>CP053170.1:9102985-9580077 GCA_014607495.2 Carposina sasakii
GATGGCGGGAAAAGCTGGAAGGGAGCGGGTATAATTTTTTTGTGAAAATCACACTTGTTCTTCAGGATTTTCCCGACGTTTCTATTCATCATTATCATCTATCGTAAATTCAGAAATCATTTACTAAAGACAATGGCTGCATGGGCTTAGTTCCTCTTGCCTTTCCTTCGGCATAAACAAAAAAAATATATTATGAGGTTATGTTTTTTTTAGGTTATGTTTTGGTATTTAATGTTTTAAAATAAGTTTTAGTTTGTACCTTAGCTTATTTTCTACTTCTTATTTAGATTCTCACATAGGTGGTAAGTTATTGGTTGGTGTGGAATAATATAAATGTTATTAAAATGACGGAAGAAGCACAGCCTGGAATGTCCGAAGAGGAAAGGATAGCTCTGTGCCAGAAATTAGATAAAGAGTTGGACGACTTTATAGATGGTTTAGAAAAGAAAAGGTATACAGAAGGATGGCCAGAAGACCGCTGGGAGGTAAGGACTATCTAAGAGCTCTCTAAAAAGTATTTAATTCATCAAAAAAATTGACCTGTTGGTGCACGTACCTACTGTTTAATTTCTGTCTAACAAACCCATTTCGTAGGTATAATTCAGTTAATGTAGCCTATTTATTAGAATACGTTTAATAATATGTATCAATAATCATAAAATCGTGTAAATATTTTCAGGAAGAAATGGCCAAGCATCCATTCTTCATGAAAGGTAATGTGGAAGATGGGGAAATGTCTCCATTAGCTGAGGGTCTGGCTCGACTGAAGTATGATCCTGAGGAGAACACTCCTCGAGAACTGGCCATAAGCTATAAAGAGGATGGAAACTTTAATTTCAAGCACAAGAATTATAGACTGGCTATTCTTGGGTAATTATTAGTTCTATGTAATCTTTTTTATGTCTGTTAAGCTTTGTCCATATTTGTTTTACTACTCATCATAGTTTTTTTTTATTATGCCATACTGTTTTAACACATTCAGTGCCGGCGACTACGTATTTGCGTCTTTTAGACTTACTAGATATGCCGCTGAAGCTTATTCGTGTCTTCGCATTAGGCATAGAAAATCTGCCTGCAGCAAATGTGTTAACTTTAACTTCATTTACAACATTTGTTTTTTTAGATATACAGAAGGTATCAAAGTTAAATGTGGGGATAAGGAAATAGACGCAAGTTTGTACAACAATAGAGCTGCTGCGAATTGGCACTTAAAGAATTACCGAACAGCACTAGCCGATAGTGAGAAGGCTTTATCCCTAATGCCCAGTCACACTAAAGCCAGACTACGTGCGGCAAAATGTGCTTTTGAAATCCTAAAGTATGACACTTGTATATCACAATGTGAATATCTGCTAAACTCATCAGCAAATAAGGAAGTTACAGAGTTATTAAATAAAGCAACTAAATTTAAAAAGTTGCAAGAAAGAGATGAACGTAAAAGTAATAAAAAGAGAATGCAGAAAGAGGAACAACGTAATGAGGTTGTAAAAGCGATCATTGAAAGAGGTATTAGAATAAGTAATTGTGAAGACGAAGAGGATATTGAACTGGCAAATTTGGAACCATGTATACCGGGAGGTTTAGATGCAAAAGTACATATAGAAAATAGTATTCTACTATGGCCTGTGCTTATTTTATACCACGAACATCAACTGTCCGAATTAATAAAAGCTTGTCCAGAAAATGTGTCACTAATAGACCAATTTGAGCAGCTATTTCCTGCTCCATGGGATAAAGAGAATAAATATGCATGTGATCGAATTAATGTATATTTTGAAGGGTACGATAAGATGCCACATGTGGTTGACACATCAAAGACATTGGGAGAAATCTTGAAGAATAAGTATTTAGAAGTCAAAGGAGGTACACCTTGCTTCTTTATTTTACCTAGAGGTAGCAGTGTGGAGAGGGGTTTCTTAGAAAGTTTTATTTAGAATTATAGTAATATGTAGTTACATACAATAAAAATGCACTGGAATTAACCAATTGGGAAGCTGCAATGACGTGATTTTGCCTTACATTAAGTTTTTAAGTCACTTGTTTATTGACATATAGTACATCAGAATTACAGTCTTAAGGTAGATTTTTCAATAGCCAGATAGTCCTAACTGGGTAATAAGCACGAACCTCTCGATAGTGCGTAACACTATCGTCAAACTGTCAATTCCCATAGATTTTGCTAGCGAGTCGCTAGCGTTACGCCACGTAAAAAAGTTCGTGCTTACCCCACAGGTCAATTAATTTTATAAAGTGTTTATAAAACTTGATTAAGATAAAGACAGCATCAATTTTGTCCCTGTAATAGACCTATTTGACTATTGGAAAAATCTACCTAAGATAATAACTTTTTTATAAATAATATTAAGAAATGGAAAAAAAAATCACCCGAGTGAGACTTGAACTCACAACCTCTTCGCACACCATGCTGTGCTCTAACCAACTGAGCTACCTTAACTTAAAACTTAACTTTTTATTATTATAGTGTATGAAGCTCAGGTATGAAGTTTACAGTAAAGTTGTAAATATTTTTGGCATCCATAGACAATATATTTTTTATGTATATTATTTAATTTATTTATGAAATATCCTTATAAAGTCCTAATAAATATCCTAAAAAAGTAAAAATAATCCTAATTATCATTCCACATTATTTGTTATTACTTATAATGTAACGGATTGCTGTCTGTACATGGAAGATATATAAGAAAAAATATAGAATACCTTTATCAACGCAATAGTACCCAAAACAATGATTTTTGGAATTTTTGTCTGTTTGTCGGTTTGTCTGTGCACGCTAATCTCAGAAACGGCTAACCGATTTCGATGCAGTTTTCAGGAATATACAGTGACAGGTCCCACTTAACATATAGGCTACTTTTTATCCTGGGAAAATGTTTTTATCCCGGACAATTTCGATATTTTGTTTTTTTTTTTGTCCCCTAGTAATTACTACGAGTATTATTATACTATTAGGGGCGTTCAGGCGATGAGCTAGCAACTAGTCACTGATTTTTTACATCTTCATGTATGAATTTAAAAGCCTAGCAAATAAAAGGTCAGAAGCCTCATACACAAAATGTTTATTCCACTCATCGCATGTCCATGTCGCGGTCTTCTTTCTCGTATTTCTGGTGCGGGAAGTAGGGCGAGGACTGGCTGTCGAAGGTGTCTTTGTCGTCCTCTATGGTAGGGTAGGGGTGGTTTGGCAGCGCCCCCATCCATTGTGGGTACCAGTAGAGACCCTGCAAGTGTTTGTTTTGAAAAATCTAGCATTTCCCGTTACTTAAAAGTCTTGATAAGATGGACTATTCATATACGGATTTTCTGAAATTGTCACTTATATATACTATACCCAAGGGCGGTTGGCGTAAGGCATGCAGCCGGCCGCTGACCCCATAAATAATGGGATGATTGCAGGAAGATGATGAATGATATGGACTATAATAGTTTGTAATAAATAGTTTCCTAAGATAGCGGTAGATAGGTACGCAAAAAGACAGCTAACAGGTTCCTTCACGACCGCTACATGACGGCACGTTATCCTATCCTATATATCCAGGTGGTTCATCTAACTCTGTACTAGATTTGATTGATATCTGTTCAGCTTTTATTAAATATATACCTTCATTTAGCAATTGAAGAATATCATAAATCAGTCGTCGATCGGTCGGTCGGTCGTATCAGCACTGTAGCAAATGAAGATCTGTGATCTCCAAAGATTTTCCATTACGCCTATGGAGATATCACCATACCAGCCCAAACCCCCTAAAGGAGGTCCCCTCGAAAGAAAGGCGCGATTTTATGTGGGTTCTATACCTACCTAAGTATATCGTTTCAAATTAAATTTGCCACCTTTCCATGAACTTCTAGAATAACAAGCAAGGAACGTTACTTACCTTATTCGCCCCGGAGTTACAGGTGAACCTGTCATCATGGATGTCTACAGCGTCCAGGTAGCTTTTGCCGGCTATCGAGCCGTAGTTCGGGGGGTACATGAAGAGACAGCCATCGAGAATATCTGCAGAATGACAAATAGATGAAGGGTGATTAGGGGAAACGTACACACGCGCCTATGTTCCCAACATGGGGTAAAAACTGTAGGACCATCAGGAGATTCAGCTTGGTGGAGCTAGATGTGACAGTTCAGTGACAAGTTGTAAGAGAACGTATGATATAAACGGAAGCAGATGCAGCTGATGTATTCTAGTTCAGGTCCTCATCGGCATAGGTATTTTTATAGGGATGAGTGGAAGAAAAAGACATAGGTATTACGTCAGGTTCATGAGGCTGTGCTAGCTGTAGCTGGGCTGTGTTCTTTACCTTGCCTTGAAATGCCTTTTCTTGAAATTAATGAGACTTTGCGATGGTGCTCAATCTTATTAGCTTTTTGTGGATGCATAGATAAAATACACGGCTGTAGTCCCTAATTGAGGTATCCAGATATGCAGGATCCTGAAGAAGATGCTGCAGCCGCGTTTAGGATAGCATCTTGTGAATAGCTCAAATAAGTATTGAATTAGTGCTTTTAGTGCGAGATACCCACGGCATGGGGTGGTAGAAATTCTACTCTGCCGGCACCACGCGCAAAAACCCCCCATGGCAGTAGCTTTGTGGCGTGCTCTGTGGGAGGCCTACGTCCAGCAGTGGACTGCAATAGGCTGACGACGATTATGAATTCAAGCAGCTGATTGAGCTGGAGTTTGATTGATTGATTGATTTGATTGATTGGACTATACATACAAGGAACGGTGATGTTCTCTTCTTCGGGCTCTTCAGGCTTCGGCGTTGGCTCCACGTATGGAGGTACAGGATCTATGCCGGTGCCTGGTTCACCAGGTATTAGGAATGGACCTGGAATTGCCAAGTCTTTAGTTCTGGCTTCCGTAAAAGCAGCTTTAGTATTATAAATTTTGAAAGAAACCATATTGTGCCGACCCCAAATATAATGGGATAGTGAGGATAGTGCGTGAGCGTTCCCAACTAATATTATAAATGGGAAAGTAAGGTTGTTCATTTGTTCCTCTTTACGCTTTATTTATTCAAGCAATGTTCATGAAATTTTACATACTTACATACAGGATGTGGGTGACAGCGAGGCAAATACTGAAATGCTGAACAAGTACCATTGTGTTGAGTTATGCGACAGTGTTATTACTCGCAGGAAATGTATTTTTGATTTGATTATCAGTAATCTTTGCTCTGCGCGCCAATTGTATCGGGCGATCCTGTGACAAATTTAATGGGCTTATTGATTATTGTGCGATACATTACTGTTTTTTGAATCCTTAGGGATTGATCAGTTATTTGAACTATTTTGAATACAATTTTTTTTAAAACTACATTTTGGTCAAAATTTTATTTTTAAGTCATTATCTAAGGCCTAATTAATCGAACTAAACTATTTTTTCATAATAATAGGTATGAAAAAAAAATGTCGGAAAAATTTGGAATTTTCCTGCGAAATTTTCAGTGTTTTCCGCCTCTGAATTATGGTCTGAAGTCATGGTATTAATATTTCCCTGGCTGTCACAAACACCCTGTATAGTTGGGAGTTCCTACGGAATAAGTACGGAAGTAAGGCTACATTCTAAATTCCACGCGGACGAAGTCGCGGCTTGTTTTCGCGCGGCAGACTATGCATTGCAAAAACTACTGGCTGTAGAAAGCTGAAATTTGGCATGTACAGAGTCTAGAGGAGCACTAAGAAAGGTTTTAGTTATTTATTTATTTATAAATCGATATTCCCATGAGAACGGGGAAAAACGAAGTATTCAAGCTTTACGCGGACGCAGACGTGGGCGGCCACTACTTAATTATAAAATCACCTCCGTAGTTATTGGTGTAGTTCCACTCGCAGACGTGGTGGTCGCATACCAGCGGAGTGTGGCGCTCCTTCGTGTAGTATGTGTAGCCGTTTGGTATCGTCTGTACATACAAAAAAGGTTCGAGCGTTTAAGCATTTAAGTCATCATCGTAATGATTGGCTAAAGATGGCTGCAATGATTTGTGCGGGTAGTGAAAAGGGAATGGAAACAATTTCTGCACGAAAACGGCGATGGTATCTCCTCGATTTTCGCTAATCTCTTCCTTTCCCAACAAGTTACAAAAGCATTTGAAATGTAAGTGTCCTCACCAACAAGAAGTCATGATGTCGATACCGTAGCCCCTGTATGTTGAAGTCCAGTATGAATGACCCTGAAGCGATGATGCAAGAGGTAGCTGTCAGGGGTGGCAGCTTGTACATCACCAAGCCACACTTGACTATAGCTTTGGGCAGGGCGATGACGTCGCGTTCCCGTTGCATCAGCTTCTTGAAGGGAAATCTGGAATATATAATGAAGCACTAATGGTGGTGGGGTTGATGGTAGATACATTTTAGTTCCATTACAGTTCAGTTCAGTTCCTACATCGATTACAGGATTATATTCTGTTAGTACCCCTTTGTTGATAACTGAATTAATAGTAGGTTATAGCAGACAGAGGTATAGTAGGTAATGTCTTATAATCTTCTTGCCCTTATGCAATTTTATTTATGGGGTTGGCGCATCATGATTTCTTTTGAAACTCGTATTGCCAAGGATTTGGATTCAGTGTCACGGCCAGCTGCCTACCTAAAGCTAACTCTTTTCGGGTATTGCTAAGCCTAGTGTCAATTTTAGGATAACATAATACATCATCATCATCATTATCAGCCTATTGCAGTCCACTGCTGGACGTAGGCCTCCCCCAGGGCACGACACAACACTGCCATGAGGGGTATTTGCCCATAGTCACCACGCTGGGCAGACGGGTTGGTGACCGCAAGTTTGTATTTTGGACTATGTTGTCAACACGGGAGGCGCTGCTGCCCACCTTCCGGAAACATAATACATAAATTGAGATAAATTCAGTGATACAGGCCCGTGACTAGGATCGAACATACGACTTCCAACTGAAAGGAGCACGCCTTTTGGGCTATCACCTTCTCTACTAGTCACAGGATCGCCTGATAAAATGGGAAAGAAAACGGTCTAATTAGTTCTAAAAGTTTGCTATAGGACATTATATGGGGTATCCTAAGTAATATGACCTACCACTTACCTGAATATACAAATGCCTATATGGCATTCCAAACCATGGAGGTAGTTGTCAGTAGGGAAGGATATACTAGGATCATCCAGCAGGTAGTATTTAGGCTCGTCGTGGTAATGCAAGAAGCCCAGGAAGACGAAGGACCTGTCCTTGCAATATGGCGCTGGTCCGCGGCCTAGGTAGTATATATCGCTGTAAAGCTCTGACATGAATATGTATATGTTCTTTCCGCAGTAGAATTCTGGAATAGACAAAATGTCTTATTGTATAGACTGTAACTTGCTTCAGCGATGTGAGTTTATGTATTTAGTAGGTAAATCGTGTTGGTGATGCCTAAAGACAAACTTAAAAACATCTTTTAGGAGTCACTAGTCAGTCAGATTTATTTAACGTATGTTCGCTGGTGATAGGTATTGCTACCAAACAGATAGTATGAGAGGAAGACAAGGGTTTCCTAATTAAAACAAGATGGGGAATTACTAAAAACCGTATCTATAAACAAGGAAAGGAATCAATTGGTTGTAATGATTATTTTCATTCTGTAGTTATGAAATTAAAGATGGGACGGTCAAAACGGGGGAGTCCTATGTTTAGCAGTGGATTTAATGGGCAGAAAAGAAATCAATTTGTTTCCGAAACAAAAAATAGTGGCTTTTAAACAAACTAACATAGAAACATGAAGTATGGCAGATCAAGCAAGGGACAAAGAAGTACCTTGACTAAGATAGAACTCCATTGGCACCGGTCCCCCGGTGTACGTGGCTTTCCTCTCCGCTGCTATCGAGTTGTGATTCTCGTACATCGTGAGCATATTGTCGATGACGTCATCTAGTGTTATAAGCAGTACCTGAGGAATTAGTACACCTACATTTAGGGCCGATTTTTCTAACGATCAGGGATAAAGATGCTATCTTTGGGACAACATTAATTCCTTTAGATTGAACATATTTTATGATTAGAGTGGACAAATGTTTACAGAAAGATTGATGAATTTTCTCTATTGTACTCCAACAACAGTTTACATACAAAGGAGAACTTAATGTCCACAGCAGAATTCTCTAGCAGCTAACTTTGTTACGTACTGTACAAAATGCGTGAGGTGTTTTTGTTATGCTGGATCTTTATGAACGTACCTAAGTCAGGTTATCGTTGATTGCTATTTTACGGAATTTATTTCGTAACAGCGTCTTCAAGAATTTGTGAAAGTGCAGCCCTAAGAAAACTAGTTTTTCCCTTACATAAATAACTACCTACTACAAGTAGGAAATGCCTTGAATACCTAAGTGGAATTATGGTACCTTTAGCTCTTGGATGTGCAGTTTTATAAATCGTCCCAAATGGTCGGTGGCTATGTGGACTCTCTCGTTGATCATGTACTGAAAACAATTTACAATATAAAATCTATAGGGGAGAGTTGGATATTACCGCGCGGTTGATAATTCCGCGCATCAGAATATATCAAAAACTATCCACTAGTTTTGCGATACAGTGCATAAAACTCGAAGCTCGACATGCCTACACCCTACCCCGTGCATCGCCGGTACTTTCCAGGCGACGATGGAGACAGCATGTCTTGCAGAAGTTTTTTCCGTATTCCTTATAACATTTTGTAGATACTTTTCATAAGAGGTAAGTGATTTGATACCATAAATTTTTAAAGCTTATACAATGTAGAATTAATGTTACTTATACGTTTTTACATACTTTAAACATTTCAATATTATTTGGAAGTTAAAAATTAAAATGACCAAGTTTGACAATATCGCGCCTCGGGGCGCGAAATTATCAACTATGAAAAAAACATACATACAAATCAACATAGTATAATTTTATTTTATTTTCGTTTTAGATGGATAAATCTGTGCCAAGGAATAAGAAAAAGTCATGGGATCTAGAAAATATGAACATTTCATTAAAATAATAATAAAGAATTCAAGATTTTCTTACATATACCTATCGTCATAATTTATATAGGTAGCGATCTAATTTTTTAAACAGGATTTGGGTACCCTTGGGGTTTCCTTAACTTCTTGTAAAAAGTCTTTGATTTGTACTAATTTTTTATTAATATTATTTTGGTTACTTACCCATTTATGTAGGTACTATTTCATCAAACCTAAGCACGGTATTATCGAACCAGTTTGACAATACCACGCTTTTAAAGGTCTTTGTAATTCTACAATAATTAATTTCTATTTCAACTTTGGATTTTTTTGTCATATGGTATGTGAACCTGAATAAATGTTCTACTAATTATTGCATTTTGTTTAATTTAATATCAAACGTTTTCCTAATTATGGGTCCAAGTCCTTAAGGGCTCGGTAATATCCAACTCTCCCCTACCTCTGTTTTTTTCCTGTGCTGATGCGGAGTTTCACTAGAATACATCAGCTGCATCTCCTTCCGTGCATGTCGTAGAAGTCGACTGAGGAACTCAGACAGTGGCGATATCTCAGACAGCAAGTTGTGACAGATCCTTTACTGACCCCACTATGCTAAACGTGGCTGTAGGATCTTATAGAATAGAATAGAACAGAATAGAATAGAACAGAATAGAATAGTTTTTTATTTGAGAATTACACATACACGGACAGAAACAACATAGAACAAGACAATAGAAATAGGGTAGAAATAGTTACAGATCAAAAGTAGTAGGTAGACAGGCAGAAGCAGACATGTAAAGAAGAACAGTAAGAAGGAACTGTGTGCCCTATTTGGAGCCCGTCAGTCACGTCCCGTCCCTTTTCAGCTGGATGCTGCTAAGACAAGATAGGCGTGCCTACCTTGCAAGCAGCGCTGGTTTTCAAAAGGGACCAATTAGGAGCTGACGTTACAGAAGGTATGTTCCTATAGAATATACATACATACATAAGTTACAGATTATAATATATAAATATATGTACATATCCATAAGTTAAAAATAAATATGTAGGTAAGTAATAACATACAAAATATATAAACAAGGCAATGCAATAATATACTAATATCTTAATAGCAATTATATAGTAAATTTTAGAATTTAGCGAGATCCAATTATGGCGCCTCTGCTGTTTGCTCCTAATAATATATACCTATATCTTTACCATTTACGCGCCCTCTAGGATTTGGTGCCTGGAGCGACTGCTCCGTTCGCATTATAGGCGGGCCGGCCCTGAACATAGGAATGTATACAAGCCCTAGCCCTAGCTTGGCAGCTATGGATTTTAGAGCTCATGTTTTCTCTGGTCGTCAATACCTGATCCTCAGCAGTCTTGACCCGCATCATCTCGTTCTGGTATAGCCACAAGTTGTCCAGCTTGTCGGTAGGATCGTGACCGTAGATCTCGAAGGCGTCGATGATCATCGCCAGGGTGAGATTCTCGTTGGGCTCGAGGCAGCATGGATGGTTGCGGATGTTGTATGGCAGCTGGGTAGTGTCAATTTGTTACGAATTTTACGTGATTTATCGACTGTTTATCAATTTTACTTGACTGCGCCAGAAGAAGAGTTATGTTTTTGAGTGTATCTCTCTATATTTCTTTGGCACGTTCTGCCTGGCTAGCACGACCACGTAAAGTAGATATACGATAAAGGATTTCGTATAGTATCTATACCACCATTATTATCGATTTCACGAACATGACCAATGGAACGATACAATATGTTAAGAGTTATCACATACCATGATACGATAAAGCGCAAGATAAGTTAAACAAATGTTTCTAGAGTAAAAAATATGTTTTTCTTTTTTCAATTGTCGTTCATTCTTTTTTTTCTTTTTTCATTTTTAACATCAGTTGTCATGTAAACTGCTCTAACATAACCAGCGAAACACGATATGATAAATCTATTTATCGACTAGCTGTCAAAATACGATAGATATTAGCCGCCATGTTGAATGTTATCGATACTAATTACTAATAATTTAATTTTAGTGGGCTATTTTATTTTTTTAATTTTTACAATTAGCTAGGCAAACATTTGACCGCCATCGTGCCTGATGTTAAGCAAGATGCTGCCTAGGGAGGTACATGTTTTCCTAGAAAGTGCCTATTCACTCTAGCTTTGAAGAGACCAATGTTGTAGTGCTTTCATAGCTTTTCGCTAAGCATACCCTTTTTGTTACACCCTGTATGGTCAAGACGTGCGCCTGTATGGTTCAGTCGGAAGGCGTGAGTCCGATTCATGTCCGATCCCAGGCCCATGCCTGTACCACTGAATTTATTTCATGTATGAATTTTCCGAGGAGGGTTGGCATCAGGCAGGCGGCCGGAGTAAAACAAATGCCATATCTTTGGCAATATGAGTTTCGAAAGAAACCATAATATATTGCGCATGATAATGGGATGAGGACAGGAAGATGATGTTCTTAAATAGAACTACCGTATCATCATGACCTTGATATTGACAGATCGAATTGGGAATGACCCTAGTTCCTGACCTTTCCCACTAAGTGTCATCATTCATCATTATCAGCCATTATCATTATCATCATATACAGTCCACTGCTGGACGTAGGCCTCCCCTAGGGCACGCCACAAGACTGCCATGAGGGGTATTTGCCCATAGTCACCACGCTGGGCAGGCGGGTTGGTGACCGCGGTTTGTATTTTGGACTATATTGTCGACACGGGAGGCGCTGCTGCCCACCTCCCGGAAACCCTTAATCGCCTCGTACGATACCCACGGGTAGACATGGGGTGGTACGAATTCTATTCTGCCGGCACCATGCGGCTAAGTGTATATGTATAGGTATAATTAATGGATTTGTAAAATAATTACCGTAATTTGCACCCAGGCGAGCCATGTCGCGAGCAAAACGCACGCGCGTAAGTAAACGTCCATTTTGGCAACATGGCGGCCCTTGAAAGCGGCGCGTGCGCACCCAACGCAATTAACTGATTGCCAATTTGCTTGATTACTTCGTTTGTTTGAGAAGTATCGAGAATTTATCGATATGTTGTTGTTCATCGTATACATATAAATTCGATGCATGTAACCGATATATGTTCATTTGCACATATTATAAAACGCTCTATGTCCTCTTTAGGCGATGAGCTAACAGCTTGCCATTAAACTTTTACATCTGTCCCAGCTATATTTAATCATGCGGGTCTGGCTATCTCATTTTGGGAACTAATTTTTTTTTTGTTTAGTTAATCCCGAACGAAAGGCAAGGGGAACTAAGCCCATACAGCCATTGTCTTTAGTATATGATTTCTGAATTTATGATGGATGATAATGATGAATGGAAACGTCGGGAAAATCCTCAAGAATAAGTGTAAAGTTAGTCAAAATGAAAATTAATTGCGGAAACAACTTACATGAAGAGATCGTATTCTGGCTAAAGTTTTAAGTTTTACACTGTCGTGTAACTCAACACAATGGTACTTGTTCAGCATTTCAGTATTTGCCTGGCTGTCACCCACACTCTGTATACAGGATGTAACAAAGAGGGGAATGTTAAGCGAAAAGCTACGTAAATAGCCCACTGTAGAGAACCTATCCACAAAATTTGAGGCTCGAAATCACATGTTTTTTTTCCCGATAGTATGGAGATTTTTTTAATATCTCAGGAATTTTCATACAATCTTGAAAAATAAACATGTGATTTCGAGTCTCAAATTTTGTGGATAGGTTCTCTACAGTAGGCTTTTTACGTAGCTTTTCGCTTAACATACCCTTTTTGTTACACCCTGTATATGTATCCCGTTTGAGGAACAGGGGTCGTATTATGTACTTCTTAAAAACCAGGCAAGTTCCAGGCAATCCATTTTACTGGGTTAGATCTAATTCATATTATGACCTTCGTTATTCAAACTGTCTTCTGTCTGGATAGTTTGTCTATGTTCTGTCTGGATAGTTTGTCTATGGCTGGTTTGTGGAACAGCAGGTTATATGAGACCCCACAGCCACGTATAGCATAGAGGAGGGAGGGGGCAAATATAAAAGATCAGTGACTAGTTGCTAGCTCGTCGCCCGTGAATTCCTTAGTCGAACGGAAGAAGATGCAGCGGATTTATTCCCCGCATCAGTACGAGATTTAACTTAATCTGAACAAAAATACCAAAGTATTGGAATAACATTTTATATTATTTAAAATACACACCTAGAAATTGTTCATTTCATCACAATAGATATATGTATTTAAATAAGTATACGTTATTTAATACATTATTGCGCTTGATTACATTTAGTTATCTATTTAATTATGTAGAATAAAAGCTTTTTCAAGTCAACTAAATGTG
The DNA here is from genome assembly GCA_014607495.2 of Carposina sasakii. Taxonomy (NCBI): domain Eukaryota; kingdom Metazoa; phylum Arthropoda; class Insecta; order Lepidoptera; family Carposinidae; genus Carposina; species Carposina sasakii. The sequence goes on from CP053170.1 coordinate 9,116,284, forward strand.
CTTTAAGTTTTTGGAAGCCCAATGTTTATTAAGTAGTTAGATTTCAGATTATTGTAACTAGGTATACAGATGATTAATTTTCCGATTTTTTTCTATAGCATATTATTAATGAATTGTTTTTTAAAAATAATAATTTGTAAGTATAAAATATTGATATATAAAAAAATGCAAGTATGTACCTGATAAATATTTTTAAAAATTAACAAATAAATATCTTATATATAAAAATAATATACTTAATTAGTATCTACTTATTGAATTTCAAGAGAATTTTCTTTTTATATTTAATATACTCGTACGGATAATAAAATGCACTGATTATAAAATTAAGTTTTTACGCAAATTATCGCCTTTCTCCGTTATATCTCAGTGAGCGCTTTGAATATCTCTTTTCAAGAGATAGGCCTCTCCGATCCAATACGGCATCACTGCTACAAACCCCCCGATTTAATTTTGGTGCTATTGGGTATTCTTTCTCGGTTCGGGCGGTTAAGCTCTGGAATGAATTACGGTTAGAGATTGTCACACTGTTGGCACATTTAGGGAAAAGCTGAAGAATCACTACCTGTCTACTATTTGAATATGCTGTCATTTGTTTCTCTCCTTTTTTTCTCAATATAGTTTTGTAGTTTTTTAGAATTTGTTTAGTTGCACATGTTACCCTGTTCTTAACAATTTCTCTTTACTTGCTTGGCTTGCTGGAAGAGATCTCTGGTAGAGATAAGCTTGCCATTGTACATGCATCTCTTCTTTTATGTTGTATGCTATATTTCTTTTTGTGTATGTTTAATAAAGAATAAGAATCATCTGTATACCTATCTATACAGGGTGTAACAGAAAGGGTATTCACATTTATATTTTTCCAAATAGTATGAAGAATTCCGAAACAACTCAGGAATGTCCATACAATCTTGAAAAATAAAAATATGATTTCGAGTCTCAAATTTTGGAAATAGGATCTCTATAGTGGGCTATTTACTCGTACATAGCTTTTCGCTTAACATACCCTTTCTGTTACACCCTGTATATCTAAATCTAATACAAGTTAGTAAATATAAATGTAGATGTGTGTAATCACATTCTCATTCCCGAAACATCGTTAACCTAAATAACATGTAGGTATATTATTTTATTATTATTTAATTCTCTATACATACATAATCAACAACAATATTTATATTTCAAAATGGAAGACCTTTTCACATGATTACAAATATTATAATACCACCTAGTACATATAAATGTGCTTAATATAAAAATAATAATAATTAAAAATGTAATTCCATCAAAGCAGTGTAAAACAGATTGTGGACAGCCATGTGATGTATATGTAGGTACTCGTATATTGATATTGCCAAGTCGAAAGAAATTGCAAGGCCGTATATTTTTTTCTGATATAAATAAATACATACATACATAATTGCCTCTTTCCGGAGGGGTAGGCAGAGTCGATCTCCATTTGCTAAGAAATTGCAAGGCCGTAAATATATTTAAAAAAAAGTCGTTGAGCCTCTAATATAAATAAATGATAATATTGTTTTGTTCCGAGTCTCAAACGGCTTTTTAAAATCCATGAATGAACACCCAAACATGTATCAGTTGTATAAATGTGTTATACTTAATATATATTTTTTACTCGACTGCTAGGATTGTTTTTTTTTTTTTATCATTTCAATTTCATTCTTTCAGTTTTTATAATTAAAGAATGTTCTTTAGGAATGCTACAAAATTAACCTGCCTGGTAGACTTAGGTTCTCTGCAATATTCTTTTAAAATTATTTTGTTAAATGTTGGCTTTTCTGGTGTAGTAGTATTTTGAAAATACTAAATGATCATCGTAATATATTTCAACTTTTAATTATAGTTAAAAGTATAACGTTCATATGAATATAATTACATTTTTTTTATTGAAGGGATATTTTTTTTTGTAAATAACACATTCCTATAATAACTGGTTTATTTAAAATGTTATATATTCAATTTTCATATTTTATTGTAAGTAGGTGTAGAATAATTTATAATAATATCTTTTGATTTTTCACCATTATATGTGACATTATTGTATTTAAAAAGCAATTTATTTGCATAATATAAATTACGATATATACCTATAATTTTATACTTATATTATTGTAAAATGTAAACAATCAATGTGTTTTTATTAAATTGGAAGACTTCGTTGTTATATAACTTTCAAAATAAACTATTTAGCCAGAAATATATAATTGATAACATTTCTTTTTTTAAATCTAAATTACTAGCTATATACATGAAACTATTAAGTTTGGAAGACACGTTTCATTATGTATATTAAACGGATATATAAGTTTAGTATAACATTATGATAAGTGTATAATATTATATCTAACATTTCTAGAATACAAAACTTCTGCATACAACTATAAATGCAACATACTCGTACTAATCGCACTAAAGGAGCTCCTTACTTATGCCCTGGATCATACTCGTATATGTAGAGTACTTGTTGTAATTACCATTCTCAATATCATATAATCATATTAGCGCCCATTGAACCAAAGTGTTCCAATGATACAACCACTGTTTACTTTTATATATATCACTTGATGTTAGCCATTCATATTTTACTTATACGGGTTGTTGTACATAGAGAATACTCCTTTAAATAGCGTCAAAATAACTAACAAAATATACAGCGTTAATCTAAAAATAGTTCAACAATTATCTAAAACTACAGGTTGTTAAAAAATATTTAGAACGGCAAACCTATTTTAAAGGCTTTGATCAAAGCTGAACCAGAGTCATACATTCCAATCACACCAAAAAGAACTCCTAGACCAATGATAAAGTAGTCGTAGGCAACTGTGGAGCTCTCAAGCTGGGGCCCCTTCAACTTCAGATGGAAATACGCGGGCCAAATGAAGCTCAACATTGTTCCCGTAAAGCTTCCGATAAAGCCCATGAGGATCGCGAAATGTGGGATGAAAATTGCCATCAGAACTGTGAACATTATTACTCCAAGCCTCCACGCTAAGCCCCAAATTTTCAACTCCCCATCCAAAGCGTAAATCACGGGGAATAAGGTCTTCGGCTTGCCCCTAAATAGGGCCCGTTCTAATAGGTCGCAAGCCGCATAATACGGTAAAGGGTAACTGAGCACAGCTTTGATCACCAGAAAGAAGTTTACCAGCCCTTTGAAACCAGCCGATCGCAGGTTATTAGTAATGACTTGTTGCGTATCATTCTGGAAGGTCAGGAAGCATAAATATCCAAAGATGGACTTGAAAGCCGCGGCAGCAATATGCGACCAGTTCAACATCCACTCGAATCTCGACCTGTCTTCCATGTTGCCTTCCAATGTGGGCAGGAAGATTTGCGATGTATATGAAAATACAATCACGCCGAGACTAATTGGAAAGTTCTCGAAGTCCAAACTCCATTTGACCTTCCCCCAGCCCCAATCCCCAATGTACAAAATGCAATAGCCTAAAACGATGGCGTTTATGATTAAATGGCTCATGGTGCACCAGAATGAAAGCATGCTGACGCTTTTGAGTGACTTCAAGAAAGCTAATGGCAACAGGAAGATGCCAGTAAGCATCATCCAAGACCGGGTGTCAATAGAACCGTCAGGGAACGTGCCAATCATCAGGTCCCCGCAGACGACTACATACAAAATACAAGTCATTAACAGTTCTATAATCTGTGCTATATTTACAATTCTAGCGCCGTACTTCCTGCCGAAACACTCCTTTGCAATAGAGACGTAGGAGTCGCGGACTCGGATCTTCTGGCCGGAGACAGGGTCGTCTTCGTAGAGGCACTCGACGAGGATTTTGCCGGTGTAGCAGCAGATGTGTGCAATGCCGATCATAGCTGCTATGGCCCAATAACCGCCTTGGAGGACGGCGAATGGGAGAGATACGACGAACATGCCCTGAAATCGGATAATAAACAAATTATACATAAACACACGGCTGGTTTTCCGAAGTAGGGTAGCCAGAACTGCAGGAGATCTTACAGCCACGTTAGCATAGCAGGGATAATGACCAGTGACAAGTTGCTAGCTGCTAGTTTATAGCCTGAGAGAATGTCCAAATAATGTTACGCTGCAGATAGGCTGTCCCATGTAATGTAAAATCTCGTTCGTCGTGATTACTAGAAGAACGGAACAAGGCACCTAGCCGTTTAAATAAATTATACTGTGGGATATGAGTGTAGGTATACCTGAATAGCGTTGGTAACGTTCCACGCAGCTTGGAACTCGTTGATCTTGGCGCCAGGTTTGCCACTTCCTCCACCTTCCTCGAAGCCCCCTTCTTCAGAAGAAGCGTAAAAATCTACGCTTTGCATGCTTTGAGTCCTGGAAGATTTTTTAACCATAGTTGTACTGCCTTATCAAGTACATTATTTCACCGATGGTTTTAGAGCTTAGGTTTTATAGAAGGAGATAAATTTTTGAAATGCTTGGTCATCGGCAGTTCTCTACATCTTAATTTACTAGAGGAGGCTAAGAGGAGGCCGAAAACTTTATTTTATGTTTCATCAAAATCGGTTCTATAGTTTGCGTGAAAATGTAACAAACATCTAAATATCTCTCTCTTAATTACGTTTATAAATTAGTATGAATACTTCACATGCGGATGTATCAGTCTATCTTCATCTTCTAGTCAAATAGGGTTTGTCTTATAATTATCTCGATTTCTGCTTTCGTCAGAAGTGTATAGTACATCAGCTGCATCTCCTTCTATGCATAGAAGGACTGATTTCGGTAATACGGCCATGTCAATGTGCACGTATGAATTTCTGCTGCCCTTTGCCCCATCTCGGGGACACAGGAACATAAGTCAAGTAATTTCTGCTTACCTCGGAGCCGCCCCATCCTGAGGATAGGTGTTCTGATAGCTGGTAAAGGAGTCCTCGGCCTGTAGATCCCCGCTAAGGAACGGGTTGGTGGGGTTTGTGGACTGGTACTGCGGGTTCGCCGACTCGTTCATGGTGGACAGCTCGCAGCTTTCACCAGCATCTGGAAGAGGTTTGGAATTTCGAGCTCTGTTAGTACCTAAGCGTTGATAGCTTCTTTGGTTGTAGGTGAGATTTCTAGTCAGATGGCGCGTGTTCAATCTGAGCTTTAGACCGGTGATTTTATTTTCATACACCTATACAGGATGATTTTTGGTCGTCAACGTTCCCGAAAACTACGGAATCTCCTCATCATCATGATCATTTTCCTCCATGGGGAAGTGTCTGGTTTCCAAAATATTAGGGTCCAAAGTCGAGTAAAAAGACTGCGTTTTTCTGCATAAATGCACATTGACGCGTGCAGCAAGATTTTTTCACGAGAAATAATTAATATGTATCTATGAAAAAACTAGCATAAATACTGGACACTATAAATTTCTCCCGATCAAGTAATTTAAAAAAATTATCAAAAAAATTTACATCTTTTTCCAGCATTTTTTTTGCCATAAACTTACTTTATTTGATATATAGAGTACGTACCCTTCGTTAAGGGTAGCAACAAAAAAACATCCTGTATAGGTACAACAGGTTTTGATGTAAAATACCATTAGAAAATACCCAAGAATGTACCTATAGGACCAAAGGTGTTTCATTAATAAGTATGTAGATACCAAATCAACCAAAGGTGGTGGGCAATCCCTCGATGGAAATTTGTCCAGGATCGTTGTTAGAAACAGCCTCTTTAGAGAATGACTTCTATTCTTCATCATTATCATCATCCGTACAAGAATGAAAATGATTAGCCACTTCCCTTGTCTTACCCAGATTAGCAAACCGGACATTCTGTGGTGGACGAGGTGGAGCGGCTCCAGAACCTGACTTGTCCGGCATCTGCTGTCGGACTGTCTGCATAGCCACGTCCAGGGCATTCCTTAACGGCGGCAGCTTACTTGTGAAGCGTCCCAAATTCATCTTGATTTCTTTCAACGTTATATAACTCTATTATACGACTTATATGCTAGTATACAAACTTTTATAACACTATTTCTGGAAGACTTCTTTACTTTAAACACTAGTTTTAGTTTTACATTATTAAATTGATTTAATGTTAACAGTAGGTAGCCATTTTTTTGGATGTTAAAACCTCAAACACTTTTAAACGCGCATTGCACTTTTATTTTCTTAATGGTTGATGAATAGGTACTTTTACTTTACTTTTCTTTGGTTTTGTCTTTTATCTTTTTGGGTTGGTATTTTTGAACATTTTTTGGTTTTTCGTGTGAGGGTTGGCTAGTTATTCGCGTGAGACAGGGGGTGTGTGCCGTTGCGCAAAGGGGATGCGCGGTGGTGCGATCGATAGGTTCCAAGAGTCAACCTTCTCTTATTAAATAGAGCTTTGTATTAGAGCTGACGTATGACATTTTGTAATTAAGTGTTTTTATATTGACCCATATTCGTTTTGCTATTGATTTTTTTTTCTTTTTTTGTCTAATGGATGCAACTTTTATTATCTAATATTAGATGTAATATTGAAATATACAGGACAATCTTACTAATATTATAAACGCGAAAGTTTGTAAGTATGGATGGATGGATAGATGTTTGTTACTCTTTCACGTCAAAACAGCTGGAGCGATTTTAATTAAATTTCGTATGGAGTTAGCTGACACTCTGGATTAACACATAGGCTACTTTTTATGTGGAAAAAAAAATTATCTCGGTAAATTTAGATTTTTTGTTTTTTGTGCAATCCACGCGGACGAAGTCGCGAGCGTCCACTTATAACCACTTATATACCAGGTGTTAAAAGACAACTTTGTTCTTTTCATACCTTGTATTCTTTGTAACATCACGATATTTTTTTCCTATGGAAGCACCCCTGGCTAAACCACGGGTTTTCAAAATATTGAGGTCCAAAGTTACATTAATAATTATAAAATTATTAATAAAGAAAATGGAAAAAATTCTTTACCCGAGTGGGAATCGAACCCACGACCACATTAATAATTATATTTTTTTACATAAATCAATCTGAAATCGGTTAACAAGCATTTTTTTCAAAGATACCATGTCAAAATATTATAATGTTAGTTTTGTAGGTACATTTGTACTTTGCGCATCAAACGAATACATTGCTTGCAATAAAATGACAGTATTTTTTCATAATTTTTTTATCGTTTCCCAGGGTTGGTTCCACAGAAGAAAATAATGGTAACCTTACAAAGAATACGAGGTATTAAAAAAACATTGTTGTCTTTTTACACCCTGTATTTTATAAACGAAGAATGCCAAGAAGGCTTGTCGTCAGTACATTATGTGGGATGAGATCTCCCTTATGATCATGCAATTCTAGCCACCCCAAGGCCGTGTGTATATGTATGTATGTAAGTACAATAACCCAGCCTAGGTACCAAATTGCAAATACTAAGCAAAGCCAGGCATCCTCAGTAGTACACTATAACAAGCATGCACTAAATTAACAAACAAGTTATTTTTATGACTTCGAAGTCAAACTAATTGCATGCCAGTTTTATTGATGTAAATGACTCTATACCGCCGGCGGTAGTATGAGTCGCATGTTTACCCTGAAGATACTCATAATTCTGATATGGTGTTCGTACATGGTAAGTCTTGTATTGCTAAGTAAGTAGTAAGTAATAGATTTTAATGTTGCAAAATTGTCACTTAGCTCGTGCCTCGGAAAGCACGTAAAACCGTTGGTCCTGCGCCTGATCTCTCTCCGGTCGTGTCGGCTTTCCGTCCCATCGGACTATGAGAGTGAGGGAATAGAGAGTGCATCTGTGTTTGCGCACACACTTGTGCACTATAATATCTCCTGCGTACCTGGCCAATCTCCGTAGAGATAGGTCGCCTTGGCCGAAATACGCTCGGAGATCATCATCATCAAGTACGAGATTTTTTTAAATGTTAAAACCTCTCAACACTTTTAAACACGCATTGCACAGTGATTTTCTTAATGGTCGATTAATACTTTTGTTAGTTGTTCATTTGGTTTTGTCTTTCATCTTTTTGGATTGGTATTTTTTATAAAGCTAAGCATCTGAAGCCACCAATCCATTAGAGGCAGCCTCGGGTCGAGCAGCCTCAACTTGAAGCAAACAGCCTCAGTACTCATACTGCGGCTACTTAAAGGCGCGAGGTATGCTGCGGATCAGCTCTATGACCGTAAAACCGACAAAATATGGCTCGGCTCGTGGCAATGAATTTGCCTCGTGTCGCGGCATGCCTTATAGAGTGGTTCTAACTCTACATCGCCTATCTTCTCAAATTCTATAAGTACGATAGTAGGTCTATACGGTCATAGAGGAATAAGATGTCATAGAGTGCTATTGTCATACTAACTGTTTTGATGCACCATTAGACTTTTCGGTGCCTCACAATTCCAGTCCTTCTGGTGGTGCTAAGTCTAATGGTGCATCGAAACTGTTAGTATGACATTAGCACTCTATGTCTACACCTTATTCCTCTATGCTACGGTATAACAAAAGGAGTATGATATGCGAAATGTAGTAGTAATTCGCAATCCTGCACTTATGGCTAAATTTTTTGGGAACACTGTCGTTTGTGTTTTTATTTGTGGATTATTCTTAGATCAACTGACGATTTAACTGTAATGTGAAAAGTGGAGATAGAAGACGTTGTTTTATGTAGGTTATCAATTGCACTGATTTCATACAGCGAAAGAATAAAGTGGATATGCCTCAAATTCCGGTATTAATTTTAAAGAGCAGAAATTTTATGCTAATTATCTTTGTTTTATTTGTCTATCTCTGAGGGTTTTATTATTATTTATTTGTAATATTGTTGGCCACACGGGATTGTCCATTAGAAATCCTGGGAAGGTCCACATTAATATCAACATTTCGATGCAAGTACATAAATGACTCTACCTAATTCCGACCTCTGGTTATCATCATAATGGCCTATTTCCATCTATGATCAGATGCTTTAAGAAGTTTTTAATCTCGGGCTATACTACAGCCCGATCCTAGAGTGACAGACGCGTCCGCAAGCAAGGCATGTGTGTTGTGTCGCTGCTGGTAGTGCTTGTGAATTGGGTGGTGGTTTTATGTATGTATGACTAAATGTATGTATAATTTTATGTACTTTTGTATAACTTGTTCTAGAACGCCTACGATGTGCGGAACCACCCTTGCTGCCAACAGCCGGGCGATAACATCAGTCTCGCGATGGTGATTGATGCATACGAGATCTATGGTCACGACCCTACGGATAAACTGGACCATTTAGCTCACTATCAGATCGAGATGATGAAGATTAAGAAGGCACACGACCAGGTAAAACAACCCGTCCATTATCATCCCGTGAGGAAAAGAATTATTAGTTTACTACGCCGTAGTCATTTGCCACTTTTGCTACGGTCTTCGTAGTCATCGACATAATTTTTTCTATTTTCGTAATCCAGCCCCCCCTAGCATGACCACACATCATGGATATCATATTGTACGATATCGTATCGTCATTATACAAAATTCAACATGGCGGCTATATTTATCATATTTGACAGGCTAAATGTCGATAAATCGGTTTATCATATCGTGCTTCGCAGGCCATGCTAGGATTACAGCCATAATATCACAGATCGAATGGACTATAATGTATTTAATTATCATGCTATTGCAGGACGTGTTTTTTGCGCCATGTACCTAATGACTACGAATATATATACAGGTTGTAACAGAAAGGGTATGTTAAGCGAAAAGCTATGTAAATAGCCCACTATAGAGATCCTATTTCCAAAATTTGAGACTCGAAATCATATCTTTATTTTTCAAGATTGTATGGACATTCCTGAGTTGTTTCGGAATTCTTCATATTATCTGAAAAAATATAAATGTGAATTTGAGTCTGAAATTTTGGAAATAGGTTCTCTATAGTGGGCTATTTACATAGCTTTTCGCTTAACATACCCTTTCTGTTACACCCTGTATAGAGGCGGAGCTTCAGCGCTAGTGTAACGCAGTAGCTGTAACCACACGCTTGTGCTCCGAATTGTAACCGTATTAAAATTACAAAGACACTAGCGCTTTTATCCGGGTACTTTTTTTTACTAAAACGTAGTATAATATTGCCATCTAGTGATGAGCAATTGCACTAGTAAAACAATCTTGAACCATATTGATAATGAGCAAGTAGTCACTACCAGGTGGTTTCTAGGGCAGGGCTACAGTGTTCAATGCTCCCCTCGTCCCATACTTTACCCCCGCTCCGCGTCACACTATTTTGTATGAAAATATACTTAGCCGCTACTCCTCTTTTATTTCTTCTCCATGGCTTGAATGTACTTTTTTCTTTCAGTACCTAATAAATGAGCAGGTCCACATAGCGACTGATCATTTACAACGATTTATTGTCTTGCATATCAAGGAGCTGAAGGTAAATATAAATGTTTATTACCCCTGTATTTAACAGACGGTCACTTTACTTTCGCGATTTCGGTCGGTTCAAGTTTTGCTCCCAATCGCATATCTTACTACTTAAGTATTATTATTGTTATTGTACACAAGATAAGTAAATATAGAGAAATAAAAAAAAACTATACAGGCTGTTTTTTCGTGGCCACCCTTAACGAAGGGTACGTACTCTATACATCAAATAAAGTAAGTTTATGCCAAAAAAAATGCTGGGTTTTTTTAAATTACTTGATCGGGCGAAACTAATGTTTATGTTAGTTTTTTTTTTATAGATAGATATTAATTATTTCTCGTGAAAAAATCTTGCTACGCGCGTATGTGTGCATTTATGCAGAAAAACTAAGTCTATTTACTCATCTTTGGACCCTAATATTTTGGAAACCAGACTAGAGTCTGGTTTCCTTTATTTATTTTAGATCATGATTTTCAAATCATGATTTCAACAACCAGACAGCTCCTGAATCCGCTTTACGACTCCAAGCGTCTATACGACTTTACATGCAAGAAGCACTTTGTAGATACTTTCATAATATCATTGGCAGGTACTTTTAATAGCGCTGGACGATACCATAGACAACATGCTGACGATGTATGACAATCATAACGCTATAAAGACAGAGAGAGTCGCCACCTACAACTCCGCGTCGGGAGGCGCTGTGCCCTCCGAGTTCTATCTTAGTCAAGGTAAGCTTTTGTGGTGTGGTGGTAGAGGAACTTATGGTAAACATGGCTATGAATATATCGAGGGGTGAAATAAATATGGCGCTTATACCAAATAGCCCTTCACCCCTCGATATTATGTATGTATGGAAGGAGAAAGGAGGTGCTAGCTAACACATGCAATCGACATGGTATAATTATGCAGCGAAGTATGAACTAATCCCAAGAAAATGTAGGGTAATGCCATGTCAATCAAGCCCTAATGCTTAGAGCTTAGACTGAGGGATCTATACAGGGTGTAACAAAAAGGGTATGTTAAGCGAAAAGCTATGTAAATAGCCCACTATAGAGAACCTATCCACAAAATTTCAGATCAGAAATCACATGTTTATTTTTCCTGATAGTATGGAGAATTTTTAAATATCTCAGGAATTTTCATACAATCTTGAAAAATAAAAATGTGATTTCGAGTTTCAAATTTTGAAAATAGGTTCTCTATAGTGGGCTATTTATACAGCTTTACGCTTAACATACCCTTTCAGTTACACCCTGTATACACCTATTTATGACGGCCGTTTGGTGTAGTAGGTAGTAAGCCTGCGACGTCAGAGGTCCTGGGTTTAAATCCCGGTAGGTGCAAACATTGACATTATGATGAATATCGATGTTTGTTTCCGAGTCATGAATGTTTCTATACTTTTGTATACTTATACAAGGTGTGTGTGACAGCCAGGCAAATAATGAATTATTGAACAAGTACCATTGTTTTGAGTTATACGATAGTGTTATTACTCGCAGGAATTTTTTGATTTGATTATACGCAATGTTTGCTTTCCGCGCCAGTTGTATCGGGCGATCCTGTGACTAATTAAATGGGCTTATAGGTTATTGTGTGATACATTGCTGTTTTTTGGATCACTTTTGACTCTCCTTTGGGGTTGATCAGTTTTTTTTTGAACTTTTTTGAGAGCATTTTTTTTTGATTATCGTCCATAGGTTAAACTATTGTTTTTAGTCATTATTCACTTTCTGGGTCACAAGGGACAGAAATACAATGTTTTAGGGTTTTATTTAAAAAGGTAGAATTTTAAATCAGTTTCTGAGGAGTAAAAAAATATATAGATGATGTTATTTCGTTGCCACACTTAACACTTAATAACTTAACAGTCATTCCATTGCGCTCGCACGACGTAGACGCGATTTATCGAGCTCAGTATGGCGGCGTCAAAAACATCAAAGACGTTAAAATGTGTCAGTTGTGATATCGTAATATGTGAAGTGTTATCATACATACAGTACAAACACGACGTTATGGACAATGAAAGTCTTAATAGAATGTGTGAATCTACATATACTGAGAAAGAAATTGAAGAAGCAAAATCGCTTTTATTTGACTCTGTGAGAGCTGAAGCCTTAGCGCGGAATAAAATATCTCGTCGGAAAGATGGAAAAACAATTCAAATTCAAACGAAGAGAAATCTGGAGGACATAATTTGTTACATAGACATAAGATCTTGTAATACTAACAAACTTGGACTCATTTGTCTGTGAATAAATAATTGTTATTTTTATTTATTTATTATTATTTAAGCTTACTTAAACGAACCACACTATTTTTTCCTGAAAAAAAAATGAAAAATAGTCGCAAATTTCGGAATGTTCCTGCGAAAATTTTCACTGGTTCTCATCTCAGAATCATGGTCCGAAGTCACCATACAAATATTTGCTTGGCTGTCACAAACACACTGTATACCGTGGTGCTTTGTACCCACTTCATAAGACCTTAGGGTTTTTAATGTAAGACTAGCCTAGTTGTAAAGTGTGTGTGAATATTTATATATGTTTTGTTACAGAATACTACTGCGGTAAAAACGTGTACATCTTCATATCGGAGCTGTACAGTGATATCTACTACATGGGCCGTGGTCCAGCGCCGTACTGCAGGGATCGAGGGTTCCACTTCCTCGGCTTCGTGCACTATAAGGATGACAAGAAGTACTACCTCGAAGAGGACCCTAACATCGCCTTCCAAATGGATAATTATGTGCATGGACTGGAGTGTCATCTTGAAGTGTGTATTTTCAGGTGGGTTGGTGGATACTTTGGTTTTTATAGTTACAGAATATAGAGGAGTGTAATAAGTGCAAATATAGTCTCTAGTCTTTGCGTTGGTCGTTTATTAATCACCCCGCAATGTACTACCTACATTAGTACAGGCTTTAACAACAATTTTTACAGTTACATTGCTGCTTGCTATGTTATTATGTATACAGGTGTTTTTTCGTTGCCACCCTTAACGAAGGGTACATACTCTATACATCAAATAAAGTAAGTTTATGCCAAATTAAATGCTAGGAAACGATGTAAATAAAAAAAAAAACTTGATCGGGCGGAATTTATAGTGTCCAGTGTTTATACTAGTTTTATCATAGACAGATATTAATTCTTTCTCGTAAAAAAATCTTGCTACGCGCGTCTATATGCATTTATGCAGAAAAACGCAGTCTATTTACTCAACTTTGGACCCTAATATCTTGGGAGCCAGACAATTCCCAGGTATGCTTCCATGGAGAAAAATGATCGTGGTGATGAGGAGATTCCGTTGTTTTCGGCGACGTTGACGACCAAAAATCAACCTGTATATATATATAAAAATAAATATTCTAATCTTCACAGATTCCCCTTCAAAAAGAACCTACAACACATCCGAGACGTCTCCACTCTGCCGAAAGCGATCGTGAAATGCGGCACCGTAATGTACAAACTACCGCCCCTGACGGCGGTGCTCTGCACTATCTCCTCTGGCTCGTTTATACTGGACTTCAACATACAGGGCGTCAGGTTCAGGCATCATGACTTCTTTTTGGTGAGTCTTTTTTATGGAATCTCGTGCTGATGCATCTCCTTCCGTGCATGTCGTAGGAGTCGATTTCAGAACTCAGGCATCCTCTCAGGCGATGAGCTGGCAACTAGTCACTGAACATACATTAACGTCTGTCCCCGCTATGCTAAATGTGGCTCTGGGATCTCCCAAATGATCCTACAGTGCTCAATTTCGGAAACATATGGGCAAACATCAATTTACACAGTTTCCTAGAACCTTCTAGTAGAGACGTCGAATTCTCAGCATTGTTATAAATTTCCTGTAATTTGTATGAAAATAGCCAGTCCAGTTTTAATTATAGAGGTCACTGGTGCTCACGATTATAGTCCGTTCCACGAGTCGAACTCATAGGGGAAGAAAATACTCGAAGCTAATTGGTGAATTCGAGTGGCTAGAGATAAGGGAACCAATGAGCGAAGCGGTCCGCTTTAAAGGTAATTCGTATTAACCAATGGGCGCACACGATTTTCTATGTAAGCTCGTTTCGTTTCGCACTCGTTTCGCATTGAGTTCATGACGTCATTGATATTAGTATAACTTCTGCAGCTCCTACCCAATGGCCACAGTTACTACACGAAAGAGAAGTACTCACCGTTGGCCTGCGATCACCATGTGTGCGAGTGGAACAACACTAACTTCTATGGAGGTAAGTACCAATGGAAAAAACTTCGGGATTGGCTTACTACTCATTCCCGTCACTGCAACTCCTGTATGCCAGGATAAACAGAGGCGACCAGAAAAATCAAAATAAAACATGAAACCTAACAAGCGATTATACAGGATGTTTTTTCGTCGCCACCCTTAATGAAGGGTACGTACGTATTCTATACATCAAATAAAGTAAGTTTATGCCAAAAAAAAATCTGGGCAATGATGTCGATTTTTTTAAAATTTCTTGATCGGGAGAAATTTATAGTGCCCAGTGTTAATGCTAGTTTTTTCAAAGACAGATATTATTTCTCGTGAAAAAATCTTGCTACGCGGGTCTATGTGCATCTATGCCAGTATCTATCCAGAAAAATGCAGTCTATTTACTCAACTTTGGATCCTAATATCTTGGGAACTAGACATTTCCCAGGTATGCTTCCATGTAGAAAAATGATCGTGGAGGAGGAGGAGGAGATTCCGTACTTTTCGGGAACGTTGACGACCAAAAATCACCCTGTATATTCAACAATAAAAGTCCTGTACTATCACGGGGCTTCACTAGAATACACCAGAGGGCGTAGTGCGAGTTTTTACTTCGAACTCGTTCGCGTTAACGTAAAACAGCCAACCAATCACATTTTGGCATGATGACGTAATGTAAGTGAGAAAACCGCACGCCGCCGCGCCGTGATTGGTCGAATAATTTACGTTTACACAATCGAGCTCAAAGTGAAAACTCGCACTAAGCCCTCAGCTGCATCACCTTTCGTGCATGTCGTTATTTAACTAAAGATTTCAGGGGCGTTCTCTCAGACGGACGATGAGTTAACGACTTTTTATTATACAATTAATAATAAAGAAAATGGAAAAAATTCTTCACCCGAGTGGGAATCGAACCCACGACCACTGCAAACCGTGCGAGCCGCTATAACCACTAAGCCACCGGGTCTTATTATTTTTACTTTTTATTGATATTTTACATCTGACCCCGCTACTTAAAAATTGTGGCTTTGGTAAATCTGCAGTTCTGGCTACACTTAGAATTGAGTCGTGTGTATACGATGTATATATTTTACACAGGGTGTAACAAAAGGGCTATGTAAAGCGAAATGCTATAGAGATAGCCCACTATACCCAATAACACAAGCATGTGATTTCGAGTCTCAAAAAGATACAACTTTCTGCAGGACCGTTCGTAATCCCCGGGGACCCTGGCACTGGTCTGTCTCCGATCCCTCCCTGGCTCGAAGCGACCACTACGGAGGCACCGAAAGAGACAGGGCCCGGCAACGGAGGGGGTGACAATGGAGAAAACACCACTTGTAAGTCATATTATTCTTGTTCTTTGCTATAGCGGCAGCACACGACTTCGTCCGCGTAAAAGGGTAGGTATTACACCCATGCGAAGCCCTAGCCCGTAGAAGCCCCATATAAACCTTCCTCTTGAATCACTCTATCAATTTAAAAAATCGCATCAAAATCCGTTGCGTAGTTTTAAAAGTCTAAGCATATGTAGGGATATTAGACAGACGGCGGGAATGACTGTTTTATAATATGTAGTGATGATACACATCTAAATAAAAGAAATTTATGATCTCAGTATACAGGAGAAATGTATAATGGTGTGATTATCTCTTCAAAGTAAGTAAACCAAGCATTTACCATATTGGTTGCATTAAGGTTATTTTACGCATGATGATGATCTCCGACCGTATTTCGGCCAAGGCGACCGGAGAGAGATCAGGCGCAGGACCAACAGAACTTACGCCTGCCGCTTGGAAGGTGCACGTCTTAACCACTGGGCTATCACCGCTTTTTTTACGCATATAAATTAAGCATAGCACATTATCGATGCTTGACTATGCTTCGGCTCTGCTACTGCAAATTAGGTAATTGCCCCGCGGTATCGAATCCTATGAGAAATATTTCTGATTAATAACTAAATCGTTTTTATAAGTTGTGGTGTCCCATGCAGAGAAAAAGTAATTCAGAATGTATAGTCACGCCCATTATCTCCCGAAGAGCTTGGGCAGAAGTGTGCAAATCACACACCCACTTTTCTCCAGTTAAGTCCCAAGTGGTTGTTTTAACCATAATTGTACTGTACCTTCCAAGATTTTGTAGACACGTTGTACATCTCAACTATACCCTCAAAATTGGTCAGAAGTGGCACCATGTGTTGCTACGGCTGCTGGTTCATGTACCCCCCTAACTAGTCTCAAATGTAGTGGATAGATGCTTTATAGTTAGCTAATTCGTATACCCCTTATGGCTAAGTTTCCCATCGCTGGGGTCAGCTAAAAAGAACAAAATGTAAAACTACATAGCATCAATGAAGAGAAAGGTAGTGGCCTTTAACTTGTTCTTGAAGGTGCCGACTCGCTGGAGATCAACGAGTATCGGTTCACTTGCCAAGGGGTCGCTAACAAGGTACCCTGTTGTTCTTAAACAGTAGTAGTAGGATGAAAGGGTAAAGCTACGATAAAGAACCTATCTTCTATGCTGGTCTGGGAGTGAAAAAATATACGTATAATACTACAGCTGCTTCTCTTCCCGGGCATACTGTACAAGTCAGTAGAGGGACAAGAGGGTTTTGGTATTTTGTAAGCGATGGGCTGACCACCTGTCACTACTAACCGAACTTGTACATCTTAACTATACCCTCAAAATTGGTCAGAAGTGTGCAGTGGATAGATGCTTTATAGTTAGCTAATTCGTATATCCCTTATGTTACGCCCTGTATAGACCTAAGTTTCCTAAACTATGTAGATCTGTGGTTCCTAAATTAGAAAAAGGAAATCATACGTACACAACCAAATAATTAAAAAATAAATAATTAGTTACTTAAATATATACATGCAATATTACTAAATAAAAATTTAATACATATTTTATAAAAAAGAACAAAATGTAAAACTACATAGCATCAATGAAGAGAAAGGTAGTGGCTTCTTTAACTTGTTCTTGAAGGTGCCAATAAATTGTGATTAGATTGGAATATCTCTCAAAATTAGATAATGTTTAAATTTCTTTTGTAATAACACGTTATAGGTTTCTGATTCTTAAAGTATATAGCTCTGTGGTTCTTAAACCATGTAAATTTGTGGTTCACATTAGAGCATATATGTCCATAACACGTATTGTTTGATAATTCCAGGGTCTATATTGGTATCCTCAATGGATGGGGGCGCCTCCTCATCACCCATACCCTCAATCCAACGACGCTCCAAAGGACGTGGTCGAAACCATCAGCAAGATCTACTACCCGCATCAAACTGGTCAAAAACCGAAAGCCGTAGTCCCCAAACACACTCCCAAGAAGTCCTGATAATATATACTTTTTTTTTTAGATAATCCTGTGTTTTGTTTATCTTCTATAATATAAAAATGAATCGCTAAATGTATTGCTAAGCGCAAATCTCGAGAACAGCTGAACCGATTTCGCTAATTCTGTTTTAGAATATTTCTTAAAGTACGAGGATAGTTCTTACAGAGAGAAAAATTTTAAAAATGCCCTTAAGACTTTCCTATGAAGGGCGCCCACGATTTGTCCACGTGAAAGGGCATTACACCCGTGCCAAGCCGTGGCGGATCCCTAGTTGTCAATAATTATCTAGCCCAACTTAAATCAACCTTAAACCAAATGAGTGATCGCAGATTTAAGTTTACTCGTGTATTATACAGGATGATTTTTGGTCATCAACGTTCCCGAAAACTACGGAATCTCCTCATCATCACGATCATTTTTCTCCATGGAAGCATACCTGAGAAGTGTCTGGTTTCCAAAATATTAGGGTCCAAAGTTGAGTAAATAGACTGCGTTTTTCAGCATAAATGCATATAGACGCGCGTAGCAGGATTTTTTCACGAAAAATAATTAATATCTGTCTATAAAAAAACTAAAATAAACACTAGACACTATAAATTTCACACGATCAAAGAATTTGAAATTAAAAAAAAAAAAAAAAAAATCCCAGCATTTTTTTTGGCATAAACTTACTTTATTTCATGTATAGAATACGTACTTTTCGTTAAAGGTGGCCACAAAAAAACACCTGTAGAAACTCGAAGGTTTGCTGTCCTGTTTATTTCATTTGAAACGAAATAGACCGCGTCGTATCGGCAAACGCAGCGTGGGAAGGCCACCCGCGAGGTGGACGGGCGACCTGGCCAAGGTCGCGGGCGTCGGTTGTATGCAGGCTGCTTCCGACCGGTCGGAGTGGAGTTTGTTGGGGGAGGCCTATGTCCAACAGTGGACTACCCAGGGCTGTAAATGATGATGATAAGAGTCTCATCATGAGACGGCGTCGTGTGATAATCACCATGACCAAAAGTGATTGGTGGACCAATTAAACTAAGTAGGTATGTACCTATACTTGATTTTATTATAATATTGTGATATATTGTGATGGTTATTAGGGATAATATTGACTAAAAGGCTTGTTTACTTACATTACCTTTTTGATTTTTGTATTAGACCATAAGTATAATAAGATGTGGAACAAGTATCAAAATATAAATACACGTGTCATCGTCGTCATCAGTCGATTGCAGTCCACTGCTGGACGTAGGCCTCCCCCAGTGTACGCCACATGGCTCGATCTCCCGTTTTTGCCATCCAGTCACTACCAGCCGTCCTCTTTAAGTCATCGGTCCATCTGCCGGAGGGCGCCCAACGCTACGCTTGCCGAGGCGCGGTCTCCATTCGAGAACCCGTTTACTCCACCGTCCATCGGTTCTACGACAGATGTGGCCGGCCGGCCCATTGCTACTTCAGTCTGCAACATTTCGAGACTATGTCTGTCACTTTGGTCTTCTGCCGGATAATCTCGTTTCGGACTTTGTCCATTAGCCATTAGCGAGTACACGTGTAACAGTCCCCTTATTTGGAATTTGAAAAATAATATAATGAATTGTGAGTACTTATCAAATTACAAAGTAATCCAAATAATTTGATTAAGCGATGATGCGTGAGTGACACAAACTTAAAATAAATTAATCTATTTCGATGATGAAGGCGCCACAATCTATGCAGATAGAAAAAGTCATTTGAAGTGACTATGGGCGAGAAGTAACATTTTGTTATCAACCAATCAGGAAATTTGTTTGTATATTTATATATACAGGGTGTGGGTGACATCCAGGCAAATACTGAAATGCGGAACAAGTACCATTGTGTTGAGTTATACGATGGTGTTATTACTCGCAGGAAATGTATTGATTATCAGTAATCTTTGCTCTCCGCGCCAATTGTATCGGGGGATCCTGTGACAAATTAAATGGGGTTAATGGTTATTGTGTGACATTGCTGTTTTTTGGATTTCTTGTGACCCTCCATTAGGGTTGATCAGTTATTTGAACTTTATTGAGGAGAATTTTTTTTTCAAAGAATATTTTGGTTAAAACTTTATTTTAAAGTGTTTACCTAAGGCTAATTAAACGAACTAAACATTTTTTTTCCTGAAAATATGAAAAACAAAACATGCCGGAAAATTTTGGAATTATCCTGCCAAAATTTTCAGTGTTTTCCACCTCAGAATCATGGTATGAAGTCATGGTATCAATATTTGCCTGGCTGTCACAAACACCCTGTATATTCAATTCTTTCATCGCCATAGTTTTAGTTCAATATACAACTTTCTTACGCCTACACGCCAGAAAATGTCGTTTAAACGAAATGAAATATTATTAAGTAATTATTTGGATAAAGATGTACAAAATGCACTTATCCCTTTATATACGTTCGGTTCTCTTGCGTTATTTACCAGACATAGAGTTCGAGATAGTTTCATAACACCAAAAACTATCACTTCTAATGTTTTAATGATCTTCTGCTTTATGTCATATATTGTAGTGTTAATCACATTTTCAGTAATGGCGTTTTGTGAGAACCACTATAACCCCAATTTCGAATTTGCCGTGACTTTCTTAGATTTTATTGTATGTTGCGTGTGCACGATAGGACACTTCATATTGTCATTTAAAGATAGTTGTGTTTTTGTCAATCTTATCATTAATCTACAAAGAGTGCACCAGGGATTTGTTTTTGCTAACAAACTGGATCTGAGGATTTTTATTTTTGTCAATTGGGTTGTAGCGTGGTTATTACTATTGAATTCAATAGCTTTTATCGTGTTTTTTACATGCGACTTTGGGTTTTCATACATTAGAACGTTCATAATTGTCTTTCAATTCGTGTCGGTCTCCTGGTATATATCCGGTGGAAGGATGTTAAAATGGCTCAATATGGAATTTTCCTTGTTGATCGACGAATTCAAATCTTGTGTTAATGAAAGTTTTCACTCGCACGATAAAACTGATGGTGGGTTCGCAAAGAAGTTTGAGAGCCACTGGCCTAGATTACTGGAAATGTATTCTGGACTCTTAGAAGCGTATAGAAGCTATCAACAAGTATATAAAATAACGGTAAGATGAAAACAACGTAATTTATGAAATGACCTAATTTTGCTACTTATTCTTTATGTGCTATGATATAATATTATAAGGTTTTTAGTTTTATATAATGTAGTTAGTATTTGTAATAACCTTATTGTTACTCGAGTTTATTGTTTTAATAAAGAGGCATATTAAAGTATTGATATAATAAGTGTAGCGAACTGAAGTGGTAGTGGGCCTGGAAAACGGGAAACCCTCATATCTAATCGTGTGTGTGTGTGTGTATGAATATGTATGTTTATCAAGGTTCTAGTAGGTTTCTGATAAATAATAATAATAAATTTTATTCACCAAGTAGCATTATTGTTCCTACTTATAGACATATTAAAAAATAGTGGACGCCCGTGACTCCGACCGCGTGGACTACAGAAAAAACAATTTCTGAAAATTGCATCGAAATCGGTTCAGCGGTTTATGAGATAAGCGTGCACAAACGCACAGACAAACCGACAAACAGACAAAAATTTCAAAAATCATTATTTTTGGTACTATTGCGTTGATAAAGGTCTCCTATAATATATTTTCTCATATACTCGTATCTTCCATGTACAGACAGCGATCCTTTACGTTTTTATATAGATTTCTACATGAAACCGGTGATGTGAAACGGTCCAGTAGTATTAAAGATTTTTGGGCTAATTCATTTCATCTAAGGTTAATTCGCTACAAGCATACACACGCTTACAAAAATACAAAACTTTACTCTATATATTAGCACAGACTAGCGGTCACCCACGATTTCGTCCGCGTGGTGGGGTATTGCACCCGTGCAAAGCCGGGGCAGCAGCGCCTCTCGTGTTGACAACATAGTCCAAAATACAAACTGCGATCACCAACCCGCCTGTCTAGCGTGGTGACTATGGGCAAATACCCCCCACGGCAGTCTTGTGGCGTGTCCTGGGGGAGGCCTACGTCTAGCAGTGGAGCGCAATAGGCTGATGATGACGAAAGCCGGGGCGGGTCCTTACTTAAACATATAAACCTTCCTTTATCTAGGTATTAAAAAATACCGCATAACATTCCGTTGCGTAGTCACAAACAGCGGGAAGCGACTTTGTTTTATAATAAGAAGTCCTGATACATTTTGTATTCTGAGATTTAAGAGGTGGTGCTTGGGTTTGACGAACGATTTGAGGACTCATACTCAACCTGCGCTGTGCCCTGAAAAAGTCTCTGTAAAATATTATATCTATCCCTTCATATTAATACTCAATTCTCAATAATTTATTGCATTCATATGTAGTTAAGGATCTTAATTAATAATTTACAGATAACATATGACCCTGTTGGGCACAGCAACATGTTTTTAGTGTGGTAGGCAGACTGAAGCATTTCATAGTTAATTTCGGGTTCGCTTAAGGTTCAATCCATAATTCATCCCCTCGAGCCGTGTGGCGTGCCCTGAGGAAGGCCTATGTCTAGTAGTGGACTGCAATAGGCTGACGACATCCCTTCATTCCACACATAGACGAAGTCTGGAGCTAAAAGATTGGCTCATATGAAATTGAAAGGCACGAAACTGAACTGGGTTGAAAAATTTCAATATTTAGGACATATGTTGACCTCTGACATGAGGGATGATGTAGATATTGAGAGGGAGCGAAGGGCGCTGTCTGTTCGAGCTAATATTTTATTTTAGCAGGTTTGCTCGGTGTTCTCTTGGAGTGAAAATCACCTTGTTTAGAGCTTTCTGTACACCCTTCTACACGTGCAGCCTGTGGGTGTCGTACACGCAAAAACAATATAGTTCCTTCGCATTCAATATAACAATGCGTTCCGGGTGCTGGTGGGGCTGCCCCGGCACTGCAGCGCATCGGGGATGTTCGCTGACGCAGGGATGGACTGCTTTTATGCGACTATGCGGAAACGATGCACATCTCTGTTGCACAGGGTCCGGGGCAGCCCCAACTCCATCCGGAGAGCATTCTCGAGTTTATTTGACTGTCTGTATTTGAACTAGTGTTCAATGAGACATCTAATTACTAACACTTGAGCATATAAATGAAAGTGAACTAAGTACCTTGTGTTGTTGTTTTGTTGACCTGTTTTGTTTTTGTGTAATTTGATTTGACATGATGTAATGTAATTTTTTGTATTGCCTGGTATTGCCTATGAGTAATTTGTAACTTGAATTAAATAAATAAATAAAATAAACTTTATTTCAGTTTTTCGTACAAATCAGTGACACATTCATGCGTGTTCTGCTGTATTTTGAAAATATCCTGGCATCTTCAAAAAATACAGTCGACATAGACTCTCATGCGCTCGTAAGTTGGATTTTTTTTTTCACTAAATAAGTATTTCATTAAACCCTTCTATAGCAGTAGCCTTGTAGCGTGTTCTGAGGAGGCCTACGTCCAGCAGTGGACTGCAATAGGCCGAAGACAAGTATTTCATTATTATACACGAGAGTTGGCGTCAGGCAGGCAGCCAGCCGGAAGAAGCAGATTTCGCACACAAATCTGACACTACATCAAAATGATAAAGAGTCAAACGTCACTCTTATAATACATGTACGAGTGTGCTAATGTTTTTTACTATCAATGGTTCTTAGCAATTACATTTCTATGTTAAAAAAGTATAGGCTAGTTTCTTAGAATAAAGATTCGCTCCACTTCGCTCCGCTGAGCGAAGACCTATCATTAATCTAAGGCTAGTTTAAACAATATAGCTATTTATGAGCCTAATTTCCTTTTCCTTTCTTTTCCTCCTATGGGAGTTTTTTCACTATACGACTTGGCCACGACTGGACCACAAAAATGACACGACCACGACTTTTTTCAAAGCAAAATTGTGTGAGATAGTACGGCTCGTTTTTCCATTAGATGATACGGCCACGAGACGGCCGACCATACTAGATGACGAAATGTCGGGGTCGTATCGTTGTCGTGTCGTCTAGTGTATAGATACCTACGCTTACCGCCCTGTATTAGTTGAGTAATTTTTTTTTCACAGATGGGCTTCATAATTTGGGCTTCACGAA
This sequence comes from Carposina sasakii, assembly GCA_014607495.2. Lineage (NCBI taxonomy): Eukaryota > Metazoa > Arthropoda > Insecta > Lepidoptera > Carposinidae > Carposina > Carposina sasakii. The sequence goes on from CP053170.1 coordinate 9,140,312, forward strand.
GTATAACAATAGATCTGTATCTGTGTTACCAATGCGAGATGTTTTATGATAATATGAAGAACATAAGCTACATGTGCATTTGCCACCCTTTAAATTATAATTGCGGTAAGCTAAACCACAGCTAAACTCTCTTTTCACTATTTTTTGTCGGTGTGGTAACTGCCTATGATATTATGTACTAACTGTTAGACTGAAAAACACCTGGTTTATTTAGTAATTAAACTATTTAATACTAATGGCGCATTGAAACTACAATCAAAGTACAAGAGCAAAGAATATACTTACTCTCTAACGAGAGTACAAGAGAGAACTTTCATCGCGCGGGAAACGGGACAGACTATCCGAGAGCGCTAGTGCGGGGACACCGCGTATCGGATGGAGCAGCAGTGCTGTGCCACCCGTCACAGCGTATTTTCTGCTATTATAACATAGGTCTGCTGTATACAATATACATAGTTGTTTCCTTAAAAAGTGTAGCCAGAACTGCGGGTTGATGAGGGAGATTATTCTTATTCTTTATTGTGCACAAATTAAAACTATACACATTAGTGACAAGTTGCTAGGCCATTGCCTGCGAGATCGCCCCTGGGTTCCTTATTTGACTCTTACGAAATGCACAAAAGGAGCTCCCTAAATACACATATAAACATAAATAAAAGTCAATTTTAATGTGCATAAAAGAAAAAAAAATCATGTCCTGAAACTTTAGATAAAATAATTTCTAACTGAACATTTGATTTTCCTAATCACCTATGGCTTTACGTGACTGTACGTAAAATCGTAGAAATGAAAATGAAGGTATTTTGAACTTAATTCATATCTACATTGCAGCGTCATTTCGCCGTATGTGCAAAACCATTCATCGCTTGAGCGCGGCACGGTTCAGACGTCTGTCGGCGTGCGAGCTATTCATAATTGAGATGCGACTGGTCCCTGCTGTATTCTCGCTGATCACACGCTACCTGGTTGTACTCCTACAGTTTACGTTTTTAAATTAAATTAGTTCACCTATATTGTTGTTTTAATTAAATACGGATAGAAAACGAAGAACCATGATTTCGAACACTGGGCGAAAAAAGCTGTTTTACCGGCCGCTCTATTACGTACGTACTCGTATATTCTATCGATGTGAGGTGCAAACTATATTTATAGTTCCTGACAAATAGCGTGTCAGGGACCTTAATCTTTGTGCTAAAGTACCCCGATGTTACGGTTTATGTAATAAAACAAACAATCAAAGTTTACCTCTTTATAATTATTAGTATAGATGTCTGATTGCAAATACCTAGTACGAGTACATGCTGGTGGAAGAGACACGTAACATTTATCTACGTTCCATAATGGCTATACATGGTGTATATTTCGATAGATCTATTTAGATAACTGTTTTGTATGTACCTACTTAAGGTGCGAACTTTGAAGTAGGTACGAGCATGTATATAAATAAAATTATTGCTTGGCTGATTAAGCTACTTAACATTTTACAAAGTTTACAGGACAATATGTAATTAAAAATAAATAAATAAAGATGCAAATAAATAAAGATTTTTACGACATTAAGCTTAGTTTAGGAAAGCGAATTGCAACTGCACAACAAGGTACTGAGTAATGATCGCGAACAATTTGGGTGTAAGTCGCATGTTGACAGTGAACAGGCCGCACGCTGACAGACGTGTGAACCGCGCCGCTGTCAGGCGACGAATGTTCTTGCAAATCTGACGACATGTCACTGAAATAAAATAAATGAATTACATAAATATTTACAATATTTAAAAGCACATCTAACTAGTCATCGATTTAGCCCAACGGTCCAGCAAGCTAAAGCGCAGGCCACACCGCCAGCGGGCGGGCGGAGCGAGCTAGGCGGGCGAGCAGGGTTTCACCTCTTTACATACATCGGTTCACACCGCGAACTACCGAGCTAAGCTACGTCAAGGATAGAATAGGTAGTATAAAAAATCTATTAATGATATTAATGTAATGTACAGACAGTGTGCCCATAAAGCAGGTAAAGCCTTTGTGCGCCTGATCACTCTGCGGTCGTGTCTTTCCGTACTATCGGGCTATGAGACTGAAAGAATAGAGAGCGCAGCTGTGTTTGCGCATATACTTGTGCACTGTAATATCTCCTGCGTGCGATTAATCTTCATTAAGGTTGGCCGTCGTGATCGAAATACGGTCTGGATCTTACATACAGAAAAATATTTTGAACTATACAGTAACGAAAAAATAAAAGAAGAAATTTACCAGATTGAGAATTGTTGCAATAAATGGCAGCCTCGTCCCTGAATTTTTCGATACTTTTGTATAAGTTATCAAATTCGTAGAAAACAAATAATTCTAATATAAGATCTTTAAAAAACCACATGGAAAAGAAGACCTGAAAATAGAAAATTGTTTTAATAAGTGATGTTACCTGGCATAAGCAAAACGGCATAGGCATATTTCTGGTTAGTAAACATTTTTTTTTACAATTAGCTAGGCAAACATTTGACCGCCATCGTGCCTGATGTTAACCAAGATGCGGCCTAGGGTGGTACATGCTTGCCTAGAAAGTGCCTATTCACTCTAGCTTTGAAGAGACCAATGTTGTAGTGCTCGGGAAATACATCGGCAGGATGTGCATTCCACTCCTTAGCCGTTCGCATTACAAACAAGTTAGCATAACTATGATTGATTGAAAAGAACTAACATAATATCTAATTATGTTTCATACTTAGTTAAACGAAATATCTATGTGATGTTACTCTTAGGAATGCTAACTTACCACAGCGTTCCAAAAAACATTACTGTTTTCAGTTTGTGTGAGACCTATAAGTGTGTGAAAATATAACAGAACATGCATAAAAGATTCCAAAATTTTATATAATACCTGAAAAAAAAGAAGGTAACATTTATGTTCAGGTAAATTCCTAGTAAGTGGTACATACATTAATCTTTTGATTAATAAAAAATATGAAAGTGTGAGATTTTGTGCTCCAACAAACACCAATCTTTGGCAATATGAGTTTTGAAGGGTATCATATTACTAACTTGCTTCTATCATCTATCTCAAGGTCAACTTTCTTGTTTACTCACCGATATTTGAAATAGTCGTTTATGTATATCATAAGCTCCCATGATATCCGTGTAGATTCTGAAGATTCTCTGCCAGTGAATATCATTTTTTCTATTATAATTTGAATTATGTAAGACACAGTAATGAAATTCACAAATCAGGGACGACATTTCTAAAGTTAACAACTTCGTCATTCTGGCAGCAAATACTAAATTACAATCAGCTATGAACGTTATTGTCAAGTTTTGAAAACTTAAAGCTCTAATATCGAAAACTATTATTAAGGCTGCTATGCAGAGAACGTAGTACATAAACATTGTTATAGTTAACACCCAGGAGATGAAAGTGAAGAACTGAAGTTGGATTTTGTTCACAAATATAAAGCTCCTGTGAACTTTTTGAATTGCGATGATGAAATCAATTTGTAGTTGACTGTGGACGATGCTTAAAATGAATTGAATTATAGTTGCGATGGCGCCGTACAGTATGATGTCGAACAAATCCATGGCAGTTAATCTTGTCATGTGTCCAAATACAATTTTATCATAAACAAGTAGCTGAAGCATTGCAATGAAGAAGCATATACAGTGCGATGTGTACGATCTTGGCGTGATGAAGTTATCTTTGATGGTGTATCTCCCGAAGAGAAACAGTGTGGTCGACACATGCAATGGCAGAAGCATGTCCTGTATATCTTTGTCCACGTAGTTGTTTAGTAAAATTTCGTTACTCGCAATCATTACTAACGTCTAATTTGTCTTCGGTAGAAAGCGGAACTAAACTTAACATTGGGATGATTGATGATGATAATGAGCCTCGAAATCAATCATTCCAATTTGATTAGAGAATTACTGAAACAATAACTCTAATTTGGTATATCCCGAATTGAAAAAAAATCTAACTTACTACGGGTATACCTAAAATTGAAACATTAACAGTAAAATCCCCAATGGTCAAAACCTCTAAAATTTTATTACCTAATATTTTCAATAACCTAATTATGAAACCCCGAAGTATAAACAATTAAGTAAAAGATTTCTTTATTTAATACAGGTTTTTTAACTTAAAATTTTGCTATATTTAGGTACTCTTAATTTAAGAAAGCGAATTGAAACTGCACAACAAGGTACTGAGTAATGATCGCGAAAATTTTAAGTGTAAGCCGCATGTTGACAGTGAACAGGCGGCATGCTGACAGACGTGTGAACCGCGCCGCTGTCAGATGACAAATGTTCTTGCAAATCTGACGATGTTTCTCTAAAAGCAAACAAAATGAGTATCGTTGTTGACAACAAATCAATTCTGGTATTTCTAGCTGGAATGAAGCCGCTACAGGAGAAGCCAGAACTGCATGATCGTGAAGGAAACACTAGAGGCTATTACGAGTACAAAAAATGTTTTAGGCTTGCAAATTGTTGTCCATAGAAGCGAATAATTTCTTGGTCTGTCAATTGACATAGTTCATCAGTAACCCTTACCTGATCCAAAGTTGTTGTTAAAAGTAGCTATGTTCTCTACTTGTTTGATGCATTTGTAAAAGTTTCCGCATTCGTGGAATACAGTGATTTCGATTATCAAATCTTTTAAGGACCACAAAACAAAGGCAACCTGAAAATAGAGTGAGAAGAACATTACAGGTACTATCCTATATTATGTATCTACATAAACGAGCTTTATGTTTATTTTAATTAAAAGTTAAATGATAAAATAATATAAATTTCATTAGTAAATATTATTTTATGCAGAAAAACGCAGTCTATTTACTCAACTTTGAACCCTAATATCTTGGGAACCAGACACTTCCCAGGTATGCTTCCATGGAGAAAAATAATCGTGTTGATGAGGAGATTCCGTAGTTTTACGTTAGTACGACCAAAAAACATCCTGTATATCAATAAATAATCTGTGCTATAAAGTGCTGCTAGCCAGCTTACCGAAACATCGCTGGGGATATTTATATAGTCCAATTTCAATAATATGATTAATGATTGAAAGTTCATTAATATATGTACAAAGGTGTCAATCATTTTAAACACAATCTACAAATAGAATGTATTATCTATAGCTGAACAATATTAGTCCAGTGGGGTAAGCACGAACCTCTTTACGCGGCGTAATGCTAGCGACTCGCTAGCAAAATCTATGGGAATCGACAGTTTGATGCTAGCGTTACGGACTATCGAGAGGTTCGTGCTTACCCCACTGTGCTGGGTGGGGCTTCACTAAAATACATCAGCATCTCTTGGGGCGTTCTCTTAGGCGATGAGCTACTTGTCACTAATCTTCGGTCTTTAATTGTTATCTTACAAATATTATTAAGAAAATGATTTTTTTTTCATCCGAGTGAGATGTTATGTTACACTTTAAGTTTGACATCTCTATGAGAGTGTCATGAGGCAAAATGGTTTCTTATTGATCAGGGTATTTTTATAATAGGCATGAAGGCTTTTTAAAGAGAGTTTTAGGTATGAATGTGGATGGTGATAGAGGAAGAGGTAGATCTAAGAAGTGTTCGATGGACTGTGTAGGAAAGGATATGCCTGTACTAAGAGTGAGTAACGAGATCACGGATAATAGGGATGAATGGAAGAAGAGAACATATTACACCGACCCCGAATGAATGGGAACATGGGAGGAAGATGATGATGATATTGTTTTTTTAAGAGTCGCAGCCGGAAAATAACCGGAGTATGGCGTCTGCGACCGGTTAAATGCTCTAAGAACAATACCTATGGCTACTCAGTACTCACCAATACTTGAAACACATGGGATGGCTACTCATCAATACTCGAAATACTTGCGATGGTTACTCACCAATATTTGAAATATTTGCTTATGCATGCCATATGCCTTAATTATATTCGAATAAATTTCGAAAATTATTTCCCATTGAATATCAACACCGCTCATGGAATGAAGGGTGCAATGATGAAATTCAGTAATTAATGATGCTAATTGTAAAGTTAATAACTTCATAATTCTAGCAGCAAACACTAGACCACAATCAGCCATGAACGGGAATAACAAATTGTACAAATTTAAAATTTCGTGCCGAAAAAAATAGCTAAGTACACAAAAAAACCTATGTGTATATAACCGTTGTGATCGCGGATATAATGATCCAGGTGATAAAAGTAAAGAAACCAAGCTGAAGCTGTTTTGTACTTTCTGAATGGTTATAATAAAATCAATAATTACTTGACTGTGGACGATGCTTAATACGAAATGAGTCATGTTGTAAAGTCCGCAGTATGTTAAAATGTTAAACCAATCTATTGCACTGGAAACTGGCTGAATATCAACTTTGATGTAAGTCCATATATGATAACAACTTGTAGTATTAAAATTGAAAGGATATACAGCGCGTTTTGAACGATCCGGCATGATAAAGTTATCTTTGATGGTGTATCTTCCGAAGAGAAATAGTGTGGATGACACATGCAGTGGCAGAAGCATGTCCTGTATACCCTTGTCCACATAGTTATTAATGTCCAATTTCTATACGAGAGGTCGAAAAGAATCTCGGATTCTTTTATTCCTAATTTGATATTTTGTATGAAAACAATTGAAGATTAAATCTGAGATATGCAAAAAATCTCTCAAGATCAGTTATAGAAATTGGCGGTTAGTAAAATTTCGTTGCTAGCAGTCATAACTGAGACGTGTTTATTGCCGTTAAGTAGAAGAACACACTGATAAATTATCCATAATTTAATTAAGTAATGTATTTTATTGTCTTTGGTGCTAGAATAGTAGCAGGAATGTAATGATTCAAGAATTGATAAAAAGGTTAGAGAAATAATACAATTAGTCAATCAATTGGTAAGTTAATGTTATAACTTCTTTCCTAATTCCTGCGACTCTGTTCGCGTGTACTACATCAGCCCCCGTAGCATGACCACGCACCGTGGATATCGTATCGTCTCTATACAAAATTCAACATGCCGGCGGTTTATCATATCGAGTTTCGCAGGTCATGCTAGGCTGGCTGAATTCGCTATGCTAAACGTAGCTGTAAGCATCTCCTTCCTGATCTTGCAGCTTGGGCCACCCTAATTTGGCTAACTAAGCTACGTAGCGATCAAGTTAGAAATGAAAATACAGATCAAGGGCCGATTTTTCCGATATGTCGATAGCCTATTTAATAATAATAACAATTTATTTATTGGACAAAACACATAGGCATTAATGGAATGTCTTGGCTTCCACACTAGAATTCCCTGTGTGGTGAAAACTAGTATCTGAAGGATAAACTTAATGCTGTCTTTTGAGGACTTGAACAGGATAGAGCATCAACTATCGGCTAATTTCTATACGCGAGAGCTTTTTTGCAAACCAAGTTCAAGATTTTGACATATTTCGTTTCAATAAACAATCTAGGTAGCATGATTTTGATCTGAACACGCGATAAATCTCAGTATGACACTGAGATCAAATTTCGTATGAAAATGACAGTAAAAGCTTTTCAATTACAGAAATAAACCTAGTTTAATTTTTGGTAACTCATCTGACGTTTCAAAAATGTTAAAATCTTAATCCCCCAAACAAACACGCCATGCCAACAATGACCCAAAAGGACCCAATGCATATCGGTACATATCAAACGCATATTTTAATATGGTCAGAGACACATATGCAACACCTAGGTACGTGATAAAATCCCTTCAATCCAGATCGGTGTGTTGCTTGCGTGGCGTGTTACCAACTACTCTCAATAAGAAGCGCCGATATTTAGGCGTGCTGTAGCGTCTGCTAGCGTGTTGTATATGCTCACGTTTTTCACAGACGCTGTAGGTAATTTTATTTGATCACCTTATAATTTTCTTCTGTTTTTAACACTAGTATATTTTTAGTATAAATCACCTCCATTTTTTTTATTGAGTTAAGTTTTATGTAGCACAAAGGTCCTGCAACTTTGATTAAATGAGGTAAAAATACTTAAATCGATTACATTTATTTGCAAGTCTAAGAGGGAATTCCTCAGAAAACGCATACGTTTTACTGGATTGGCGGAAGTAAGGAGAAACTTGACCCAGCATTGAAGAAATTTCAAATGTATTACCTTCCTACTTAGATACTAGCGACGACGTTACACAAAAGCAACAAATGCTTGGGATTGGTACGCAGATATATGATATCTCGAAGTCAAGCAGGTCAGATAGATAAAAAATGAGTTTGCTCACGCGCCGTTCTTTGGTTTTTTGTTACTTGGCTTAGGATAAGACCATACAATTATTTTTAAGACGACCATACAAATATTCTTTACACTTCCATTTTGCTCAGCCACTGAATTAAAGTGTTCATTACTTTTAGTTAGCTGGTTTATTTTCGGAAATCTCTGTTAAAGGCCATGTGATTAAAGGTCAGCTCCCTTTCTCGGTGGACTATATAAAAAAAATGTACTACAAAGAATAAGAAATACCCTTATTGCATCTACATGTTTGGCACTTTATAAATACCTACTCTTCGTCTTCACGTTGGTTCAAAATATATGAAATATTCTAACGTTTTTTAACCTAGATATTTAGTTATTCTTCTCTATGCCTATATTTTTGACAATGTCATTTTACCTAACCCAAAATAAAGTTATTTTTTGCGCAATAAAAAATCCCAAATTCCGATTACTATTATTGTAACAATAATGAATTTATATTACACAGTAATAGCACTAACCTGCCTTTTTGGTAATTTGTCTTGTGACCGGGAGTCGGAGATGCAATGTTCAAAACGTCTAAACAACATTAAAGCAGCGAAGCATACATACAACAAATGTATTTACTACCACGAGAATAAAACCCAGATACTGGAATGTAAAAGGACCTATGAGCAAACTGTTCTACAGAACGGACCTTACATACAGAAGTATTGCGAGCCAATGAGAGCGAAGTACGAAATGCTGAAGACTGTTGACTCCATGCCCCGGGTCTGGAATATATATCCATGGCAGAAGAATGGGTCAAACGCTCTTAAATTGCTAGATCATCTATTTGGAAAGATAGTCTTGTATGTTTTTTTGATTAAAACCTTGTGAGTGTCAATGTTTGGTAATTCTCATCATGTAACGAATTCTTGAGCTGATGCGGGGCTTCACTAGAATACATTAACTGCATCTCCTTTCGTACATGTTGTAAGAGTGTAAGAGTCGAATAAGGAAGGTAATAAGTAGCAACTTATCACTGATAATTAACCTTAAGTTGTAGGTAAAAGAACAGCCAATACCTATAATAAAAATATTTATTGGATAAAATAGTTAGTGACAAATATTTACAATGCTGCTGCACTTTAATGTGATACAAGCTTACACAGAAAAATACATTAAGTACACGCGGTTCTATTTCTTAAATTGGGTAGCCAGTTACAGGATCTTATATCCACAGCGAAATACAAACTATGTGTTATATATGTTCAAAAATATATGTTCAGCCCCCCAAGCATGACCACGCATTGTGGATATCTTCAGGCATTTTGGGATTCAAGACATTTTGAGTTTCAGGTGATATGTAAAAACGTTATAATGACATTGAGTCCAAACCCCCCCGGAAGGTCTCTATACAAAATTGAACATGGCGGCTATATTTATCGTAATTTGACAGGCTAAATGCCGATAAATTGGTTTATCATATCGTGTTTCGCAGGTCATGCTACTTGTGTAGGCTACGTATACAGAGATTTCTCCCACGCTCTCTCCCCCTCTCCCCGCTGTTCTCAATGCACAACCGTCCTGAGCGTCGCATACGCAGAGTAAACTGACTTCAGCACTGCCATGAGGCATTCAAAGCTTAGTGTGGCCACGCCCCCTGCCGATAATTCAACTCGCCTCTGTGCTGCTAGTAACATGTATAATGCAGTCCGCTGCGAACACTGATTCCAGGTCTCCCAGCCACAGGCGTATACCTGGAATTGAATTTGAATGTAGAATGGATGGAATTTTCTAAATATTGTCACTTAACCATACCCGACATGGCGACATCAAACACTTCCCTATGGCAGTAGCATTATAACATAGTAAAACACACGCCAAATCTTTGTCAATATGAGTTTCGAAGAAACCAATATTGCGCCGACCCCATTAATGGCAGGAAGATGATGTTGAATGGATGGCAAGATCAGTTTAGGAGCTTGTCCCAGTTAGGCTTAAGGTCTGAATCATAACCTTAAATCCAAGCATTTAGAAGATAAGAGACAAAAGGAGCCAGTATATCTGGAATGAAATTTGAATGCAGAATAGACGGCAAGATCAGTTTTAGGAGGAGTTTTCCCAGTTAGGCTTAAGGCCAGAATCAAGACCCTAAATTCTAAGCATTTAGAAGATAAGAGACAAAAGGAGCCTATATTTCTGGAATGGAATTTGAATGTAGAATAGACGGAAAAATCAGTTTTAGGAGGAGTTTTACCCAGTTAGGATTAAGGCCAGAATCAAAAATTCTAAGCATTTAGAAGATAAGAGACAGAAGAAGCCAGATTAGTATACCTGGAATGGAATTTGAATGGATGATGAGATCACTGACGGGCCGGTGGGAGGAATGGTCAGGAATAATTAATTAAATTTAAGCTTAACCCAGTTAGGCTTAAGGTTCGAAACAAGACTTTGAATTCTAGCATTTAGATGATAAGAGAGGGATCCTTGGGGAGTTAGACATGTAGTACAAGGAAAATAATAGGCATCGATTTACTGGGTCAATTTTTCCAATGGTCCAGATAGCCTACCAGAAGACAGCATCAACTTTATTCTTCTGATAGGCTACCTGATGTTTGGAAAAATCGGACCTAAATGAAATAGTGATCCACGAGGATTAGAAATGTTAGGATTTTTTTCCAATAGTCAGTTAAACTATTTTAAGAATAAAGTTGATGCTGTCTTTCTCCAAAACTTGATCAAGATATACCTATAATTATACCCTATATGTATAGGCTATCTGACAATTGGAAAATTTGTCTCAAAAGCATATACCGCTCTTTCATACTCCAGCGCAGCATCCATCAGCCGCTGGCCTGAGAGACAGTCCATTGAGACCAGCACAAGTGCAAAAGGGACCTCCATATATGTGTTCTTCAACCCTCCTAATAACTCGGCGATCAGTCCAGCAGCGAGAAGAATAAATTCTAATGCTACGCCAACTGATAAAAAGAAAAAAGATTTGCAATTAGGAAATCCCGCCAGGAACAAAGTTTCTCAGATTCTTCTATATGTAATAGCTGTTTAATTTTTTTCTTTCATGGGCCTTAACAAAATGTAAATAATTCAGGGGATTCAAAGCTGTCTAGAAACAAGAGTAGTTACTTACTTCGAAACACAGTCTCCAACTGGCGTACATTAGTCAACGTCTTATCATGACTTTGGATTATATTCTTGAGTGTTTCATCTACATCATTCGGTACCTGTCTAGGTGTTTGAAGAACGGAGAATTGCCTCAGCCGTAATGCTAGAACATGCAGCTGCGCCTCAGCATGGCCGGCCACCACGACCAGGAATGCAGAAGCGCTGGCGGCGGTTATTACCGTGAACATAGATCCAATGCTCTCCATTATGTACGCTATTTCGTATTTTGGTGATTCAAACATCGGGTCCAATCCTGAAAGGCATACGATTATCAGTTATTTTCATTATGAAAGAAACAAAAGAATTGCACTGGAGAGCAATTTCGGAACGTATTTATCAAAACTAAACTACCATCTGGCTTATGTTATGCACATTTCGTATCGGCTTAATAACAATGCTTAACGCCGCAAAAGAACTCGATCGCGTCAACGTAAACTATTCAACCAAGTCATATTTGCCATAATGTGATTGGTTGGCTGCTTTACGTTAGTGCGAAAGAGTTCCAAGTGAAAACTCACACAATGATATCTGATGTCTTTTCACTAACCTAATATTGGTAACTGCTTGACCATGATCTGGTGTCCAGATCTAAACAGTGGCTCCACGATGTAGCAGATTCCGTTCATTATGATGACGCACCAGAATGATGTGACCCGCCTCCAGACTGCTGTCAGTCGGATACGCAGCTCTTTTTTACTGGCGGCGTCAGTATGACAAGCTTGCGATGCTGATATGGAGCCAGCTACTATAAGCTTAACTCGTTTCCTGAGGGGGTACGGACGAACTTTTTTACCATCAAGGGTACGCCCATCACCGGGCCCTACACCCTCCGCTGACCCTCGGATCTGCCGACTCACGAACACGAACACAAAACTACTACAGTTGCAAAGAGAGATCCAGGTAACTTTTTTACGCTCCGTAACGCTATCGAACCGGAAGTGAAGACCGTTTTGGCGTAGCTGACTGCGACGTCATAAATCCTGAGTTCGAATCCCGCCAACCGTTCAAAGGCCGCGTGGTGCCGGCAGAGTAGAATTTGTATCACCCCATGCCTGCCCGTAGGTGTCGTACGAGGCGATCAAGAGTTTCCAGGAGGCTGGCAGCAGCGCCTCCCGTGCTGACAACATAGTCCAAAAATTAGACTGCGGTCACCAACCCAGCCCAGCGTTGTGACTAAACCCCCCATGGCAGTAGCCTTGTGGCGTGCACTGGGGGAGGCCTACGTCCAGCAGTGGACTGCAATAGGCTGACGACGACTCAAATAAAGTTAGTACACCAACCTGTGTATAAATAAACAGAATAGTTTAACAAGTCCAATCTCACTGGAGAGCCCCAATGACATGACGACAATGGTAGCGATCCGTTCATCCTCCCTCAGTGCTCCCGTCCGCGTGATGTATGGCAGTAATGATACCATAAACACCCAGTAGTAGCAGCTCATCATGATCAGCATGGAGACTCCGCCAAACCAGTTGATACCTGGGGTATGTAAAGATATGATTTGAATATAATAAAAATTTTAAATAAAGTTTATAAAATTTGTGTAGTTGGTGGTCTGCCCGCCGCGCCCTAGGTACAGGGTTAAAAATCCCAGTAAGTGCAAACATTGATATGATGAATATCTATCTATGTTTGTTTTTGAGTCATGGATGTTTGTATGCTTATCTATTATTATTTATTATCGTTGCGTAGTACCCACGACACAAGACCTTAGTGTAGAGACTAGGTTAACGAGATTTAAAGCGTGTGAAAATTTATACTTATAAAAAAACTCCAATTACCTTTAATATCACCATGTATGTCCAATGCAAGCATTCGCAAAGGGCCGGCCAGAACACGGAATTGTGCTCTCGGATTACATTTCCAGGCTTCTTTCAGGGTTGCCAGCGATGAGGAGATGACTTCCATGACGTGGAAATCCAGCATCATTAGGGCTGTAGGGATTTTTGTACAAATTAACCACTAAATGTTATAAGTTACTATCTGTAAAACCAAAGTTTATATAGTTTAGTTTATATGGTTAACATACAAATTTCATTTTTTTTTTAACTCATTTATCATTTTTTTGTCTTAGGTATATTCATATTACTATCGAGATACAATACTTTTGTCTATAATACCATGTGCACTACGATATTGTAGTGTAATATAGCATTTTGAATTACGTTGACAATTATGTGGATTCAATAGCAAATTTCATTCTACAAACATAACCTTTGTCGATTTGGAACTGGATAGCATAAATCACCGTATAATTTTATGCTTAGTTCTTTTAAATATTGCTAATACTAAACTTCTACTAGCACTTACAGCTAATTTCAGAGAGCCAATCTTGAGAGATTAATTGCATATATCGGATCTAATCTGCAGTTGTTTTCATAATCTGAGACTCTTTTTGGACTTTCAAATCAAAATTCAAACACCTAAAATAACTCTTAAAGAAAAATATATACTAAAATCCCTTTAAGTAAAAAAAAAATTGGTCCAGCAAAACATCAAAATCTAAATGTGAAATCTGTCCGCAGTTTTTAAGGCCGCTTGTGAACCTGAACGGACGACAGACCGCCAAACTGTGAACACGCAGAATTACATTACAACTAAACCAAATGCAAGCTATTTCTGACTCTATCTTTCTTTAGTAATTTATATTCAACTACTGTGTATCTTAACCACCTGCAAATAATAAGTAGCATCGTAATTAGCGACTATCAAACGGTCTTAATTATCGATGGATAAAACTTTGTTTCCAAAACTGATTAATGATACTTAAAACATACATATACAAACTGTGCCCTCTTTCTACTGAAAGTATGCCGGGGAAGAGTAAGCTGTAGTATTATAGCCCTCTTCTCTACTGACTTGTACAGTATGCATCCAACCGACGGGAAGAGTACCTCGCGGGTGGCCTTCCCACGCTGCGCTTGCCGATACGTGGTAGAACTTTCCGACTCCATATCAGTTCTTCGAGCTATTTTTTTTCACTCCCAGATGTCGGTGATCTTTGCATAGAAGATTATATATACGAGTATTTATGGACGAAACCAACATGATTTACTAATAACTAATTACTTAGTCGACCTTTACGACATATCTGGAAAGTAACTTACTTGAGCTTTTCCACTTGACACGTAACTTCTTCTCTTCCCGGACAAGAGGGTCTTGGTGTTTTGTAGGCGATGGGTTGACCACCTGTTACTACTAACCGAACTTGTACATCTCAACTATACTTGGTGCTCTGCCTACCTCGTAAGGGATAAAGGCGTGATTATATGTATGTATGTACGTAACTAAGGTTAGCTAGGCTCTGTTAAAATTAGTTTGTACGTAGTTTGTAGTATCCTTTCTGTTATTTTTCATTTTCGATTCGTCAGCCTATTGCAGTCCACTGCTAGACGTAGGCCTCCCCCAGAGTACGCCACAAGGCTCGATCTCCCGTTTTAACCATTCAGTCACTACCAGCCCCCCTCTTTTAGTCATCGGTCCATCTGGCCGGCAGGCGTCCAACATTACACTTGCCAAGGCGCGGTCTCCATTCGAGAACTTACTGCATCTTTTTCATACATAGTATATAATCTTTTCTTTAGATATACTTACATACATACATCTATGACTTATGCAAATTTTAACCTGTCACCTTGGCAAAACCATTCTGGTTTTAAAACGAAAGCCTAAAAGCACATGACTTTTAACTCAAAGGGTATATAATATGTTTATTTCGAGACAATTATCAACTCTTCAGTGGATATATGATTCTATTAATTTATGTGCCTAATCGTTCAATTAATTCACATAAATTGCTTAAATTATCTTAGCAATTATCGAGAATGAGGTATTAATTTTAGACGAGTCTTTTCAAATGACTTCATTCGCGTACGTTTATTTTGCATTTTTTTAATGAAGGCCAATTAGCAGCAAAAAAATCTGTATGTACCTATAGGTTCGAGCGGTGATAGCCCCGTGCGCCTTTCAGTTGGAAGGCGTGGGTTGGATTCCCGTCACGGACCTTTACCACTGAATTTATTTCATGTACGGATTTTCTCAGATTGTCACTTATAGCTATACCCGAAGCGGGTTGGCGTCAGGCAGGTAGGTGGCCGTAATACAAATGCCAAATTTTTGGCAATGTAAGTTTTAAAAGAAACCATATTACGCCGACCCCATATATAATGGGATATATAAATAAAGTGGGATATATATAAAGGTGATAGCCCAGCGGTTAAGACGTGTACCTTCCAAGCGGGAGGCGTTAGTTCGATCCCAGTCACGGGCCTGTACCAATGAATTTATTTCATGTACAGATTTTAATGTTGTTAAATTGTCACTTAGTTTGTGCCTCGGAAAGCACGTAAAACCGTTGGTCCTGCGCCTGATCTCTTTTCAGTCGTGTCGGTTTTCCGTCCCATCGAACTATGAGAGTGAGGGAATAGAGAGTGCATCTGTGTTTGCGCACACACTTGTGCACCTGGCCAATCTCCGTAGAGATTGGTCGCCCTGGCCGAAATACGGTCGGAGATCATCATCATCGTCATATAATGGGATAAGGGCAGGATAATTGATTCGATTTAAATAGCAAATTAGTACACATGTCGTCTTGCCTCTTCTGATATAAACATGTCGGAGATCAAGATGTCATATCCTACAGTCGGATCTCCAACGCCATCATCATCATCATCGACAGCTATCACTGATGAGGACAGCTGTCATAAAGACAAGGGTACTGAGAGGGGCCACTGTAGATACAACGACCACCGGGTCGTTTGATTCGATTTAAATAGCCTCTGTTTTGTAAACGTTTTAGTACACATGTCGTCTTGCCTCTTCTGATATAAACAGAAAAGGACGTCGTGTGTGATAGACGTCATTCAAAATTAATTCTAGATTTACGATTTGCCGCAAGTGGGCCTTAATTGAAATGATGCAATGCAAACCGCAGTGATGAAGAAGGTTGCGGAGCGGAGAAACGGAGAAATGTTAACTAATAGGATTGCGGGACTGGACATGTGGGGTAAGCACGAACCTTTTTACGCGGCGTAAAGTCGCCAGCCAAATCAATGTGACAGTTTGAGGATAGCATTATGGACTATCGAGAGGTTCGTGCTTACCCCTCTAAGCCGATATTTTGTAAAATCCTATTGGTTAAAATTTCTCACTTTCTCAGCTCCTCAATTTCACATTATCTACATATTATTACAGAGCTCGGTAGAGATGGAAAAGCTTTTCAGGCTACTATGATTTCCTTACATGTTTATTACACACATACTGGGAGTTTTTTATTGCCACCGTTTACGTAGGGTACGTACTCTGTAGGTATACGAGTACATCTTATAGATTAAGTGTATGAAAAAAAAAGTTTTTTTTTGGTCATTTTTTATTTATTTGATCGCGCGAAATGAATCTCCAGTATTTCTATTATTCTTATTATTTATTGTACACATACAATTATACAGGGTGTAACAGAAAGGGTATGTTAAGCGAAAAGATATGTAAATAGCCCACTATAGAGAACCTACTCACAAAGTTTGAGACTCGAAATCACATGTTTATTTTTATAGATAGTATGGAGAATTTTTAAACATCTCAGGATTTTTCATACAATATTGAAAAATAACTTGTGATTTAGAGTTTCAAATTTCGTGGATAGATTCTCTATAGTAGGCTATTTACATAGCTTTTCGCTTAACATACCCTTTTTGTTACACCTTGTATACATACAGACATAAATTATGAAAGAAAATGTACAAAGGCTTGCTTATCTCTGAGAGAGATTTCTTCCAGCAAACCATTTGGGAAAGTGATAATATAATATAAAAGGTAGATATGTGTGTACACAAAATCAACGATAAAATGGGAATTTAACAAATAAATACCCTAATCTAATCAATAAAATTAATAAAATATACCTACATAAACATACATAAATATCTATTAATTAAATATATATCAGCACCCGTATGATTAATTTGGTGAGAGCGAGATGTCTCACTTTTAAACGTCAAATTCATAGAGTTATTAATGACTAGATAAACTAAGTGTATGTACTTTGCATGTAAAATAGACAAGAATTAGAATAGACACTCGTTCTTGAGCCAGGACTGAATGAATTAGGGCTGATAGAAGTGGTTTGCAATCCCTTTTTACACACCAAGTAGAAACACTTGCCTAGTCTAGTTATTACTTAGCTCTGTGGATTTGACGTTTAAAAGTGAGACATCTCGCTCTCACCAAATTCATCATACCGGTACAGACAGACTCATTACTATTGAAGCGAGAGGTAGTGGTTCTTTAACCTTAGAATAATGATCCGGAGCGAAGTCTTTAACTTTTTCTTAAATGTGGCAATCTCTCACGTATTAGTATTTGTAGGTATGTATTAGTTTTTTATAGGTAATTTTTTTCGAGAAAAATGTTTGTTACACGCGTCTGTTTGTTTGTTACAGGTGTACTTATGCAAAAAAACCGCAATTTTGTAACTCAACTTTGAATCTTAATACCTTGGGAACCAGACACTTCCCAGGTGTGCTCCCATCGAGAAAAAAGTTTTTTTCATGATGACGAGAATCAGTAGTATGCAGAAACGTTTTTTTTAAATAGCCTAAGCTGTGTCCCACTGCTGGGCAAAGGCCTCCCACATTTGAACCCACACTTGTCTTGTTCCCGCTATAGTGGCCCAATCTGGCAGAAACTTCGTCGTCAGGTCGTCCCTCCATCTACTTCTAGGCCTTCCCCTACGCCGGTTTCCGTCTGTAGGCACTCAATAGGCAGAAACGTTGACGACCAAGAAACACTTATATATTATACACGTCTATGTTCCCAAAATTGGGTAGCCAGAAATGCAGGATCAAGAAGAAGATCTTACAGCTACGTTTAGCATAACGGGTCATACATACATACATATAATCACGCCTTTATCCCTTACGGGGTAGGCAGAGCACCAAGGGCCGATAGAACCATAGGGTGCCACTTCTGACCAATTTCGAGGGTATAATTAAGATGTACAAGTTCGGTTAGTAGTAACAGGTGGTCAGCCCATCGCCCACAAAACACCAAGACCCTCTTGTCCCTCTACTGACTTGTACAGTAACGGGCCAGATGATAAAATATCCGTGTCCTGGTTTATTGCCTGTGAGTGCACCTGTGAATTCCTAGTCGACTCTTACGGTACGCATGTAAAGAGATGTAGCTTATGTATTTTTGCGAAGCCCTGCATCAGCACAGGGCATTGATTAATATGTACATTATCTTCTTCTTCTTCTTCAGCCTATTGCAGTCCACTGCTGTATGTAGGCCTCCCCCAGGGCACGCCACAAGGCTACTGCCACAGGGGGGTTTTGCCCATAGTCACCCCGCTAGACAGGCGGGTTGGTGACCGCAGTGTGATTTACGGACTATGTTGTCAGTACGGGAGGCGCTGCTGCCCACCTCCCGGAAACCCTTAATCGCCTCGTACGATACCCACGGGTAGGCAGGAGCAGTACAAACTCTACTCTGCCGGCACCATGCGGCTACATTACATTACATTATCTAGTAATAAAAAATGATACAACAATAAACTACTCATATCTTTATTTTGCTAAAAATCTACTTATCAACAACAGATCGAAGAGCTGTATACGCGGAGTAGACTGATTTCAGCACCGCCATGAGACATTCGAAGTTAAGTGTGGCGATGCCGCCAGCAGAGAGCTTTGCTCGTCTCTGAGCTACTAGTAACATATTCAGGGCGGTCCGCTGGGATCTCTTGTCCCAGCGCTCCCAGCCGCTGTCATATACCTGAAAGGAAAACTAAAAATAACTATGTTGTACCATGTTTTGAGCAAATAATCATTTGACGACTGATTGGTGTTAGTGACCCTAAGTAGGTTGGAGGCCCTTGTGACGCTATAGGGCCTGTGTTCAAATCCCGGCAGGTGCAAACATTAATATCGATGTTTATTCCCGAGTCATTGAAGTGTATTTATGTATTGTTGCTTAGTACCCACGACACAAGTCATGACGTAAGCCATAAGCCACATACACACAACATTAGCCACGACAAATTTCCAAAATACATACAGCCCTTTCGTACTCCAAAGCAGCATCCATCAGCCGCTGTCCAGACAAGCAGTCCATGGAAACCAGGGTCAATGCGAAAGGGACCTGCAGATAGGTGTTCTCCAGTCCCCCTAACAACTCAGCAATCAGTCCCGCCGCTAGTAGAATGAATTCTATTGCTACGCTTACTGTAATTAAGATAATAAAAAAAAATACATCTCAAAAGCAAATTTTTTTGAAGCCTAATTGTATTGCCACCAGAATCAGGTTTCAGTGTTTAAATCTTTACAAACATAAACACACGGCTGTGTTTTCAAGAAGGGGTAGCCAGAACTGCAGAATCACCAAGGAGGTACTAAAGTCGCGTTTAGCATAGAGGGGCCAAGTGTCAGTGACAAGTTGCTAGTTCAACGCTTGAGAGAACGCCCCTGAATTCCTAGTCGACTCTTACAACATGCATGGAAGGAGATGTAGCTGATGTATTCTACGGAAGCTTCGCATTGGTACATCGTCTTTCTGCCCTTATCCCAATTTATGGGGTCACCACAAAATGATTTCTTACGAAACTGGTATTGCCAAAGATTGGGCATTTGTTTTACGGTCGGCTGCCTGCCTGACGCCAATGCTCCGCGGGTACTTAAATATTTCCTTCATCACAGGCGGAACTGAAATTTCTTCATTCATTTTGATATTCATCATTTTTATTATATATTCTATATCGTGCGCGCCATTGATGAAAGTGCTTGAAGGAGGCTTTATATAACACAAATAGCTTCTCGGCCTCTAAGATCTACCACGACTACTGTGATTATGTACTAACTTTGATACGCGATCTCCAACTGCCGCACATTGTCCAACGCCTTATTGTGCTTCTGAATAATATCGTGTAACTGATTCGTGATATAGGCTTCAAACTCCCCAGGAGTCTGGTAAAGCTTCGCTGCAGGGGAATCTGCCTCAGACGTTTGGCCAAACAGTGAAGTTGGGCCTCGGTATGACCAGCTACGATCACTAGAAAAGCTGCAGAACTGGCCGCTGGTATTACTGTGAATAAAACAGCTAAGATTTCCACCACATATGCTACCTCATATCGTGGAGACTCAAGCATTGGTTGTAAACCTGCAAATAGGAAATATGATGTTAGTATACCACATCCTTTAAAACTAAAACATAAAACATAGCGAATGTTTAGTCCTAGGTTTAGGTAATGCTATCTGTGGATTAGTAGGTACATGATTCTTTGTCTTTTCTATACATTCTTCTTTTTCTATTCATTCTTTATATAATCTTCTTCCATTTTATCGGTCGATATTCAAGCGGGAACGACGATGACTTTTTGAAAACTTCTAAATTCTTTCTGGGTGGAACCGAAGGTATAAGTAAGTTCTCATATAGTGGAGATACAAACATTTGTTTATGTAAATGAAGTCTATGCTTAGCCGTCTCCAGTTAATTACTCTTCGTATGTGGAAACCTCTCTTTAAAATGAATCCGAAAATAAAGGAGTTGGGCTTCTAACCTAAAACTGGCAAGTTATCAGCCATCATGTGTCTTCCGGACTGAAACAACGGCCGCATCATATAGATAACACCATTCATCATGACGGAGCACCAGAATATTGTCGCCCGACGCCAGACCGTCTTCAGTCTGGTACGCATCTCCTCATTACTTGCACTTCCACTTGCCAAGGAGGATGCAATCGTGCCAGAAACTATCTGCCTAACACGCGACCTGTGGTGAAAAGGCGAGGATGAATTTAGGATACTCTCGGCGGATCTTTGCGTCTGCAAAGGTAGCTTGTCTTCAGCCTTCAGTCAATGAATTTCACAGCCGTAAAAATCCGCGTACTTACTGTAGTTATGTGAAAGACACGACAGAAAGACTAGAAATCCAAGAACGCGATATCGAAGTTTCATAGAACAGAAAATACTCTGCGTGTGATGGATAGAAGGGTAAAAGTAAATGTCAGTCAGTGATTGGTTTATACCGCGCTG
This sequence comes from Carposina sasakii, assembly GCA_014607495.2. Taxonomy (NCBI): domain Eukaryota; kingdom Metazoa; phylum Arthropoda; class Insecta; order Lepidoptera; family Carposinidae; genus Carposina; species Carposina sasakii. The sequence goes on from CP053170.1 coordinate 9,161,715, forward strand.
CGTAGCTACATCGATGATAGCCTTGCAGGATTGTTTCTTATTCTTCTTCAGCCTATTTCAGTCCACTGCTGGACGTAGGCCTCCCCCAGGGCACGCCACAAGGCTACTGCCACAGGGAGGTTTTGCCCATAGTCACCACGCTAGGCAGGCGGGTTGGTGACCGCAGTTTGATTTTCGGACTATGTTGTCAGTACGGAAGGCACTGCTGCTCACCTCCCGGAAACCCTTAATCGCCTCGTACGATACCAACGGGCTGGCAGGGGTGGTACAAACTCTACTCTGCCGGCACCACGCGGCAGCATTATTAAGCATTTCTGATTTAATGTGAATATCTTCCAAACCTGTTTATGTACATGCAGATCAATTTGACAGGCCCAATCTCGCTGGCAACACCCAGTGAGAACACCACAATTGTTTGGATACGCTCGTGCTCCGCCAACGCTCCTGATCGCCCAAGATATGGGATCCAGGAGATTAGAAACACCCAGTAGTAGCATGAGGACATGATCAGCGTAGCCAACCCGGCTAGCCAATCAAAGCCTGGAATTTTTTTTTGCAAGATTTCTACAAGAATCCTACATAAAAATCCAGTGCTGATCGGAGCTTCACTAGGTATACATCGCCTGCATCTCTTACAGTGCATTTCGTAGGAGTCAACTAGGGAACGCGTTCTCTCAGGCAATAAGCTATGATCTTTTACATTTTCTTTATACTCTAGTAGTTCTGGACACAGTTACTGTTGCGTGTATTATACAAGGTGTAACAGTAAGGGTATGTTAAGCGAAAAGCTATGTAAACAGTCCACTATATAGAACCTATTTCCAGAATTTGAGACTCGAAATCACATGTTTATTTTTCAAGATTGTATGAACATTCCTGAGTTGTTTAGGAATTCTCCATACTATCTGAAAAAATAAACATGTGATTTCGAGTCTGAAATTTTGTGGGTAGGTTCCTTTTAATGGGCTATTTACATAGCTTTGCGCTTAACATACCCCTTTTGTTACACCCTGTATATACGCACAATGCACATATGTCATACTATACTGGCTGTAAAAAGACAACGTTGTCCTTTTGATACCTCGTATTCTTTGTAACATCACGATCATTTTCCATGGGTTTCCAAGATATTTAGGTTCCAAAGTTACATTAATATTTTAATTTTTTTTTACATAAATTCATCTGGAATCGGTGAACAAAAATTTTTTTCAAAGATACCATGTCCTAATGTTAAAATGTTAGTTTTGTAGGTACATTAATTTGCACATTGCGCATCAAACGAATACATTGCTTGCAATAATTTTTATTATTTTTTTTTACATTTTTTTTGTCATTTCCCTGTGATTCCATTCTATAGGAAAAGTAGGTTACCTTACAAAGAATACAAGGTATAAAAAAAAACAACGTTGTCTTTTTACACCCTATATGCATGTACGTATGTGCATAAGGCTGTATTCTCGAAATAAGGTAGCTAGAACTGCAGGATCATAGAGGAAATGCCACAGTTACGTTTAGCATAGCGTTGACAAATGGTAATGATCAGTGACAAGTTGTTAGCTCATCGCCTGAGAGACTGGTCGGGTTCCTTAGTGGACTCTTACGATATCCTTCCCGAGATGCAGCTGATGTATTCTAGTGAAGCCCGGCGTGAGCACAGGACTATGATGATCTCCGACCGTATTTCGGCCAAGGCGACAAATCTCTACGGATATTGGCCAGGTACGCAGGAGATATTATAGTGCACAAGTGTGTGCGCAATCACAGATGCACTCTCTATTCCCTCACTCTCATAGTCCGATGGGACGGAAAGCCGACACGACCGGAGAGAGATTAGGCGCAGGACCAACGGTTTTACGTGCTTTCCGAGGCACGAGCTAAGTGACAATTTTACAACATTAAAATCTGTACATGAAATAAATTCATTGGCTCAGATTACCTCTGGCTTCACCGTGTATGTCCAATGCAAGCAACCGTAATGGAACGCCCAGGACACGTAGCTGCGCCTCCGGGTCGCAGCGCCATGCTGCTCGTAGAGTCTCCAAAGCTGATGATATGGGTTCTAATAGCCGAATAGTGGACATTTTTGGACGTTTAAATCACTCAAATAGGAGAACCTCAATATGTCGGTAATAATGTTGGTAAATATGTCTATTCGTTAAAATAAAACGCGTATTTATAATAAAGTTTTATACAGGGTGTGTGTGACATCCAGGAAAATACTGAAACACTGAACGAGTACCATTGTTTTGAGTTATACGACAATATTATTACTCGCAGGAAATGCATTTTTGCAGGAAATCCTGTGACTAGTTAATTGGGCTTATTGGTTATTGTATGTGGATCACTTGTGACTCTCCATTGGGGTTGATCAGTGAATTTAACTTTTTTGAACTCAATTTTTTTAAATCATGTTGCTCTAAATGAGCGAGTTATCGACTTTTGACAGTTATACAGGATGATTTTTGGTCGTCAACGTTCCCGAAAACTACGGAATCTCCTCATCATCACGATCATTTTGCAGTCTCCATGGAAGCATATTTGCCTGGGAAGTGTCTGGTTTCCAAAATATTAGGGTCCAAAGTTTATTGTTTTAAGTAAATAGACTGCGTTTTTCTGCATAAATGCACATAGACGCGCGTAGCAGGATTTTTTCACGAAAAATAATTAATATCTGTCTATAAAAAAACTAACATAAACACTAGACACTATAAATTTCGCACGATCAAGGAATTTACATTTTTTTTTCAAAAAAAAATTTTTTTTTTCCCAGCTTTTTTTTTGGCATAAACTTACTTTATTTCATGTATAGAATACGTACCCTTCGTTAAAGGTGGCCACAAAAAAACACCCTGTATTTAACTTTAGCTTAACTACAGACTGAAAATAATTATCTAAGCAGATACTTTTCTCAAGTTACTACTAATAAAAATTTTCTTATAGATACGGGTCTAAAATCGAAGTTTGTCGCCCTGGCAAAGTAGACGATAGTTATGGGGTGTAGTAGGTACGGAGAAAGACCAAGATAGGGCAACTTAAGGTTAAACTAAATAAAACTTAGTTAAAAATAAGCCAATTTTCAGTAAAATAAAAGAACCAAAATAAGTCGTGACAAGTGAGATGACTGGTAACAAAATGAAATATACCTATATTTCATCAATTTTTTCCAGCAGAAGATTAAAACGGGCTTTTTAAGTGCAAAATAAATTTTTGATGAAAAAATGAGTTTCACTTAAGTAATTAGTGTAATTTTCTACTCTTCTCTCGACAGGTAAATTACTTAATTCCTATGTATTTGTACTACGGTGCTGACTGTCTCAAATTAGTTTCGTTGTTAAGAGAATACCTATTTACTGTTTAAATTAGGATTCTTAAGGAAACATACGATAAATACATAGATAGTTATGCACACGCTTGTCTTCTCAAAATGGGGTGGCCAGAAACTGCAGGGTCATAAAGGAGTTCACAGAGTCATGTTAAGCATAACATCATAAATGATGATGTGTCGGCTGTTTAGGGGTTAGAAACCTAACGACGATATTGGATAATATGACATTTGACAGCAAGCTGTTTCAAAATATCTTTATCTGAAATCTTCCTAATAAAGTGGACCGTGTAGGGATCATTAATTGTACTGCTGAAAGTAAAACTTTATATTATAAGGTTCATGGGTGCGGTTTGTACCTTTATTGTAAATATGTATTGGTTTATCCTCTATACATACGGGATGTTTTTTGGTCGTCAACGTTCCCGAAAACTACGGAATCTCCTCATCATCACGATAATTTTTCTCCATGGAAGCATACCTGGGAAGTGTCTGGTTCCCGAGATAGTGTCTGGGTCCAAAGTTAAATAGACTGCGTTTTTCTGCATAAATGCACATAGACGCGCCTAGGAGAGATAATTAATATCTGTCTATAAAAAAACTAACTAACGTAAACACTGGACACTATGAATTTTGCCCGATCAAGAACCTAATTTTAAAAAAATTCAAAAAAATTTACATCGTTTCCCAGCATTTTTTTGGTATAATTTTACTTCATTTCATATAGAGAGTACCTTCGTCAAGGGTGTCAACCAAAAAACATCCTGTATAATAAAAATTTAACGGATGTAACGGATGTGTCTGTACATGGAAGATATATGAGAAAAAATATTATAGGAGACCTTTATCAATGCAATAGTACCCAAAATAATGATTTTTGGAATTTTTGTCTGTTTGTCGGTTTGTCTGTGCGTTTGTGCACGCTAATCTCAGAAACGGCTGAACGATTTCGATGCAGTTTTCAGGAATATATTGTGACAGGTCCCACTTAAAATGTAGGCTACTTTTTATCCCGGGAAAATGTTTTTATCCCGGATAATTTCGACATTTTGTTTTTTCTGCAGTCCACGCGGACGAAGTCGCGGGCGTCCACTTTAAATTAATTATAACTTATTTACATAATAGGTACTCTTAACTATGCATTAACGAGGTCGCATACTAAGATTAGGATTTGTAACAGTACTGCACTTCCTCCTCGAGTGAGGGTGACCTCAAGGGAGATTGACTATGCATACCGGTACGCGAGAACTGAATAATCTTTATTTAATTTTATGGCATTTAAATGCAGCAAACTCGTTTAGTGAGATGGCTCACGTCAAAAACAGGTAGGTACAGCGAGTTGTAATTTACTTACTGTTGGTTCCGTATACGGTATAGTATTTGTGCAAACAAACGAATCTTAATGTTTTAATGTTGTAAAATTGTCACACAGTATTAGCTCGTGCCTCAGAAAGCCCGTAAAACCGTTTGTCCTGCGTTTGAATGAGGGATTTTCTGACAAGTTAAAATAACTGTCAAAAATAGATGGCGTGAGCGCATCATCCTCCCTAGCTGCTCCCTTCTTCACCTCCCCTTGAATATGATGTGGATCAATGATAAAATAGAATTTCGGGATGGTGATGCGCTCACGCCATCTATCCAGGTGATTTGTACTTACTATTTATCTTACTTTCAAAACTTAGTTGCACAGCTTAGTTGTCAGAAAATCCCTCATTCTCTCCGGTCGTGTCGTCCGCCCCTCGTACCTTGAGAGTGTAGGATAGAGAGTACACCTGCGTTTGCGCACACGTTTGTGCACTATAACGTTTCGAGCACAGTTGACTAATCTCCGTTTAGATGGTTCATGTTTGAATAATCAATCAATCAAGACAATATGATTATTATCAAAACCAAATTTCGTCCAACTTCACATTAATTAAATTAAATAGATTAAATATTCACACACTACACAACACATTAACCTAGTCCCACATTAAGATCCCTAAGGTCTTGTGTCGTGGGTACTAAGCAACGGTATATAAATACACAGATAAGTATAGAAACATCCATGACTCGGAAACAAACATCGATATTCATCATATCAATGTTTGCACCTACCGGGATTCGAACCCAGGACCTATGGCGTCGCATTGACATTGACGTCAGTGATAGTTCAAAAGCTCCATTGGAGCCAACACTGCGGTTTCATATATAATTTTATAAAATGTTTGGAATTCACGAAGAGTCGGAGATGGATATTTCTTTATGGTACCCGTGTAACCAATTTTTGACATCTCAACTACAGAACCCTAATAACCGGCCGAGTACTTGATGGACCAATATGCACCACCTGCGCAGATACTATGCACATTTTCATGCAAAAAGCACAAAGGAGAGATTAATAAAAAATAAGAGACGAAAATTATTTACACGTTTGTTTGAGAATTGACGAACACTAAGAAAGGAAACTTTCGAAATTCCTAAAAAAAACTAATGTTTACGCACTCTCCTCTATGTTACGCAGGCGTTATCTTATCATTTTTTTATGGGGTAGTAAGAAGTTGTGCAGGATCACAAAAGATGATGACCACAGCCACGTTCTAATCTCATAGGTTACTATTTATTATTATTAATCTTATTAGTGCATAATAATTTATGTTTAGTTATTTATAATAAAAGATTTATCTAAACAGGAAAAGTGACTATGATATGAACATGCGTTAACGTAAATAGGTATTTATAAAGATACATAGATATACAAATGGCTTTGTTCCTAAAATGGGGTATCCAGGACTGCAGTATCACGAAGAAAATCCTGAAAGAATGGCCCTGAGCTGCCCCTTCCTTAGTCGACTCTAAAAACATGCACAGAAGGAGATGCAGCTGATGTATTCTAGTGAAGTCCCGCATCAGCACAGGAGAATGTCGAATAATTGATTAATACAAAATAACGTATTTCCCTATCTGAGTCATACGAATATTTAATTTATGTATTATTTTGCCATAAAAATACTTTATTGCACTCCATTTTGCAGTGATTAATTTATCTCAAACTGTGCCATTATGACCTGCGATTATCTTCAGTACCCCGAACGTCATCTGAGTATATTATAGGTAGAAATGGTTTATTCCCATTTGGTCACACTCTTTACTGTTAGTGATTGAGAAAAATATTTCCATACAATGGGCGTTTTTTCACTAGACGACACGATAACGACGCGACCACGGCTTTTTTAAAAGGAAAAAAGTATTAGATGCTATGGCTCGTTTTTCCATTAGACGATACGATCACGACACGGCCCCCATACTAGATGACGAAATGTCGTGGTCTCGCGTCTAGTGGATAAACTCCAATTGGGAAATGTTTTCAAGTCATGCTCAATCTTTCAATTTCCCAAAATTCCTCCAGGGAACGAGAAATAACGGGAATTCTAAATGCGAACAAAGTGTCCGCTGATATGTTACATATCAAAAGCTGAGATAACATAGGTAAAACCCGAAGCAAAAAGCTAGTTTGATTATAAATTTATTTATTATATTGTTATTGCGCCGGCGATCATTTTCCTCAATGCCCAGTTGCGTCAAGGCACTCCACTTGTTATGATGCCGCTTATGAATAAAATATAGCTATAATACCGCCAAAGTTTGTGTTATCCAGTGATTTTTTTGTGTATAAGTTTATCTAGCAAGGTCAGTTATTATTTTTAATTGTTATTTATCGTTTTGACAGTGAGAGAACTTTGTTTAAGCTTCACAAAAGCGCACAAGTAATATATTTGCTTATGTCCACACTAAGGTCTCGTATTATGTAAAGGAATATAAACAAGTACAAATAAACATATTAATAAAAAATATTGTTCCACAAACAAACATTATTTATTAATCTCGAAAACTCTAGTAGTACAATAAAATTGAAGAGCCACCTTCCAATAGCTGGCTTATAATTTTTTTTCATAGACATAGACAAATCTTTATTTGCTAAAACAACACACACTACACATTACACAAAATTGGCAAAGTGATGGTACAATTTTTATGTCTAACAAAAGTAATGTGCGATGTGTCACAATAGCAAAAGGGTCCTGACTCAGCATGTGTTACAGACAAGTCTGCAACGCTGGTAATTCTGCCAGAACCGAAAGAGGAGTGCGCGCAACAATAAAAACTATGATTAAACAAATATTACGAGTATAAGGTGATTCTGCAAAAATATTTATAAGTTATACATTTATATATAGGTAATACAGGGTGTTTTTTTGTGGCCACCTTTAACGAAGGGTACGTATTCTATACATGAAATAAAGTAAGTTTATGCCAAAAAAAATGCTGGGAAAATTTTTTTTTTTTTTAAAAAAAATTTTAAATTCCTTGATCGTGCGAAATTTATAGTGTCTAGTGTTTATGTTATTTTTTTATAGACAGATATTAATTATTTTTCGTGAAAAAATCCTGCTACGCGCGTCTATGTGCATTTATGCAGAAAAACGCAGTCTATTTACTCAACTTTGGACCCTAATATTTTGGAAACCAGACACTTCTCAGGTATGCTTCCATGGAGAAAAATGATCGTGATGATGAGGAGATTCCGTAGTTTTCGGGAACGTTGACGACCAAAAATCACCCTGTAGGTAATATAGTGTATGATAAAGTACTCTCAACTACGTGCTTTTCAAACCGTAAATTTCTATCAAATAAAAGTCCTAAATTTTTCGCTTCATCAACTGGCTCAATCTTTAAACCATTTATACGTATATCTGGCTTATAATCATTTATTTTAGCAACCTGAAGGTTAGATCCTAGCACAATATATTTTGACTTGGAACTTAAGTTTAATTTATTTTTACAGGCCCACAATGAAATACCTTCAAGGTCGTCATTGATTTGTTTTATACCACTATTAAATTTTTTAAGATCTATTGATAGATAGATTTGTAAATCATCTGCATATATATTATACTTACAGTTCCCAATTGATTTAGTTATGTCTGATGCATATAAAATAAAAAGTAAAGGGCCCAGAATGGATCCTTGTCGTACACCCCTTTCAATAGTTGTACTGTGCGAATAGCTAACAGTACCATCATGACTAGTAAGGAATACCTGTTGACTACGTCCATTTATTTTATTATTTTATTATAACAGACTAGCTGTTGCCCGCGACTTCGTCCGCGTCAACAACTTATCATGCTGAGCAACTTTTCCTAAGACGGTATTTTCCTATCTCTCAAAGTTTAGCTGGGCTGCTAAGGGTTCTGCATCAGGCAGTCTAGACCTTCAATTTTTTTCTTTCATATCATTTCTACGTCATTTTATTCTTTGATACATATTTTTTTGATAATGACTAGTAAGGAATACCTGTTGACTACGTCCATTTATTTTATTATTTTATAACAGATATGTAGATTTCTTGATATTTATAATACTTACTTCGCATTTGGATATTATTCCTTTAATTTTAATGTTTATAAATTTAAATCACTACTTAATTACTATTTAATGACGAATTTTATAATAATATTTTTTAATTAATTCTTATTTTTATTGTACACCGAAAATAACAAGATAAGATAATGTACAAAGGCGAGCTTTACCTGCTTTAAAAATTATCTTTTGCCTATGTAAATGCGGGGCTTCACTAGAATACATCAGATACCTACATTTCCTTCCGTGCATTCCTGCGACGCCATAGATCCTGGGTTCGGATCCAGGTAGGTGCAAACATTAACATGAATGATGAATATCGATGTTTGTTTCCGAGTCACAGATGTTTCTATAGTATCTATATTATCAATGTATTTATACACAGATTTTAGTGTGCGACTAGAGTGTGAATAAATAAAAAAGATAAATAAACTAAAAAATTGCACTGTATATAAAATGCTGGCGTTAGTAGATACGTAGAAAAAAACATTCTCATATCATAATTTGTTTTGCCAGTGATGTGTAATTGGGAAAACCACAGAACAAATATGTACATGTAGTGGGAAAGCAAAGTTCAAGAAATTGTACGGGTAATTGATTTCAATAGTCTACAAGGTCTTGCTACTTGCTTACTAATCTCCTCTTTAATTAATTGATAAAGTTATAGAAATAATAAACATTGTGAGCAATGAATTTATTTCATGTACAGATTTTAATGTTGTAAAATCACTTAGTTCGTGCCTCGGAAAGCACGTAAAACTGTTGGTCCTGCGCCTGATCTCTCTCCGGTCGTGTCGGCTTTCCGTCCCATCGGACTATGAGAGTGACGAAATAGAGAGTGCATCTGTGTTTGCGCACACACTTGTGCACTATAATATCTCCTGCGTACCTGACTAATCTCCGTAGAGATTGGCCACCTTGGCTGAAATACGGTCGGAGAGATCTTATTCTTATAAACATGAACGTATAAAGAATAACGGACAGAGTGTTGTGACTACACAGAGTGAAGCATTCATAGTAAGCTCGGCAACGATATTCCATTGAGTAGGGATGTGTATTGACGCGTTATCCACCCACACATACAAACCATAAGTAAGCTCGGCGCCTACTGAAAAATACGCACACATGCCCTAGCGCGCCAATAAAAGTACGAAATCATTTCAAAAGGTTTAAAATGCTAAACCCTATAAAAAGCAAAAAATTACTTTTAACACTACGTAAGTACCAATTAAAGCCTGTCAGACTATTACGTCCGTTGTGCCACCTTTATACGTCGGAGGCATAACCGCTAATTTTGAACTGCAAATGGTTATCTTGGCATTGATACTATAAAAATACATACAAATACACACCGCTGTGTTTACGAAACGGGGTAGCCACATGTGCAGCATTATAAAGAACATCCCAAAGCATCACTGACAAGTTGCTAGGTTGTCGCCTGAGAGAACTCTCGAGTTCTTTTGTCAACTCTTACGACAGACAGAGAGAGAGAGAGAGAGAGAGCAGAGAGATGAGAAAGCCCGTATCAGCGCAGAGAGAGATAAAAAAATTTATTTCTGTTTTTCAGCAAAATGAAGTCCCAATTGCTGATACTCCTGGCCACCATGACGATGATCTTCGCCGCTCGAGTGCCAAGAGAAATCCACGGTGGTCCACATGGAGGTCCCCATCATTGGGGCCACCATCGGGGAGATTGGGGCCACCATCATGGGCCCTGGGGCCCTGGTCCCCATCACCACTTTTGCCATGACCATCCTCATCACGGGCCGCATCATCATAGGTGGCCTGGCCATCATCACGATTTTCATTGTCAACAGGGTACGTCAAAGCATAGAGAAACAGTCGAAGTTGTTAATAGATACATACATATATAGCCACGCCCATTAACCCCTAAAGAGGTTGGTCAGATGTGTGCAAATTACACACCTACTTTACACCTAAGCCTATTAAGTATCACATGGTAAGGGGTGAGCCTACCGCCGCTTTTTGGGCAAAAATACAGCAATCTAGTAACCGGTAACCAATCCAATGGGAAATGTTTCCGTCATTCTAAATAGGTATTAGCGTCAGGGAGATAAGTGTGTACCAAGGAGATATGTATGTACCCGTATGTAGCTATTTAGAAAGTAGAAAAAACATTTCCATTTTGAGTTAGTTGGTTGTATCCATAGATACACCTGGACGACCTGGCCAAGGTCGCGGGCGTCGGTTGGATGCAGGCTGCTTCCAACCGGTCGGAGTGGAGGTTGTTGGGGGAGGCCTATGTCCAACAATGGACTTCTCAGGGCTGTAAATGATGATGATGATGATGATGATCCATAGATTTAAGATTTATTCGCTACGCAAATATAGGGGAAGATTGGGTAATGGGGGCCACTTAAGCAAGAATTAGAATACAAAAGCTAAAATTAACAAAAAAATTATTGCAACCGCCTCATAACCATTTGAGATCAGTAATCATCACTTTGATAATCATCTTTGGGAAATATAAAAGTATTAAAAAAAACAGATTTGACTCCTATTGCACTAAGTTATGGGTAATTGAGGTCACCTTGTGGGCAATGAGGATCATACAAAAATCTAACACAAATCGCGTCACGTCTGATACAGGGGTATCGTTTGATTCCTGGAGAATCTTGCTCTTTACTCTTTCGGTCGGCACGCGCGTAATCTTGCTACACGGTCAATGTGCATTTATGCAGAAAATGGTCTATTTACTCAACTTTGGACCCTAATATTTTGGAAACCAGACACTTCCCAGGTATGTCATTGAGAAAAATGATCATGATGATGAGGAGATTCCGTAAATTTGGGGAACGTTGACGACCAAAAATCACCCCGTATATTTTTCCTTTCCCCTATCTTTTTCTTTGGGTGGCGGTCACTAGCGGGCAATGGGGGATTCTCATTACCCACAAGTATTTTATGTAGAAAAACTCCGGATTTAAGTAGGAAATCATTACACCAAATGTACAAGTAAGGGCGTAAAATGTAACATACAATGACCAATAACTATAAAAGTTACTGTATATGCATCCGTAAAAATTTACATCGGCGAGCCGATGCTGTCGCCATACCCACGCGGCACGCTCGCAGCGACAGCGAGGGGAACAGAGCGGGCAGGGAGGATCCTTAACGCATTTCTATTAGTGTTACTTTTGGAGATGTGTGGGTGACCACTATTACTCACTGACTCCCATTATACACATTATCATAATAATTATCATCCGGATACATTAGTTCTGCTAACGTGACACAATTTTCGTGTTAAACTGAAAGAATCGATAGTCCGAAATGTTATCTATCGCGGACAACACTATTATTATTACATTTAAGGAATAAAGAATTTAATATTTTAATATTAAAATTATTAAGTTTGGTGTAAAATATTACAGACCTACACAGAACATATAAGAATTTAGTCTACTTCTTCTATTACGTTAATAATTTTAATTACGTTGTTTAACACTTTTTCCAGAAACAACAACGACTACTACAACTACTACTGGTAAGACGTTTCTATTATGATACTACATGCAACGTCCTATTTTAATTTAATAATAATAAAATAATAATAAATAAAAAACATTCTGTATATTACATACCAAATCATTCACTATGAAAAACAGTATCCTTGTTAAATTATATATATATATATATATTTTATTCCAGAAGCACCAACAACTACTTCTACAACGACGACTACTACTACTGGTAAGTCAATGTATAAACAGAATATAAAATGCTTTTCAATCACTACGACTAAAGAACTCGGGAATGTTCCCTCAGGCGGTGAGCTGGCAACTTGTCACTGATCATTTACATCTAGTCCCGCTATGCTAAAGATGGCGGTAAGCACTGGCGGCTCGTCCTAAAGAGCGCTGGTGCAGTGCACTCCCACCCACGAAGATTACATAGACAATCTATATTTCTCTATATTTATAATTATCTTTCAATTCTACTATGTTTATAAAATAGTGTCTACGTGTTCGTCTCAAGTAAGTTGTAATCTTATGCATCGAGTAGAGTGCTAGCGATCGCGCTCCAATGAAACGAAATTTAGTACGATTTCTAGTACTGTATTCAATAAGTGCGAAAGAGACATACCGGCCGGCGCGTGAAACAGAAAATTTCGTATGAAAAATTAGCCTAATCTGGAGCGCCGCTCACATTAATTCGTAGTGTGTGTATGCGGCCACTAGATGTCGCTTAGTCCGAGTTAGAATGCGATATGGTTGTCTTTAATGTGTTTCATCAGGTCATCTGAATTTTAATAACAGTGGGGATTAGAGCATATAGTGTTCTGTGGTGAGGATAGTTTCATTCGTTAAGGGAGTGATTACGCGCGGCGTTTCCAAACTGTAATTTTGCATGCGTTCATATTTCAAAAAAAAAAAGTGAACTCCCATCTAAAAATTTCAGTAGCCGCCACTGGCTGTAAGAATCTCCTTTGTGACCCTGTAGTTCTGGCTATCCCATTTCAGGAATGAATCCGTGTGTATATGTATGTATACAAACATTCAATCCCTATAAAGGAGACACTGTAAACAATGTAGAATATTTTTGATTCCAGAAGCACCAACAACTACTTCTACAACAACAACAACTACTGGTAAGTCAATGTATAAACAGAATAAAAAATACTTTTCAATCATATAAGTCTCTTTTTATACGAGACTAGAGGGTTACATAGAGTTCAAAGCGAATATATATTTTCTATGACAAGTTTCAAAAAGAACTATTTCAGTGGAAACAATATCTTCTCTTCACAATATCGTTCTCTTCCCGTGAATTTTAGTAATAGATTTTTGTTCTATGGTTCTTTTTAATATTATGTACTTGACGGTACATTGGTTTATCCTACTTAATGCCATCAAGTACGAGTATAAATAAATATATAAATAAAAAATAAATAATAATATTCGTAAGTTAATCACTATGAAGAACATACTGTAACTTTTTGCATACATTTTTCATTCCAGAAGCGCCAACAACTACTTCTACTACTACTACTGGTGAGTCAAAATATACTAATAACCTATGTTTAAGTTAAAACCCATTATAAAGGGCTTGTGTGTGACTGTAGGGTACTACCACATTTTTAGGAACACAATCATGTGTATGTTATAAATTGTTTCTTTAATAATTTAAATGTCTATTGTTCTACTCAGATAATTTTAAAATTATGCTCTTATAGGTATATAAAACGTAATTAAGAGAACAATAATATTAACTTTAGATACTCTTAATTGAAGCCTTTGTAATACAGTTTATTTAACGAGCATTATAATTAGCCCTTTTACCAAAAATACATACATACAAAATACACTTACTAAAACTGTACTACCCTAAAGCTAATATTCAAATATTTGTTATACCTACCATCTTATATTACAGAAGCACCAACTACTTCTACGACAACTACAACAACTACTCCTCGTAAGTAACAGATATAAATAAATATTCATACACTTTACAGTGCATTAACCTAGTACCACACTAATATCCCTAAGGTTTTATGTCGTGGGTACTAAGCAATGGTATATAAATACATAGATAAGTTAAGAACATCCATGACTTGGAAACAAATAACGATATTCTTCATATTAACATTGCACCTAACGGAATTCGAACCCATGACAAAAACCTAAAAGGATGTTACATAATTATTCTGATATCTATAGCGGGTACAAGACAAGTATGGGCTCAAATGGGGGAGGCCTTTGCCCAGCAGTGGGACACGGTAATAGGCTAATAGAAAAAAAATAAAAAATCTGATATTACAGAACCCCCAACAACACCATCAACTACGACGACTACCATCGCAGGTAAATAAAATACATATTTTTAAGCGAAGATAGCAGTTTATTTAATGGCTTATAAGCAAGCATGTGTTGTGTTTGAATGTTAGTGTAGTTATGATTCCACAAAATTTCGCAGAACCGCCAACTACATCGTCAACTACAACTACCAGAACAATAACGACTACCACTGGTAAGCATAATCACATGGTAAAATAACTACTAGAGTCCGTTTCGTAAAATAACTCCTTAGCTTGATTCGGAGCTAAAATTTTTATATAAAAATATAATGCAGTCATACACATAGTAACTAGCGCCATCATTCAAAGGAATTATTTGATGAAACGCACTCTACGTAGTACCGTACAGAAGTATGTGGAAGTTTGTGCTACCCTCCTAGTGTTTTGTGGAGGTACACACTCACGCAGTTTCTTGCTTCATAAGCTCACTCGGGTCACTTCCACTAAAGTCAATCATTAAAGCAGAATGCGTATCCAAAAAGAAGGAAGGAATAGTAAACTTTTAGACATGATAGCACAAACTCTTTTACAATACTTTTGGAGAAAAAACATATTTCCAGAATCGACAATTGCCCCCGTCTTCCCTGATCCTGAATCTACAAAGTCACTCTTTGATCAAGGTAAGTTAATCAATGACATTTGTACTGTTCACATTAACTTCGGGTGTTAGATAAAACAAGTGAAATCGTGGTCAAGAGCTAATGCATGAATTTCACAATTGTTCTTAAAAAAAGGTATTAACTACAGTAAAAATACTATGATATTCTTGAGAATATTTCCAATTTAAGGCTGTTTCCAAAAGTTATCAAAATTATAAAATGAAAGAACAGCATTTGTTTGAAAAAAATATGCCAAAACTATAAAAAAATATTTAATTTTTTAACGTCTATTGTAACCGGCATAAGACACCAATAACAATTTTATATGTTTGTTATTGAAATATATCATTATATCTTGGTTTTCACCAGGAACAACATACTTCGAGGAAATAAACGAAATATGGTCAAATAAATTAAGAAAGAAACGTCAGGCCGGCGGTATGTAATTACAGCTTTAAAATAATGTGGTGTTGGTGTGTTCTAACATAACTAACTAATAATGTTTGTGTACGTTTTAAATAAAAGCTATTAATACCATCTTTAGCAGTGTAGGTATATCTTGTGACGCCTCTTGTTACACACAAGTAACTCTTTTTTATCTTGTAACAGAGTAACTGTAGTTTATAGACCTATCTTTACGTATATCCTTATTTTCTTCTTTTACTTCTTCGATTTCTTCTCTTTCCTTTACGACAGCTTGGCGAAGAAGTAGAAAGCTTCATCTTTCTCTTAGATTTAACTGTAGACGATTCACATCAGCCTGGAGGCCACTGCTAGACGTAGGCTTTCACCAGGGCACGTCACAAGTCTACCGTCATATGGGTTTTTCGCATAATACAGAAGATTATCTTTTTATAAATATTTTTTCCCTAAAATATATTAAATGTAAATAAATCTGAATTTTAAAGTACTCGTATTTGCAGTCAGTTATATATTTTTTCGTTAATTGCATTTTAATAAATTATTTCTCTACGTGTAACAGTCGCAAGAAATCTTTCTGCTTTTAGGTTCATTAATTGTGTCCTTCTTATGATCTTTCTTTCTTTGTTCTAGTTTTATCTATCCTTTTTTAGTTGTGTGTGGTGTCTGATATTGTCTATAGCTGTGGTAACCTCTTCCAAGTTTCAATAAATGCGATGCTCTTTTATTTCTGACATTCTTTCAAATGTGCTGCTTGAGTAGATCAGAGGGGTAAGCACCAACCTCTCGATAGTCCGTAACGCTAGCGTCAAACTGTCAATTCCCATAGATTTTGCTAGTGAGTCGCTAGCGTTACGCCGTGTAAAAAGGTTCGTGCTTACCACATAGACTCTAAATTTTTTTGCTGATCTATATTATATTTTATGGTGTAGGTTATCGTCCTAAAAGAATAAAATCATAGCTTTCTGATGCACAAATAAACTATACCTTCGGTTTTTCGAAGTATTTGGTGAGTAAAGCCATAGAGGAATTAAAGATGGTAAAGCTAAATACATACCCTGTACCAAAGAAATGTGAGGAGTTACCAAATCCCTGCCCTGTACATACCTATAGAATTTTTGACGTACTCATATTTGACTAATATTAAGCTTGACTCTTGACTGGTGATCAAACAAATTGCCATTAGTCACATTCACACCACACCACAAAGTTCATATTTGTATACATTATGTATACTCGTACAGGGTATGGGTGATAGCCAGGCAATACTGAAATGCTGAACAAGTACCACTGTGTTGAGTTATACGACAGCGTAGTTACTCGCGCCTTTGCTCTCCGCGCCAAATGTAGGGCGATCCTGTGACTAATTAAATGGGATTATTGGTTACTGTGTGATACATTGCAAATGATCATAATAAATTCACAGTTAAATTGACGGTCAATCCGCGTTTGAGAAACCGATGTTTAACAAACTTTTTCCCCCACTGAAATAATTATTAATTGCATCTATGTTTGGACCAGGATCATGCAACTTAGCGGATTTAAGTCAAACCTTCGAGAACTGCACAAGAGATGGAAGAAATGGCATTTGCTTACCCGAATACAACTGCCATGATGACCACCATGTTGCTGTAAATGGAGATGTAATTGCGTTCGATTACGATAGGTAAAATTATAGATATTATGATTTCTTAATTAGCCAAATTTTCTGCAGGTAGGGTCACTTACATTTGTTATATTATAGTTTGCTGACCTAGATAAAAGTCTTACATTTGTTAAGTTTCTATAAGTGACCATCAATATGAACTGTCAAAAAGATGGCCAATCTGCCAATACGGATGCGGGCCATAACTGGCCATAGTAGAAAAAATGGCCAGAGAAATTCCACTGAACTAGAGAGCTTCTATTCTAATTTCTAGCAGAATTTTTCTGTGAGAAGTAATTCCCTGATTCTCCTCTCTCTAATCCTCATCTCCGGTGGAAAAATGGCGTTAAACAGATTTCTTTTTAATTTTCAGGGTAGGCAGCTGTACAAACAGAGATGGTATAACACATTGGTGTTGCGTCTGTGATGAAACTAAGACACTCGGTAAGGTATAACTCGTGCATAAACAAGAAAACATTGGACCCAGATTTGCTAGAGGTCCAGGTTCGCATTCACCTTAGCCCCAGACGGCTTTTTTGGAAGCAAAAATGTATAAATAGTATGGCTCGTTTTTCTACTAGACGACACGACCACGAGATGACGAAATGTCATGGTCGCGTTGTCGTGTCGTCTAGTGGAAAATAGAAATTTGACAGATCGTATTGGATTGATTCGTGACTGTTACGGTACCTAGTGAGGGATCATTAAAACTATCAAAACTGAATGAAAAACACTTTAGTCGATCTTCATTGTAAGTTTGGTTTCAAACGAGTCTTGGTCATTTTTGTATGACTTACGATAGTAGTCTGAAAGGCTTTGTCAACTTTACCGGGCTTGATAACATGCGTTATGATGGCCTTAGGTTATGACCGAAAGATTTTAAATACCTACGCGACCTGTGCGTCCCAGTTGCGGCTGGGACTTCGTCGCTTGGGGGAACTAAATAAAATTGCTATGACTTATTATAGGATGACCGGTAGGCATAATGTCCCAGCAGTGAAGTGGTGATACTGTATAAGAGACGGGCCCCTCCCTAGCATCTGAACTATCACTAAGTCGTAATTTCGATTTAGACCCCTTTACTATAACTTGAACATTTCCGTAAGATACCGATGCCTCCTTAAGTACTTCAAATCAAATCAAATCGTCTATTTGTGATACACAGGTTATTACAGTTGTTTTTGAATAGGTACATTACTTTAAAAGACATTACATAAAATCTACTTTAATGACTATTTACAGATAGTACTACATCATCTACAACTACAACGACTACTACTCCTGAGCCAACTGGAGGTGGTATGTAGAAAGAGATTTTTTGAGGAATAAATCAGTCTGTGCTGATGCGCGGCTTCTCTAGAATATATCAACTGCATCTCTTGCTGTGAGATCTTCCATGTGATCCTATAATTTTGGCTTGGCCACCCTATTTCGGGAAGACATCCGTGTATATGTATGTAAGTATTGTATCTTCTCCTTCTTCTTCAGCCTATTGCAGTCCACTGCTGGACGCAGGCCTCCCCCAGGGCACGCCACAAGGCTACTGCCACAGGGAGGTTTTGCCCATAGTCACCACGCTGGGCAGGCGGGTTGGTGACCGCAGTGTGATTTTCGGACTATGTTGTCAGTACGGGAGGCGCTGCTGCCCACCTCCCAAAAACTCTTAATCGCCTCTTATGATACCCACGGGCAGGCAGGGGGGGTACAAACTCTTATCTGCCGACACCACACGCTCGTAATCTATTGTAGGTATAACTATAATTTTGCAGGTGGCTTCATAAGTTGTCAAACCAAGACTGGAATAAGTGGCGTATGTTTGACAGCTGACAACTGCTTCAGTACCCTGCCAAGTAACTTGGACTTGGATACGTTATTGTGAGTATTAAATAAAGGAAAGTCATTCATTTCAAGAAAAAATAAAATCCGACTGCGTAGTTTTGGCCCAGTGTCACTCTCACGAAACACAATACGGGAGGCACTGCTACC
This sequence comes from Carposina sasakii, assembly GCA_014607495.2. NCBI lineage: Eukaryota > Metazoa > Arthropoda > Insecta > Lepidoptera > Carposinidae > Carposina > Carposina sasakii. The sequence continues at coordinate 9,180,908 of CP053170.1, forward strand.
CACCTCCCGGAAACCCTTAATTGCCTCGTACGATACCCACGGGCAGACATGGAGGGTGATACGAATTCTACTCTGCCGGCAACACGCATTTTTGAATTTGATCGAACCTTCTGTTGAATGGTGCTAATGCGGGGCTTCACTCTTTCCCTAAGATTCGACTAAGAAACTCCTCAGGCTAGCCACTTGTCACTAATCATTGACATCTATCCCTGCTATGCTAAGCGTGGGATCTCCCTTATCACCCTGCAGTTCTGTATACCTCATTTTAGGACACGGCCGTGTCTATATGTATGTTTTTCAATTTTTTTTAGATCTCCGTCGTGTTCCTCTTCAGAAATATGTTGCATAGACGAATCTGATCTCTCCACTTCTGAACCTCCTACGGCCACAGGTTTGTTCAAATAATTGCTACCTATTGCAAAAGTGAATTTATTCGAAGTAGACATTTCTCTTTTATTATTATATTTATAGAACCTTAGAATACATTTAATATTATATTTAATATAATAATACTTAACCCTTTTTTTTGAGTCTGTAGTAGTCCCGAACCTGCAGCGGGACCTAAGATATATTTAATTATTAATATTTGTATTATAAAATTTTATTTAGATTTTTTTGTGATTGAAAGGATCTTTCTCGTACCCTATTTAGGAACACATTTAGAACGTGATCTGACTGTTAAGTTTTTTTGCAGGTCAAAAGTGTACTCAAGAAGATGGAAGTGCAGGCATCTGTTTACTCCCTGACCAATGTTATGATAACGGAACGATCGCTACCGGTGGTGTTGTTACTGACGAAATGTATAGGTAAATTTGGACAACCTATCTAAATGACGGATTGGCGTATTTGGTAGAGCGGTGATAATCGTTTGGACGTACGTCTTTGAGTCGGACGGCGCGGGTTCGATCCTAGTCAGGGGCCTTTTATCTAATTGAAAATATCCCAATGCGTGATTTAGGGTTGAAACATTGGCTATCGGAAGACCAGAGGGAAATCAATTTACTGTACTGTATGTGCCTGTGCAATGTAGCATAATCAGTGATTACATTTGCCATATCTACTCTGCCTGCAACAAATTTCTATGGACACCACAAAGACATCTCCACTTTAAATCTGCTCCATGATATCTGGATACGATGTTATCTTTTCCAGAGCTGCTGAATGCCTCACAAAAGGAGAAAGATGCTGCACACCTAAAGTTCCCACAGTCAACCCGACTCCGACACCACGTAAATACTTAATTAACAATTTACCTGCAGTACCTACAGGATAGCATCGTTCTCCGTAAAACTAGACGCATGTGGAGTCTGTACTCCAAATATCTCTTTGAAGCCAATCATTATCACTAATTCACATTAGCCTCTTACTACTAGTCCACTGCTGGACGGAGGTCTCCCCCAGGGCACAAGGCCAATGGACATTTTTGCCCATAGTCATTAAACTATTCCGGAAATGCCTAATCTGAGTGCTTGGAAAATTTATGACATGCTACTTATCACATTATTTAATTCATCTCGATGACAGGCAATGTCAAAGGATCGATTCGTTTCTAACTAGAATCTCCTGACCTTTCAAAGGTATATTTTGGTTTGTCACTTCATAACTCTGTAGGTAACTCATCAAATTCCTGTGCTGATGCGGGTATTCACTAGAATACATCAGCTGCGTTTCCTTCCGGGCATATCGTATGAGTCGACTAAGGAATTTAGGGGCGTTCTTTCAGGCCATGAGCTAGCAACTGGTCACTGATCTTTAACATCTGACCCTGTAATACTAAGCGTGACTGTAGGGTCTCATTCGCGATCCTTCAGTTCTTGTTACCCCATTTTCAGGAGCATAGCCGTATGTACATGTATGTGTGTAACCCTGATACTTCCAGGTCGCATCTGCAGCTTATCCGACGGGTCTGACGGACTATGTGTCCTGAGGAGCCAGTGCTTTGCCAACGGTTCACTTGCTACCGGAGGAGTAGTGACCGAGGACGATGAGAGGTAGGTTCTACTAACCCGTTGAAGGAAATCTATATCACTACTTCTATTCTATATTGGACTTTTGGTTCTTTGTATGGGTGTAGAAAAATTCATTCCCAAAAACGGGTATCCAGAACCTCTGATGAATTCAGGGGCATTGATACATCGTCTTCAGCCTATCGCAGTCTACTGCTGGACGTAGGCCTCCCCCAGACCACGCCATAAGGCTACTGCCACAGGGGGGTTTTGCCCATAGTCACCACGCTGGGCAGGCGGGTTGGTGACCGAAGTGTGATTTTCGGACTATGTTGTCAGCACGGGAGGCGCTTGTGCCCACCTCCCGGAAACCCTTAATCGCCTTGTACGACACCCACGGGCAGGCATTGGGTGGTACAAAGTCTACTCTGCCGGCACCACGCGACTTAAAGTTTTTTGTCTCTTGTCTTGTGCATATGCATGCCGATTTAGGATTGAATCTATGCCAGGATCAACTCAGTCAAATCTGAAAAATGTTGAAACTAAAATATCGTTACATTAGTATAGCGGAGCCAGATGTATGTACCAGTGACAATTGCTAGCTTACTGTCTCAGAGAATGCCTTTGAATATAGTCGACTCTTGTGACATGACGTGTTGAAATAAATGCAAACGCGTGATATAAAGACTAAGACCACGAGCCCACACTATGGCAGACAAGATAATGTGCATCTACATCAAAAATATAGGCATCAATAAAATGCCGCATGGTGCCGGCAGAGTAGAGTTTGTACCACCCCATGCCTGCCCGTGGGTATCGTACGAGGCGATTAAGGGTTTCCGGGAGGTGGGCAGCAGCGCCTCCCGTGCTGACAACATAGTCCAAAAATCATACTGCGGTCACTAACCCGCCTGCCCAGCATGGTGACTATGGGTAAAACCCCCCTGTGGCAGTAGCCTTGTGGCGCGCCCTGGGGGAGGCCTACGTCCAGCAGTGGACTGCAATAGGCTGAAGACGACATCAATCTTTTTTCAGAGCTGGTGCAACCTGTGATCCAAACGAAGTATGTTGCGGTCGCAGTTCCCTTAATCCACCGCCAACACCACCCACGCCACGCCCTATAGACCCAACTCCTACATCTTCTCCTAATGGTAACTATTAGTAGAGTGCGTTTTAAAAAATAGTTCCTTTGAATGAGGGCGCGCTATTTACTATGTGTATGACTGCATTATCTGTCTTACTGCATACAAAAAATATACATACAATAGGGGTACTATGAACATTTTATGCTTATCAGAATAAATAATCAAAATCATAACTATCTGTAAAATTACAATTTGAAAAGCTTTCAAAGTAGGCAAGTCCATTTTTCGAATGTAAAATTAATTGAAAATTACAACATTACATATCCACCTGCATCATTTACAGCAACTTTTGCTTTGTGACCATATTTATAAACGCAATATTTAAAATAGCTGCAAAACAAAAGTTTTTTTACGCGCATACAAGTTACGAAAGAGTGACGTCATAATTGTGGTAGCCGTTTGTATGGAGCATTTATTGGCAAGTTTAAAATTGTGATTTTGAAATCGTTATATCCCGGAAAGTTTTCACAATAGCGAAGTTTTTCTTTCGCAAAAGTTTCTTTTATTTTATGATCTTTCGATATAAATACAAATAAAAAAACCGTAAACATCCCTAAGGTAAAGGTATAGAGAGTGCACCTCACACTTGTCACAATTGGGCAATATTATTAAAGAGTAATAGTAATAGCAGAATCTTGTCGTCTGTTAGTTTTGATGTAAAGTAAAAAAAAAATGACTTTAGCAGTTCTGTAAGATTTCATCTTTAGGCGATCATAACCATTAATAGTTCCACGTGGATGGCCATAAAGCCCCAAAACGCCAACTTATGCTTGACAGACCGTAACAAATATAGAAAGTACGAGTAACATATAAAAAATTACAATCAACAAATTAGTTGTGTATGCTTTCATGTCGAATAAATGATTGCAATTACAATGCATAAACCCATCCTTTATAATTCTTTTTTACGATATAATATGTTTTTCGTCTTTTAGATCAGATATGCGACTTGGACGATGGAACCAAAGGGATTTGTCTACTGACAACCCAATGTCACGCTAACGGTACCGCTGCAACTGGCGGGGTCCTGAGTGACGATGATTTCAGGTAAGATTGATGTACCTAATGCTTGAATATACTTGGTGCAATACACATATAGACATAGCTGTGGTGCCGAAATGGGGTAGCAAGAACTGCTGGATCATAGAGATCCCATTGTCACGTTTAGCGTACCATGGAGAGATGTAAATGAGGTGACAAGTTGCTAGCTTATCGCCTGAGAGAAAGGCTGAGTTCCTCGAATCTTACGATATTCACGGAAGATGATGCACCTGATGTATTCTAGTGAAGCCCCGCATCAGAATAAGCAAGCCTGGTGCAATATGTAATTTTTAACCGACTTCAATAAAAGGAGGAGGTTCTCAATTCGTCTGTATGTATAATATATATATTTTTTAAATGTATGTTCACCGATATTTCCGTCAATTATAGACGGATTTCATTTTATTATGACACTAGTGGCCCGCCCTCGCTTCGCTTCGGTACATATCAATACATAGATACAACTTTATATGTAGGTACAGCGGTTTTCGTTTAAATTTGGAACTCCCGTTGGTCCCCTTCCCGTGGGAATTTCGGGAAATCCGTTCTTAGAGCTTCCTTGTAGCCCTAATCCAATTTCAGCTTCGTATAAATAGCTGTTTTCGTAAATAAATTAAATTCCCGTAACTCCCCTTCCCATAGGAATTTCGGGAAATCCGTTCTTAGTGCTCCCTCGCAGTCCCTAATGAACATACAGGTCCAATTTCAAATTCATATGTATCGCAGTTGTCGTAAAAAAAATGAATTCCCGTTTGTCCCCTTCCCGTGGGAATATCGGGAAATCCGTTTGAATTCCCATTTGTCCCCTTCCCTTGGGAATTTCGGGAAATCCGTTTTTAGTCCTTCCTCGTTGTCCCCAATGAACATATATGCCCGATTTCAGCTTCATATGTATAGCGGTTCTCGTAAAAATTATGAATTCCCGTTAGTCCCCTTCCCGTGGGAATTTCGGGAAATCCGTTTTTAGTCCTTCCTCGTTGTCCCCAATGAACATATATGCCCGATTTCAGCTTCATATGTATAGCGGTTTTCGTAAAAAATATTAAATTCCCGTTGGTCGCCTTCCCGTGGGAATATCGGGAAATTCTTATAGCCTATGTTCATCCAGGTCCAATAAGGATTCTAACGGTGAAAGAATTTTTGAAATCGGTCCAGTAGTTTCGGAGCCTATTCATTACAACCAAACAAACAAAGTTTTCCTCTTTATAATATTAGTATAGATAGATCTTTCGGGAGGCACTCGTAAACATTAGCATAATATGACTCAACATTAGCTAGGTATATTGACATGACATGACTATTATTAGATAGTCATGCCCACTAACCCCCAAAAAGGGTGGGCAGAAGTGTGCAAATTACACACCCACTTTTCACCATTTAGCCTATTAAGTACCACGTGATAGGGCGTCAGCCTACCGCCGCAATGTTGGAGGGTGTGTAAATTATAACTTGTGTGTAATTTATTCTATAGATCCGGTGCTGGATGTGGATTGAACCAAGTATGTTGCAGACGAGAGTTGCGGCTGACACCCAAACCAACAGTGGATCCAACACCAGCAGGTATGTTCTTAGCAGGAGTTTTTATAATTCATAATCTTCCTCCCCCAGGGCACGCCACAAGGCTATTCGTCTTTAGCCTATTGCAGTCCACTGCGTAGGCCTCGTCCCTGGCACGCCACACGGCTACTGCCATAGGGGGGTTTTTGCTCATAGTCACCACGTTGGGCAGGCAAGTTGGTGATCGCAGTCTGATTTTCGGACTATGTTGTAACCATAAAGTTCTATTGCAGTTGCTAAGTGTTCATTGGATGATGGAAGAGCAGGACTCTGCCTACTTCCCACTCAATGCTTCCCTAACGGCACTGTAGCTAAGGGAGGAAACGTCGGAGACAATTACAGGTAAGTGGTCAAATTCGCTGTGCATAAACGTGACTAAATGGGTCTCTGTAGACCACTTTTCGCTCTCTCGTGAGACACGACGTGATGTGTTTGGAACGTACTAATTGGAGATCTGTTGTTTGTATCTACTTCTATGGGATATAGGCGTGAGGTTATGTGTGTATGTACTCTGTATAAAAATATTAAAGAAATATTATTATTTTATTAAAGAATTATATTATTATTTTATTATTGAACATTTGTGGGATAGATTATCTTTCATACAGATATTACCTTTTTGATTTCTTACAGATCAGGAGAATGTGGGGCAGGAGAAATCTGCTGCTCAGCCGATAGCATATCAATACAACCCACACCACCTCCCCGTGCAGGTAAATTATCTAATAGATAAATAAATTATACTGCAAGTGATAATTGGCAAGAAAATGGGGTCAGATCACAAATTGATTGGTCGATGCAATCGGTCTTACAAGTTGAGTGACAGTCTCCACTGCAATATACATAATCGTTTAAAAATAGTATCGTCGTCGATCGGATTTCGATCTATCGTTAATTTCGATCAGATAAACCCACGATCGATTTATAGTACAACACCCTAAGATTAGATAATATAAACCGAAATAGCTCTTTTCATCCCATTCCGAGTTGGCTGTATAGTAGAAATCGCTACTTTCCCGTACATGCTGGTTAATAATAATTTGCGTTACATTGCCTATTTTTGAGTCGTATTTTTACCAGGCTGCGCCAAAAGTAGGTTATGGTTTTCAAGTGTATGTATGTAAGTTTGTATGTACATACGAACTTACATACATAAGTATATCTTTTTGGCACGCTCTAGGGCCTAAAACGCCTTGTCGCATTTGAGCTTGAGAGGTACTCGTATTATCAGATTAGTCTTAGTCGTGACACTGGGTTGAATTTTTTTACGAAGTTCAGTTACTTTATTTATTTTACATCATATATGTACTACTTTATTAGCTGTTAATTATCTCTGGTTTATAGTTCTCTTATATAGTACTTTATATTGCAGAGTGCACTTATAACAGTAAACCAGGTCGCTGCTACCCCGATTATCAGTGCCATAACAATCATTCCGTGGCGAAGGGTGGTGCGTTGGTGTCTGGAGATTACAGGTATTGTTCATTCATATTCCTTACCAGGGTTTATTGTAAACTGTATTTTAAGGTTGCATCCGTAAATCAGTTACTAGCGGTCGCCCACGACTTCGTCCGCTTATTGCACCCGTGCGAAGTCGGGGCGGGTCCCTAGTTTTGCATATAAACCTTCCTCTTGAATCTATTTATGTAAAAAATCGCTTTAAAATCCGTTGCGTAGTTTTAAACAGACAAACAGTTTTATACTATGTAGTGATGATGAGGATAATTCTAACTTCAGGATAAAAGACGGATCAGTGGGCTGCAAGCTTAACGAGTGGTGCTGCTTCGATGATGATGACACTCGTGTGGCTACTCCTACTCCCACACCGGCACCGCCTGTCACGCCATCTCCAACAGGTAAAATAATGCAGCGGAATTTGTAGGGCTGATGTTACTTTTCCACTATGCTACGGTGCTCTCTCATCGTCATCAGCCTATTGCAATCCACTGCTGGACGTAGGCCTCCCACAGGGCACGCCACAAGGCTGTGCACTACCATGGGGGGTTCTTGCCCATAGTCACCACGCTGGGCAGGCGGGCTGGTGATTTTTGGACCATGTTGACAGCACGGGAGGCGCTGCTGCCCACCTCCCGGTAACCCTTAATCGCCTCGTACGACGATATCCACGGGTAGGCATGGGGTGGTACGACTTCTACTCTGTCGGCACGGCGGTGCTATAGATGCATTCTATATCTGCCAATCAAAGCCGGTTCGAATCCCGGTAGGTGCAAATATGATGAATATCGATGTTTGTTTTCGAGTCATGGATGTATTGATACTCAACTATTAAATGCCGTTGCTTAGTACCTACGACACAAGACCTTAAGGATCTTAGTGTGGGACTAGGCTAATGTGCTTTAGTGTGTGTGTGTGTACTTGTGTGTAGATTCATTGGCATGATGGACCAATGAATATGATTGATGGATATCACATTAGTAGCATAGTTATTTCATACTGCGCCTAGCTATTCCTGATTGAACTATGTTTCTAGGGTGTGCTCTCTCCGATGGTGTGTCCTGTCCAGGGTGTGTTGGGCTGTACAGGTAATAAGACTTACTTTACTACTTATTCTTATTCTTTATTGTACACAAAACATTACAATAAATACAGAGAAATTTACAAAAGAAATGCATACAAAGGCGTGCTTATCCCTGCAAGAGATTTCTTCCAGCATATCAGAGAGCAAAGTGAATCACTTATCACTATCCTAGCTGTACCTTACCGGCTGGGTATCATGACCGACAGACTTACCGTATGTCTCCCATCTATCACCACTAATATCTCTTGTAACAGGAGAGTGACTCTCCATAGACCTGTACACATTTTGATGGTAGCGGCGACTAGTCGCGCTTCCATGGCCTAGTGAAATATAGCCCTAAATCTCTAATTAACGGAAGAACATTGGACTGATGACGGGTTCCAATTCCAGGAATATTGGAAATCCCAGACTAAGGGCCCCATCTGGCCGTTACTGCGGCGGCTTGCTGGTATCAAACAAAGTGGTGTTGACGTCAGCCGTGTGCGTACAAGAGGGACTCTGGGTGCAAGTACCAGGCTCTCCGGATCCTTCCAAACGTTACCAGGTCGCTAATAGCACAAACCATCCAAGCTATAAGGATGGTAAGTATCTTATTAATTAAATGCTTGTCTGCAGCTTCTCTTGCTGGAATTTTCGAATAAGATAAAGCGTTTAAACTTTGCTCTGGGCTCACTGTGCTGAAACATACAAATTCAGCCGTCTTCAAGTTTTAATGAGATTAACGCTAACAGAAAGCCATGGCATATAATGGAAAGAAAAGTATTAATTAACTTTTTAGAAGCTAGATAGATAAACGGGTAGATAATGATACTCGTACTTTGGCTAAGAGGGCTTGATCCTGCCATAAATCAAAATGGTGTGATACTGATCTAATTTAACAATCAGTCTTAAAAGGGGCCGAGTACAGACCGTGAAAGACGGTATGCGTATAATGGGAGTGAGTAACACTCTCGTGTTAAGAGTAACTCTGACTCCAAGTAAATGGGAAGCAGAAGAAGACACCTGTGGAGAATCAATCGAAAATAATTAATATATTGTTCGTTTTAGCGAAGCGGCTATTCAACTTGGCAATACTAGAGTTGTCCGAAGAGATAACCTATAGCAGGCAGCCTCCTTGCATGGGCTTCAGGACGGATCTGGCTGCAGATACCAGATGCTACGCACCCGGTTTTAGGCGGGACGATACCATCGTAATGGTAAGGACTGAGTACCTTTGCATGGATTTCCTTGTTTTTATGAAGCATACACATACACATCAGTTTATTGTGTTTACTGCTGGACGTAGGTCTCGACCAGGGCATGCCATTGGAGGATTTTTACCCATAGTCGCAGGGCAGGCAGGTTGGTGACGGCAGTGCGATTTTCGGACTTTGTTGTCAACATGGGAGGTGTTGCTGCCCAGCTTCCGAAAACCCTTAATCGTGCAATACCCACAGGCAGACATAGTGTGATGCTATTCTACTATTCGATACCAAACGACACTTGCTTATGCTATGAACCAGCAATCCTAATAACATTTTGCCTTTATTTACAGACTCCGCTCAAGATTGAAAAATCCTGTGAGACTAATAGAGATATGCTGCTCAGCCAAGAGTCTGCCTGTGGCGTAATAGAGAGCAGTTGCGTAGTATCCGATGGTTTCCCTGTATTCTGCCAGTATGAGGCGGTAAGTATCTTTTTGGTGGAAATGATAACCTCTCTTTTTAGAAATCGGTTTTAAGGGGAAGCATGGCCAAAGTATTTAATAAAGATTGCATACATGGCTGTGTTCCCGATAATAAGGTAGCCAGAACTTCATGATTACGAAGAAAACCCTAAAGCTTTGCTTAGCATAGCGCGGTCAGATGTAAAAGACCGCTATTGAGTTGCTAGAATCAGTATCATTGCCTAAGAGTACGCCCCTGAGCTCCTTAGCCGACTCTTACTACCGGCACGGAAGGAGATGCAGCAGCATCAGCTCAAGACATAACTAGATACGAGTATTCTATTCCAGGCAAGCAACCAGCATCTGGTAGCAGGAGTGGTGAAGGTACCCTGCAAGAAGAACAACAATGTAGTAGATGTGACCAGGCTGTCGCGCGCGGTGGTTGTGAACTTTGTGACGACTTCTTTCACCAAGCTAGGCGTGGACCTTGACAGCCTGAAGGTTTCCACATAAGGAAGTACCTTACCGTTCCTTATGAATATAAAAATCAAAATATCATCATCATCTTCCTGCCCTCATGCCATTATTTATGGGGTTGGCGTAATACGGTTTATTTCGAAAGTAACATTTCCAAAGTTTTGGTATTTGTTTTTACGGCCGGCTGCCTGTTTGACGCCAACCCTTCTCGGGTATAGCTAAACGACGATTTTTTTAAAAATCCGTATCCGTACATGAAATATGTTTATCGATAAAAGCCCGTGACTAGTGGGTAAGGTTAGGTGTATAATAATAAAGGCGCACGTCTTGACCATTGGGCTATCACCGCTTACAATATCATCAAAATATAATGTACCTATATACAGGCTGACTGTTTTAAGACATTTTCATCGTATTAGCTCAGTGTATGTCAATTAGCCGTAAGTACCTAATTGTAATTAATAATTAATATAAATTTAAAGCAAGGTAAGTAGAGGATAAGAAAAAAATATAATTATGTTTTACAAGGTGCATACTGTAATTTATTAGTAGGTAGAAAATTTATTACATGATTTTATAATTAAAATTAACAAGCCTTGCAAAATTTTTGAATATTCCAAAACCATGTTTTTATCACATCTCCGATTTATCAAATGCACAAAAAGTTTTAATAATACAGATCTGGAAATTAAGCAATATTTACTATTATGCATTTATGCATCAAGTTTATTATTTTTATTTTATTTATTTGGGACATTAACAACTGTATACAAAAATACATAGTTGGGTATTGTTTTTAAATGTACCTATATAATGAAGAATAATAAACTATTCTTACACTGAAATTGTATTTTATGTACTTCCTATTAGAGTAACAGACTAAAGTTGGAACTCGGATCACAAAGAAATTGGTATAATGACCCCTTATTAACCACCCCTGTCATAACGGTCGTACTCGTACACTGGGCCAAAATATCGAATCGCTGTTTACATCCTAAATCTATGGTTTATACAGATCGATCAAACTTTCCCAAATCCCTGGATCAAGTTTGTTTTTCCGATTTGTTTCCAGTACACCAGGCCAGGACGTTACGATTCGCGCATATTTTAGAAGGGAAACGCAAAAAACTTTATTTGCTATACGAAAAAGCAATCTCGGTTGGAACTGAGAGACTAGTATGCTACGAGTAGGTATACTAAATAATCGTACGTTCGTACAACCTTTATACACGGTACTTCATTCCTGAATACTAAATCAGAGAAGAAAACGTCAGGGGACGACCACACAGAACAGACGTAAGACACGGACCCGTCGCAGTCGCGGCGCCCGTTTAATCTACTTTCATACAAAATGTATACAGCCGTCGCGACGTGAAACATACAGAAAAGACGGGCGTCCCGTCTACGTCTGTTCTGTGTGCCCGTCCCCTTAGAAAGCCACATAAGTAGATAAGCATTCATGATTTACTTGTGTGGCTCACTAACGTTTTTACACGAAAAACTTTACTTAAACTTATATATATATATGCAAAGTCACAAAAAAGCAAACTGAAGTAAAACGATGGTGTAGGTAGCTATGGTGACTGCATATTGCAGCGGTAAGGCAGCATCCATGTCGAATACACCGCACGCGGTCACCTTGCGGTAACCATTGCTGATGGCTCGCTGCACCACGCTGCCCAGTCTGCGATGCGAAGCTGGAATATAAAGAAACGCATTTTAAAATGTGCATGATCCTCGCCAGAAAGTATGTCCTAGGAGATTTTTCAGTATTGTTGGGATTTATGCATTTGTATGTAGTGACGTGTTTCTCTTTCTGTATACCATTTGTTTGGAATATACGCAATAACTGAAGCTCTTGCATTTTGATTTCTTTCACGGTGTCTTTATACAACTAACAAACCTTTAACATCATCAGAACGCTGCGCAAGTATGCAGGTAATTTTTAGCTGCATAGGTACGCAGAAACGAATATTGCGCAACATGCTTTCACATGCGTCAGGGAGACGTCATTTAAAGTTAATCCAAAAGAATTACATACATAGGTAATATACAGGGTATTTTTTTGTGGCCACCTTTAACGAAGGGTACGTACTCTATACATGAAATAAAGTAAGTTTATACAAAAAAAATGCTGGGAAACGATGTAATTTTTTATTCTAATTCTTTATTGTACCTACACAAATTAAAACTATACATATGAATTACATAGGTATAGGAGAAATGTACAATGGCGTGCTTATCTCTTCAAGAGATTTCTTCCAGCAGACCAAAATAAAGTGAAGGAATAGAAGAAAAGTAAAGGGTAATAGATGTGCACAAACAGCTTACAACTAGAAACCTTTGAATTTGAAAAAAACAAACTTGATCGGGCGAAATTTAGTGTCCAGTGTGTATGCTAGTTTTTTCATAGACATATATTAATTATTTCTCGTGAAAAAATCTTGCTACACGCGTCAATGTGCATTTATGCAGAAAAACGCAGTCTATTTACTCAACTTTGGACCCTAATATTTTGGAAACCAGACACTTTCCAGGTATGCTTCCATGGAGAAAAATGATCGTGATTATGAGGAGATTCCGTAGTTTTCGGGAACGTTGATGGCAAAAATAAAGTAGGTAGAACTGCAGCCTCATAAAAAAGAACCCACAGCAACGTTTAGCATAGCGGGGACAGATGTAAATGATCACTGACAAGTTGCTAGCTTATCGCCTGAGAGAATGTCCAAGTTCCTTAGTCGACTCTTACGACACGCATGGAAGTAGAGGCACCTGATGTATTCTAGTCACGGAGAAGAAATAAAAGAGGCTAAGTATATTTTTATACAAAAATAGTGTGCCGCCGAGCGGGGGTGAAGTATGGGACGAGGGGAGCATCCTAACACTGTAGCCCTGCCCATTTACATAGTAACCACCTTGTAGTGACTAACCAAACTATGCATAAAGCGTGTGGTTACAGCTACTGCGTTACACACGCTGGCTCTGAAGCTCCACCCCTATCATGACGTCATGGCCTCACGACTGCCACACGACTCAGTTCATAATCCCACCTCCTCTTTTATACCTTCTCCATGATTCTAGTGAAGCCCCGGATCAGCACAGGATAGTTTGATGTAAGGAACCTACATACCGTAGTCGGATTTCTTCACAATAACAGCAGTGAAATTAACATTCTTCATCACGATGTAAAACTGTTCACAAATATAACAATGTACGGTCTGCAGCGCTAGGTTCTTCAAATTCCACACAGACACTATAAATATGTGGCCCAATATTATGAGCAGTTCACTCTGGAAACAAACAAACGGACTATGGTATTTAGTCAGTTCCTCATAGGCCTTATACAGAGTTTTTAACAAATGGGGGATGTGAAGCGAAAAGCTATGAATCCTTAATTTATTTGCGTAAGGTGGGCAGCAGCGCCTCCCGTGTTGACAACATAGTCCAAAATACAAACTGCGGTCACCAACCCGTCTGCCCAGCGTGGTGACTATGGGCAAATACCCCTCATGGCAGTCTTGTGGCGTGCCCTGGGGTAGGCCAACGTCCAGCAGTGAACTGCAATAGGCTGATGATGATGATGATGAATTTATTTGAATGATGATGCATATTTGTAATTCGGATGTAGATAAGTACAGAATTAGTTAAAAGTTATAATAAGATGCAATATTTATGTCCTGTAAACATGTGAAATAAATAAACAACCTATCCATAAAATATGAGATTTGAAATGGGCTTTTTTCATAATATTTCGCTTAACCCCTTATATTACACCCTGTAGACTAACGTCGGGAAGTCTCGCCGAAGTTTCGAGAAGGATCGGCGAGACTGGAAGATATGAGAACGAGGAGTCGAGAAACATGTCACATCCACGTATCTGTGTTCTCGGCATGGGGACATATCTCTGGGAAACATTGAGGTACCTATAGTAGCATTCTTTTAAAACCTCATTAATAACTCATAATTATAGTCTGTATGTATTCCTAAAATATAAATAAATAAATAAATAACGGAAAATCTAATAACATGTACCTTTATACTTACATACATACATATAATCACGCCTTTATCCCTTACGGGGTAGGCAGAGCACGAAGGGCCGATAGAACCACATGGTGCCACTTCTGACCAATTTTGAGGGTAAACATATATAGTTGAGATGTACAAGTTCGGTTAGTAGTGACAGGTGGTCAGCCCATCGCCTACAAAACACCAAGACCCTCTAGTCCCTCTACTGACTTGTATAGTATGCCCGGGAAGAGAAGCAGCTGTAGTATTATACGTTTTTTTTTGCACTCCCAGAGCAGCATAGAAGAGAACCTTTATACTTACATTGTTATTAACGCATTTGAGCCAAATTATCACATTTTGGATGCACATCAAACTTTGTATGAATGACAATATGAAGTGAAGCAGTATCTGAAAAGAACAAACGATATACCAGTACATACATACAAACATCAGCCTACTGCTGGATGTAGGCCTCCCTCAGGGCACGCCACAACTGGCTACTGGTACAGGGGTTTTGTTGCCCATTGTCAACGTTGTGACCGCAGTGGGATTTTCGGACTATGTGGCGGGAAGCGCTGCTGACCACTTCCCGAAAACCCCGCCTCTATGAGACCTACGAGCTGACATGGAGTGCTGTTCTACTCTACCTACCAGCATAATATAACTATGCAACAAAAATACCAAAGAAAAGAAAAGAAACTTACATTGATCTTAAAACATTCATTGGCCAATTCCAAAGCTTCCAGCACATCTCTAATTACAGTTATCAATTTGTCCACAGCCGCATCATTTTCTGCTCCGCCTGCTTCATCGGTATATTCTTTTGTCGCCTCGAGCCACGCACGTACTCGTAATTTGTTATGCAAAAAATATATTATGAAACTAACATGGGCCAGCTCAAAGTTGGCACAAAGCGTGAAGCATATAAAAATGAATCTAAACCACTGCCATACATCACCCATGATTATTTTCAATAAGAAAATTCCCGAAAAAACCACGGCAATCGATATAAAAATAACCTAATAATTATCAACTGCTTTTTCTGATCTTCGCTCTTATGTCGAAAGTTAATCAAATTACATAACAATTGCATTAATTTTAACATTTCAAATCTATATCCCGTGCTTGCTAGGGATATTATTAAATAACTTAGTAAATACGTTATATACATTCCAATGTACATATAAATATACCTGGATTCAGAATATACCTAAACTAAAAATAGTGCGTAAGCTTAAAACACAGCATGTGATAGCAAATATATTAGTAACAGTTAAATGAAATATATTTTTATAATTTATTGTAAGATATATATTATTTTTCAAGTTATATCGACGTATTCCGTACAGAGTGGCGACGAGGTAGAATGGACGAAAAAGTTTATGCAAATTTTTTACAAAGGGTTTATTTTGATCTAGATCCATCCTTTCTGTGCTTATATCCATCTTAGATTATACGTGGATGTAAAAAATATATGAAAAATAGTGTAAATTTCATCCGTTTACTTTAAAGTAGTGTTAAGTATTTTTCTTAATGACCTTTAAATAAAGAGTCTCATACGTGTCCTCGGCTTATTAAACAAGTAGATACTTAAGTATTATATTTAAAGGGTTATTTTCACGACCGTCACATTTTATTTTGCGTTCAATAACAAGTAAATCCTAGATGGTACCCACTTTTCATACTTCTGTCTAAGGTATTCTAGTAAACTAAAACTATTGCCAAAGACCCAAAGACATCTATTTAATTAATGACCTACGATTATATATTTATGTGACGTGCTGTTGGTTTAACTACAATTATTAGAGGTAAATTGTGAGTGTCGCTAGTGTATATGTGGTTAGTAAATAAATCGATGTAACTGCTACAGTTTCATATTTCGTCTCTACGAGGCTATTATGTTTATTTGAATGAAAATGTAATGAAATACATAACATTTTATAGAATTAACTACGAAGACCTACTACGAAATGCTATTATAATGGACCCTTTAAATTTGTAAATTATTTTAAAGCGTTTTGTGGAAAATTAGGCAAATGTTACCTATGTTGTCACCACGGTGGGCAGTCGGGTTGGTGACCGCAGTGTGATTTTCAGACTATGTTGTCAACACGAGAGGCACTGCTGCCCACCTCCCGGAAACTCTACGCCTCTTTCTAACGATACCCACTGACGGGCAGACATGGGGGCATATTTTATTCTATCGATACCTCACGGCACAAATAGTAATTATTTTTATTGTACTACTAGTGGACGCCCGCGACTCCGTCCGCGTGGACTAAAAAAATACAAAATGTCGAAATTATCCGGGATAAAAACATTTTCCCGGGATAAAAAGTAGCCTAAATGTTAAGTTTTTTTTTAAATGTGATAAAAATGCGAGCATGTCCATCGGTTACTATCGATATCGCCGAGCATGATATTTTGATGTTAAAAACATCGAATTTTGACATCAATTCAAGATATTGTTATCGATGAACATTGTAGTGCGCGATAAGCGTAGATAGGTTAGAGAAATCGAGAATACCTATTATATTCTATGGTTCGATAGGTTTTCAGTTATATGCTTCAAACTTAATATTTTTAATTTAGTGTTTTAGTTTACTCGTTTTTAGATTACAAAGGTAGGTCAAAGGTAAAATTAAATGATTATCTAGTAATAGGTATCGATAACATTTAACATGGCGGCTAATATCTATCGTATTTTGACAGCTAATCGATAAATAGGTTTATAATATCGTGTTTCGCTGGTCATGTTAGAGCAGTTAACATGACATTTGATGTCAAAAAGGAAAAAAGAAAAAAAAAGAATGGACGACAATTGAAAAAAGAAAAAATATTTTTTGACTCTAGAAACATTTGTTTAACTTATCTCGCGCCTTATCGTACCATCCACTGGTCATGCTCGTGAAATCGATAATTATGGTGGTATAGATACGATACGAAATCCTTTATCGTATATCTGTCGCAGGCAATTTGTATGATTCGTCTTTATACAAAACGACTAGGCATTTTGAATAGTATGGGTTTTGGAGCGAGACAATTTGGCTTCTAGCAATTGGTCTGCTTAATTAATTAGGTTAGGTTATGTTAGACCTGTTAAAATAACAACGCACGAGTCGAGTGAGCGTAGCGAGCATGTCCCTGCAGCGACCGGCGAAGTGCTAAAAGGAATTTTTTCTCTCATACTATTCAAAATGCCTGGCGAGCGTTTATAAACGGACGACGCCGTTTGTATAAAGACGAATCATACAAATTGCCTGCGACATATAGATGTAACTTCATGTTGTCACATCACTGTTTGTATTTATTTTCCTAAATTCCATCTGTATACAATACACTCAAAATATACATAATGTAACAGAAAGGGTATGTTAAGCGAAAAGCTATATAAAGCTAAATAGCTTACTATAGAGAACCTATTTCCAAAATTTATGACTCGAAATCACATGTTTATTTTTCAAGATTTTATGAGTTGTTTAGAAATTTTCCATACTGGCTGGGAAAATAAACATGTGATTTGGAGTCTGAAATTTTGTGGATAGGTTCCTTTAAGTGGGCTATTTACATAGCTTTTCGCTTAACATACCCCTTTTGTTACACCCTGTATACTAAGAAATAAACATTTTCGCGGGAACAGAAAATTACACAATTCTGAACTGTATGCAAACAAAGTCGTTGTTGTCTGCTAGTTTAACCTAATTCTTTCTGTTTTTATATAAACAGTTTTATCAATACACAAAATAGGTTATAATAAAACATTGTAATTAATTTGTTCCTATGATTTCTTGAACTTGGCTTTCATACTATATTTATTATGCCTATCTTTATTTAAGAAAGTGTTCTGTGGTTTTCCCAATTACATGTCACGGTCAAAACATTTCATATAATATATCTACTATACTACATAATAATATAATACAACTACAAAACCGATTTTAATGCGCTTTTTCAAATTTAATTTTGTATAAATCCGTTGACTAATATTAAAATTAATTTTCCCTAAAACACTAAAAAACAAAAGCCGACCAAAGGATGTTGGGAGTAGGTAAGCACAGTGGGGTAAGCACGAAACTTTTAACGCGGCGTAACGCTAGCGACTAGCTAACAAAATCTATGTGATTTGACAGTTTGACGTTTCGGACTATCGAGAGGTTCGTGCTCACCCCACAGGAGATTTTCTGTGAAATCGAATAGAATTGTAGTCTTCTGTCTCAGGAGCACTGTTCTTATAGCTCCAGGTTGATTTGAAAACACATATTGCACATGAAATCACTGGATATTTTGTTAGAAATCCATGAAAATTGTAATTTATTAGAGTTTTTTTACTGTTGCGTGCGCGTAAAATAAGAAGAAACATAATAAAATCATAGTTACTATTATTGCTAGTATGCTAATCTTTAATGAGATTGGCCGCCATAACCGAAGTACGATCGAATACATTACTAATCTTTATTGAGATTGGCCGCCATAACCGAAGTACGATCGAATACATTACTAATCTTTATTGAGATTGGCCGCCATAACCGAAGTACGATCGAATACATTATTAATAATGTATTCGATCGTACTTCGGTTATGGCGGCCAATCTCAATAAAGATTAGCATACTAGCAATAATAGTAACTATGATATCTAGTGCATAAGTGTATGCGAAAACACAGGTGCATACCTACTAACTATTTCTTCATTCCCATAGTCCGGTAGGACGGAAAATATTTACGACCGAAGAGAGATCAAGCGCATAATTTACGTGCTTTCTGAGATATGAGCTAAGTGACAATTTGAGTTCAACAAAATCTGTAAGCAAATAAATCTAATGGTACAGACCCATGACAAGAGATCGAACCTAACTCCATTCTAGAACACAGCCAGCCCCCAGATTATCTAATTCGCAATAGCAAAGCCGAAGCGGCGCGACAGCGAAAATTGTACAATATTCGCGTTGAAATGTCAAAATTACTTTGAAATTCATTTTACGAAATACGAATTTACAAGCAATCAGCGTATTTTGTACGATTTTCGCTATCGCTTTGCTTTTGCTATAATAGGTAATAAGGGGGCGGGTGTATAACGTATGTAACTACGAGTGGACGCCCGCGACTTCGTCGGCGCGGACTGCAAAAAAAAAACAAAATGTCGAAATTATCCGGGATCAAATTATTTTCCCGGTATAAAAAGTAGCCTATGTGTTAATCCAGGGTGTCAGATAACTCCATACCAAATTTTTATTAAAAACGCTCTAGTCGTTTTTTCGTGAAAGAGTAACAAACATCCATCCATCCATACTTACATACTTTCGCGTTTTATTCGTGTCAGGTACAAAAATATCACTAATTCAAACTTTAATTTAGTTAAAGACCTTCGATTACCTACATCTAGTAGTCCTATTTCATTTACTAATCACATCATAACAAGTAGAGTGCATTGGTGCAACTGAGAGTTGAGGAAAAATGTTTTCAGGCGGGTAATATGTATTAGTTTTCTATTATCCTGTAATTATGCATTTTACATTAGAATATATTAGAATACATCAATATACATTAGAATATTACAGCTGCATATTCTTCTGTTGTCAACGGGAGGTGAGCAGGGAGGTGGGCAGCAGCGCCTCCCGTGTTGCCAACATAGTCCAAAATACAAACTGCGGTCACCAACCCGCCTGCCCAGCGCGGTGACTATGGGCAAATAGCAAATAGGCAATGGCAGTCTTGTGGCGTGCCCTGGGGGAGGCCTATGTCCAGCAGTGGATGTAACAATATTTTTCCAAGTGGGTGTTGCTTGAAAAAAGATTGGTACTAACCGGCCAGTTATCTAGTGGGCAGAGCAAAGACTATAAAAAGATTATTCCCAGGGCGCCAGACCTTTTTGCAGTTAAAGAAAACAACATTTTACAATATATATATTTATTGAAGAAGGTACATATCAGGGTCCTACTCTCTAATATTACCACATTTACATCATATGTAATAGTTTTAAGTTTCCTATATATAGAATATCTTATTAATATATTTATTATTATACTACCTATATATATATATGACGTAGATGGGTCGAGTGGCGTGCCGTTAGGTGTGTCCGACATCTTCCAAAATCCGAAATAAAGAATGCGGCGTGTAGTAAACAAGCTTAATTAGGAATCACAAACACTTTCACTGTATCTACGCACAAGATTACTAGGATTCTAGCAGATAACGTAGAAACGTGGTAAGTACAAGACAGAGGCTGATTAGCACCCGTGCTTCGCTCGACAGACGCAACAAGCCAGAACAGAATACCCTCCGGCTCAATTCAAACGACCCGGTGGTCGTTGTAAATCTACAGTGGCGCCCTCTCAGTACTCTGTCTTGTCTTTACCCAAGTGACAGCTGTCCTCAAGTCAGTGATAGCTGTCGACTTGACGTTTCTAACTTCAACGATTGAAAATAGATGGCGTTGGAGATCCGACTGTAGGATATGACATCTTGATCTCCGACATATATATATATATATATATATATATATATATATATATATATATATATATATATATATATATATGATAATGAAAGGTAACTAATGGTATTTAGCTTGAAGAGCTATTGAATAACAAACATGGTGCGTGAACAGACTTAAATTATTTAGTTATGCATTGAAAAGTAACCTAGAACACTTTAATAAATTAACAATTAGGATTTGAGGCTAAAGGCCAGATAGATTACATAAAGTTTTTGGTTAATTTACTATTTAAGGTACAGATCCTACTGCCAGAAACCGCTAGGGTGGTATTTGTTCACCACGTGGCTATCAAATAAGAAGTTAAATCCATAACTCAGAGTACACGGTTTTAATGAACTAGAAAACTACTTCCCATGGTCCATGTATCCGAGGAGACGTCTTAGTCAAGCTGTGACAAGATCTCCAAGCAGCAGCCCCATAGCACGTGGCAGGTTTTTACTGCATAGTCCGACTGTCAGAGCATAGGTAGCTTTCCTTGGCGACTAAGACTAAAACTGCCTAGGCTTTAGATCTTCCTATGGACCCCTAAAGTACAAAGACAGAAAGAACAGAATTAGCTACCTAATCATCACATCACTAATGTTCGCCTAGCAGAAATAAAAGGAATACTCACATTAATTGGGAAATATATATCCATTTGTTCTCGATCACGGTTATTCAGCTAAACAGTCAAGAAAACAGATCTTTGTCCACGCACACCTGGTAGGAAAGAAGACAACGAGAAAATTAACGACTACTTATTAGAGACAAATGCCAGAAATGGCCTAAAAAGACATATTCCACTATACTTACATGATTATTTATATTTTTGAATAATTATTTCGGCCATGACTTCAGATGAGGTGGCACTCAGTGCAAAATGGAAGGTATAGAAAGTCACTCCGTTTGTTACATTTGTACGGTTCAGAACAAAATCAGAAAAAGACTCGAATGTGATCTGCAGCTCCCTTTTATACTCAAAACCTTCTAGAAACTTCTCAATCCGAGATGATGTGGTCGACTCCCATTGGTGGATGTATTTTTCTTTCAAACCTAACTAACAGCAAAGGAATTAGTTGATTATAATGCCAGAGTTCATTCAGCCAACTTATTCCTAACATTAAAAAGTTAAAATTGGCAACTTTACGTCCAATTTTAAAATGAAGACAACAAAATCCTATAGTGACTATTTTACCATGTTACATGGACTGCAATAGGCTGATGATGATGATGATATTCTTCTATGCAATACTGTGCATATCGTAAGAGTCTAAGGTAATCAGGCATTCTCTCAGGCGATAAGCTAGCAACTTAGATTAATGATTGGTCTTCGCTCCGCGCGGAGCGAATCACTATTCTAAGGCTAGCAACTTGTCACTGATCATTTACATCTGTCACCGCTGTGCTAAAGGTGCTTGTGGGACCTCGATTATTATCCTGCATTTCTGGCCACCCTATTTCGGGAACATAGCCGTGTATATGTATGTATGTTTGATTGTCTATTTTATCTGTTACTAGGGTTCTCTATTTTGTCTCATAAATATTTTATCCATAATCTAACGTGTCATAATGTTTCGTGACATAATCATCATGTGTCCGAATTATTAGTAGCCCTAACTTAATATCACTTGCCCGAAAACAGAAATCCCTAAATAAACTATAACCTAATTTTTTTTGCTACAAATATCGCAATCTATAATATTCATAAGACATAAAATGCTTTTCTATAATAGTTGTAAGTCCTAACGGACCTAACCTTCCCATAGCAACTTCCTTGTTTTAATCAACTATGCAACATGCACGCAAGCATGTAGTATGCAAGCAAGCATGCAGGATGCAAGCAAGCATGCAGGATGCAAGCAAGCATGCAAGTTAGCATACAGCATGCAAGCAAGCATGCAGCATACAAGCAAACATGCAGCAGGGATGGTTTCTGTCACGGCTCTGGCGCTGCGGGACTCCGGCGGTCCCACGCGAGCTTATCGTCGCAGATGGATGTAACGCTTACCGCCGCGGCTGAGGCTGGCCGGCGCAGCCTTCACCTTCACTTTAGCATTGCATTCACCTGATCCTCAGCTCGCGGGCCGTCTCGCCCCTCCGCGCCTACGCGCTTACGCGCTTTTACATTGCACTCTAGGGGTAGGGCAGACAAGACCGCGTGGAGTCGGGCTAAACTGAGTCGATTTAAGTGCCTGTTTTTTTTATTCATCCAAATTTTTGTATTAAATAATACTCTAGAAAGATTCCTATTAACAATATTATTATAAACCACCATTCGGTCTAACGTACATTATACAATATAACACTTAGGACATGTGACTTAATAGCAAGAAAAATTAGGGCATCTAATCATTATACTCGTAGCACCCTATTTTATGGCACCAAAGTATTAGAATTAAAGACGATTAGGTAATATACAATTTCGTATACGCGAACATTATGGAAAGTGATGATTATAGCAAACTTGTTAGGGATTATGATTTTCGGACGATCGATATTCGGAGAAGAAAGGGACTACCGTTACCAGTTGTTGCCCGCAACTTCGTCCGTCATTAAGAGACGTAAATAGAAAGATTTAATGATTTTTTACCACCATCGTACCACGATACCACGTATCGGCAAGCGCAGCGTGGGAAGGCCACCCGCGAGGTGGACGGACGACCTGGCCAAGTTCGCGGTCATCGGTTGGATGCAGGCTGCTTCCGACCGGCCGGAGTGGAGGTTGTTGAGGGAAGCCTATGTCCAACAGTGGACTTCTCAGGGCTGTAAATGATAAAAAAAAAATGATTAAAGATTTTTTAATTATTACATAATTTGATTTTCATAGTAGAACAGTGCCTGCTGTAGAGATTTAAAAAAATCTATCTCAGTAAGTCAAGTTGTTGGTTGGCATTCATTTCCTGTGGTAGTCCATGTTTTTCTTCTAGAGTCAAGTCTTTCTCAAAGAGTCTATTGTGTTACATTATACGAGTACGCCTTAAGTTCCTGTATGACTCAATAGGCTTTCGACATTATACATACATATACTCGTAAGTACATGGCTATTGACATTGTTGTGCAGAAAGATTCCTACGCATTAAATACGATGCGAGATATGCACTTTACCGGTTTTTATTCAATCTTAGGGTCCCGTACAAGTCAAAGGAACCCCTTATAGGATGGCTTTATGTTCGTCTGTCCGTCTGTTTGTATGTCTATCTAGTCTAGACCCTTAACTTATTAACGTTACGTTACACATAAATGATCGTTTGTGTACGCTTTAAGCAAATAAAAATTTGACTCCTCTATGACCCTCTACGATCTCCTTTATGATGCTGCAGTTCTGGCAACTCCATTTGGGGGAGATAGCCGCGTGTATATTTATGTATATAACACACGCCTTTGTACATATTTATTTGTGTAAACTTTACTGTGTTCAATAAAGCATAGGAATAAAAATAAGTTACAGTACTGATCCTCACAGATTGTGTGACAAAAGTCGGCATGCAAAATATAGTTACTTAATGTGTAAGAAAACTAAAGTTATCATAATAACTATGCAAAAGCGGTGATAGCCCAGTGGTTAAGACGTGCACCTTCCAAGCGGGAGGCGTAAGTTCGATTCCAGTCACGACCTCGTACCTCGGAAAGCACGTAAAACTGTTGGTCCTGCGCCTGATCTCTCTCCGGTCGTGCCGGCTTTCCGTCCCATCGGACTATGGGAGTAACGGAATAGAGAGTGCATCTGTGTTTGCGCACATACTTGTGCACTATAATATCTCCTGCGTACCTGGCCAATCTCCGTAGAGATTGATTGCCTTGACCGAAATACGGTCGGAGATCATCATCATGCATAAGTACCCAACTCTGATGCTATATAAAATTATTACATTATGTCTACTCTACTTATACGCTGATGACGCTCTGGATATTAAGATAGTCGAAGGTCAAAATGGCACAATTTAATATGAATAAATAACAGTCATAGCGGAATATAAAATTGAATATTGAGTATGAGTCAACGATACACTTTTTCCGCTACATTATTAAATTTATGATTACTAATAATTTGATGGTGAAAGTTTCTAAAACTACCACACGGTTTTTTGTGAAGTCGTAGGTACTCAAACTATATTAGTTTAGATTCGTCATATTATAGACATGGAGGTATACATTTTAAATGATACAATAAAAATAATGAAATATGAAGTCGCAGGTAGTCGAATTATACTACCATAGATTTCTCTATTGAGGGGTCGCCCACCACCGGGCCCTACACCCTCCAGCGACCCTCGGATCTGCCAACTCATTATCACGAACATACGAATAGTGACGCCTGATACAATTAAATATTTACCATAGATTTGTCTTATTAGGTAAAAAGTACTTGTTTTTACAATGACGTCGCTTCATCAACATTGGGCTAAAGAATTTTGCACTCAAATAAAAATAGTTATTAAAATTTGCCTGTTACTTAGCTCGTCTTCAGCCTATTGCAGTCCACTGCTAGATGTAGGCCTCTCCCAGGGCACGCCACAAGGCTACTGCCATATACAAGGGCTGGATTTTTCCCATAGTCACCACGCTGGGCAGGCGAGATGGTGACCGTGTTATTTTCAGATAAGTTTATACGGAACCAATAATAGGTGAGTACAATTCGTAGCTTTACCTGTTTTTTGAAGTGAGCTATCTCACAAACGAGTTAGCTGCATATTATAAAACAAAGTCGCTTCCCGCTGTCTGTCTGTCCCTATGTATGCTTCTCTTTAAAACTACGCACCCGATATTGATGCGGTTTTTAATAAGTAGATAGTGATTCAAGGGGAAGGTTTAAATATAAAACTAGGGACTGTTCTTAAAACTAGGGTTGTTGGGCAAAGATTTCCATTTTTTAACTACATATCCACACCCTTAGCCATCTTCTGCCCTTCCGGAAGTTTTACAGTCAATAAACCACCAAGAACAACACACAAACTTTCGCACTTATAATATTAGTTGGGGCAGAATCATAAGCCTTTGTTAATGTTAATTCATTTATCTTTTCTTCTTCTTCCCTGTTCCCATTCTACTTGGGATCGGCGTAATATCTACTTTTCTTTAACACATCCCTTTTTATTTATCTATTTAAGTAAAAGCAAACTGCAGAAATACAGGTACATAAGTAGCGGTAAGGTTTGCGGTCTTGACTGGTAGACGGCCATTGACTCTCAAGGCACCAAATGCTGTCATCTCTGTCAAGCAGCTTCTATTCAGACGAACCACGTTCTTGAAGATTCTTAGAAGATGCTCTGCAAAGACATACATATATTATTCCTATGCTGATTCCAGGTCACTATAATACATCAGCTGCATCTCCTTCCGTGCATATTGTAGGAGTCGACTGAGGAACTCGAGCATTCTCTCAGGCGATTAGCTATTGACACTTAGCATTAACATCTCACTCTGCTATTCTAATCGTGGCTGTTAGGAGCTCTATTGTGATGCTGCAGCTCTAGCTACGCCAGAAGCCGACAGCAACATACAACCTGATCCGAGATGATTTCCCGAAACTCCCATGTAGATGAGAAAAAACGCGACCATATCAAGAAGAATATTCCAGAAAAATTGCAAGCAAGTATAGAGTCTCGATGTGCTTTTTGATCTAATCTAATTACTAACCCGGGCACTCTTCATTGACGCTGATCTCTTGGCACTTGGCACCAGCATCGCAAAAGCGGCAGAAGGTCTTGTCACACCCGTAGCTGATCAGTACTATCTTGGAGTAGTTCATCGCCAACCAGATGAACGCTAGCGCCTTTGAATAGTTCAGTAAGGTCTGAAAAGAATCTTCTTTTATTTTTACATTCAGTCCTTCTCTTTACCTGGAACTTGTGGTCGTTTAGTAATAAAAAAATTGGCTAAATTAAGGAATTTCTGATAATTTATGTCTAGTCTTGTGATCTTGATACTGTATCCCCTAGATAGGGCAGAGGGTCTCCACAGTTCTCCGCCATTCTCTTGTATTGCTATAAGTATTGTATTTTTAGTGCCTTAGGTAGGTAAAAATACCCGAGCATATCTATCCACTAGAGATGTTGCTATGTTATGTTTCTTATAGAAGCCATGGATTCTTATGCATGGTCCATGATATCAATGAATTTGATTGGTGGACATCAATTTACACCTTAAGGCATATCTCAAGTGAAAGGACAGCCTTATGTGCTTGTGTAAACTTTTAAGTTCATCCATTGCACAAGGCGGTACCTACCAGATTGTCGGTTTCGCTTCACGAGCTATAAAGATAATTTTGATGATGATGACACTAAAGCTGATCGCAATTAAATGAGAACAGGGCAAGAAGAAGAATTACTCACCGGAAAAGATGATGACGTGTTTGTTGAGATCTTGCCAAATTCAATGAAGATTTGCACATTCACTATTACATACAAGAACACCTTTACGACCAGTGACAGAATCTGCAAAATAAATCATACATAAAATCATACATAAAATCTCGCCAATCATCCTCAGAGATTGGGTAGAAGCGAGGTAGACATCCACTTGGATTATTTTAAGTGCCACGTGGTAAAGGGTAAGTCTATCGCCGCTTGTCGAGCACAAGCATACCTCAATCAAAATGAATCTAATCTCTACATTGCTATTGAATAGTTTTGCTGTGTCTGTCTTGCTGCTGATGATAAATGAGAGTATGACAATATTTATGGAATATGACAAAAAAAGAACATACTTAATATGTTACCGAAATGGGGTAGTCGGAACTGCATGATCATTAACGAGATCTCACAGTTACTTTTAGCATAGCGGGAATACTCGTAGATGTTAATAGATAGTGCCTCAGTCCCTTAGTCGACTCTTATGACATGCACAATAATTCACATAGGTGTTTTGGTGAAACCCCTGAATGAACCCCTGAAAGTCAAATGTATACTTACCGGCATTTGATAAATATTTTCATATAACTGGAATGCTTTTAACAAATTCTTGTAATTATTATACAGGTTGTTTTTTTGTGGCCACCTTTAACGAAGGGTACGTATTCTATACATGAAATAAAGTAAGTTTATGCCAAAAAAATGCTGGGAAAAAAAAATTTTTTTTTTTGAAAAAAAAAATTTTAAATTCCTTGATCGTGCGAAATTTATAGTGTCTAGTGTTTATGTTAGTTTTTTTATAGACAGATATTAATTATTTTTCGTGAAAAAATCCTGCTACGCGCGTCTATGAGCATTTATGCAGAAAAACGCAGTCTATTTACTCAACTTTGGACCCTAATATTTTGGAAACCAGACACTTCCCAGGTATGCTTCCATGGAGAAAAATGATCGTGATGATGAGGAGATTCCGTAGTTTTCGGGAACGTTGACGACCAAAAATCACCCTGTATATTTTGATGCTATCGTCTCTAACTTGAAATTTCAATGTTAATGTGTCAATTTTACTTATCTATAAGCAAAGTTGCCTTTTTTAGGATTCAAATAGAGCGATACAAAATTATAGTTTTAACAGCTGTGAACTTGAAAAATAAAGTAAAAAAAACTGTCTCCTATCACAGAATACTAAGTTCACATACAGAGGGGTAAGCACGAACCTCACGATAGTCCGTAACACTACTCGTATCGTTCAACTGTCAAATCACATAGATTTTGCTAGCGAGTCGCTAGGGTTACGCCGCGTAAAAAGGTTCGTGCTTACCCCACAGGTAATATTTACGGATGTTATAGAATTTCTAAAAAGTTATTTACGTCGTCGGCGTGACTATACATATGTATATGTATTTATATAGTTTTTTTTTCATATTATAATAAAATATTCTTTAGTGAACTTATTTACCTTGAATTCAATGATACACCCTATAGACAGTGTATTTAATTTAATTTGCAAAGTGACTAGCGCTTAACATTTATACAGGGTGTTTTTTGTGGCCACCTTTAACGAAGGGTACGTATTCTATACATGAAATAAAGTAAGTTTATGCCAAAAAAAATGGTGGGAATTTTATATTTTTTTTTTATTTTTAAATTCCTTGATCGTGCGAAATTTATAGTGTCTAGTGTTTATGTTAGTTTTTTTTATAGACAGATATTAATTATTTTTCGTGAAAAAATCCTGCTACGCGCGTCTATGTGCATTTATGCAGAAAAACGCAGTCTATTTACTCAACTTTGGACCCTAATATTTTGGAAACCAGACACTTCCCAGGTATGCTTCCATGGAGAAAAATGATCGTGATGATGAGGAGATTCCGTAGTTTTCGGGAACGTTGACGACCAAAAATCACCCTGTATTATTAGTCTGTTTGTGTATTGCCATAAGCCGCAAATAACAATATACTTCCCTACATTACTTTTATAGTGTGAGTGAAGTCAGGTAAATACTGAGTAGGAAGGCTCATCCCTTACTAATTATTCTATTAAGTTAGTTTTAACTCACAATTCCTGTTTTTGGTATCATATACAATAATATACAATAGATGACGAAAACGGTGTACGGAAAAACTTGCATCACTGTGTGTCTCACACACACTGTATTTTATTCTTTGTGAAATATGAATTCATGATTAAACAAATAAGAAAAGAAGGTACAACGTAGTAAGGAGTCAGTGACTAAATAGCTTTGAACGGATGTGTAATTTGGACACTTCTGCCCTATGCTAGATAGAAAGGTCGTGACTTTTCACCCCGTGAGATGTATCATTGCAAACAAGAACTGAATACCGAGTGTGGCTTATGACTCAATGTCATGTACCACAGCTTTTATCAGCATTCTGATATTATAAAGAGTCAATACATATTATAAAACAAAGTCGCTTCCCGCTGTCTGTCCCTTTGTATGCTTAGATCACCCGTGCGAAGCCGGGGTGGGCACCTAGTCTTCTTCTATATCTATACATGTAATAAAAATGTAGCGGATCGCTGTCTGTACATGGAAGATATATGAGAAAAATATTATAGGAGACCTTTATCAACGCAATAGAACCCAAAACGATGATTTTTGGAATTTTTTTTTGGAAGTTTGTCTGTGCGTTTGTGCATGCTAATCTCAGAAATTTCGATGCAGTTTTCAGGAATATATTGTGACAGGTCCCACTTAGTCTTAACATATAGGCTACTTTATCCCGGGAAAATGTTTTTATCCCGGATAATTTCGACATTTTGTTTTTTTTTTGTAGTCCACGCGGACGGAGTCGCGGGCGTCCACTAGTTATACATATAAATTATGGAGAAGAAATAAAAGAACAGTAGCGTCTAAGTATATTTTCATACAAAAATAGTGTGCCGCGGAGCGGGGGTGAAGTATGGGACGAGGGGAGCATTGAACACTATAGCCCTGCCCATTTACATAGAAACCACCTTGTAGTGACTATTTTTTATTTTATTTTATTTATTTGGGACAGTTAACAACTGTATACAAAAATACATAGTTAGGTATTGTTTTTAAAGACTAGTCGGTATATTTTTTACAGTTAGGTATATTTTTTAAAGACTAGTCAAACGACTTGCTCATCTTATTACCAATATGGTTCAAGATTGTTTTACTAGTGCAATTAGTCATCGCTAGATGGCAATATTATACTACGTTTTAGTGAAAAAGTACCCTGATAAAAGCGCTAGTGTCTTTGTAATTTTAATACGGTTACATTTCAGAGCACAAGCGTGTGGTTACAGCTACTGCGTTACACTGGCGCTGAAGCTCCGCCCCTATCATGACGTCTTGGCCTCACGATTGCCACATGACTCAGTGCATAGTCCCACCTCCTCTTTTATACATTCTTCATGATATAAACCTTCCTTTTGAATCATTCATTAAAATCTGTTGCGTAGTTTTAAAAATTTAAACATACATAGGGACAAATAGCGGGAAGCGACTTTGTATAAATGCAGTGATAAACCGACTGCGACGAATTTAATGAGCTCAATTGCGACAAGCGTGCCAAATACATACAAACATATTCTTATGCTAAAACATAGCCCTCCGATGCAGTCGGGTAAAATATTGAGTATGAGCAAAGCTATGGCGCACTACTAGTCTCATTTAATTTGCCTTGTGCTATAATTAACTATATTAATTTATACTTGCTTGTTTAGCTCATAGCTGGTTTGACTTGTTATGCACGAGTCTCATATGGATACCTCATTCATAGTACCTCAATCTGTCTTTACCCTCGTGCTCGTATTGTCGTATAAAACTGCGTATTTTAAAGTTTTTTTTCCGCAAAAGTTTGTTTACCTTGTGATAATAAGTTGTACGGAGGTAAGCTGATAGTATATTTAATTATTTAGCTAGCTGATTTATAATATTTTTGATAATTTAAGTGTGGTATTTTTAATCTACAGGAGGTGTATGTTAGTCCAAATAGTATAAAGATTTCCTTAATGACTAAGGAAAAAAATAAACTAAAATAAAATAAACACTGGATTTCGAGTCTCAAATTCTGGGAATAGGTTGTCTAATGTAGTGATCTATCTTCAAAGAATTTCACTTAACATACCCTTTCTGTTATATCCTGTATACAGGGTGTAACAAAAAGGGTATGTTAAGCGAAAAGCTATGTAAATAGCCCACTGTAGAGAACCTATCCACAAAATTTAAGACCCGAAATCACATGTTTATTTTTCCCGATAGTATGGAGAATTTTTTCTTGAAAAATAAAAATGTGATTTCGAGTCTCAAATTTTGGAAATAGGTTCTCTATAATGGGTGTCGCGGACTCCGACTTCGGTCGTCGCCGGCGACAAGGGGTTGGGGGGCCAGGCGGGTTACCGAACAAACTTCCCAATAGCGGTGCCCCGTCCGACCGAATAAAACACTTTCGATGCTCGTGGACTGTATATTTTCTTAACTCCCTCGAAGACAGTTATTACACAAAGCTTCTTATTATTTCTAACTATTTACAATTTTTTCTTCTTATTTCTTGACTGTAGGCACTGTATAGGAAAACTACAAAGTTCATACGGACGGAATTTTTATCCCTCGGGTTCTCCCTTACCGTCCGTAAATAGGCAGATTTTGCCTACCAAACTTGACCGCTTTTCACTACAATTTTTACTTTGGTTTATACCTATTTCGGTCGCAATCTCAAAACATATTAATCTTACACTATTGAAAGTTACATATTTTTACAGGTTTTTCAGTGCCTTACCTTATAACAAAACAATTATTCATGTAGAACTTGAAATCAAAAAGCTATTTACAATTCAAATGGTACGTTCTACGAAAACTAGACATTCATGTAACCTTTTTCATTAATTATTTAACATATCTTTCGAGGTATATCTATGTTTTATATATCATTTTGTAGGTCGTAATGTTCTCTACACTGACAAATAATAAAATGTGTGACCTACTTTATATTTTACATTAATTATCCTATGTAATTCGTAATCTCTATAGTAAAACATAATCTGACCAATCAGCGTCGAGCACTTATTAAAAACACAATAATCACTTTTAGTTCACTTTTGATTAAATGTCCTCAATTACTTATAACACTTATTTACAGTCTCTGCTGTTCTTAACATTCTCCCCCCGGCGCAGAAGTTTACTTCGAAGCCTCACTTCGGAAGAACAGCCAATTTCCTGGTCGGCCTCCGGAAAACACCTCCGCTGGTCCTTACGTCAGCTGTTCGCACCTCACCATCAGGTCCTGGGTGGACGGCTTCGACGATCCCTCGTGGCCAGACGTTGCGTGGGAGATCTTGATCTACAACCACCACCAAATCTCCGGGTCGGATCTGCTGCCTATTTTCTGAGGAGTTTCCTCGAGGTACCAAAGTGGGTAGGTACTCTCGGATCCATCTTCTCCAAAATTCATCAGCCAGCGCTTGGGCTACGCGCCAGGCTTTTCTATCAGCTGGTTGGCATGGACCGGTTTGAGGAAGACCCTGCGATGACCCCAGCAGAAAATGGTTCGGAGTTAATGCCTCTGGGTCATCAGGACTGCAGGAAACATGGGTTAAAGGGCGAGCATTTACCGAGTACTCAGCCTCAACCAGTAAAGTATGTAATACCTCTTCTTTGGGGTATTTCTCGTTCAGGGTGGCGTTGAGTGCCACCTTCACCGAGCGCACTAAGCGCTCCCATGCACCTCCCTGATTAGGTGCGCCAGGAGGGATGAAACGCCATGTCATCCGATGAGTCAGCGCGAAGTCTTCAAGAGTTGGGGCCCATTCTTCATAGGCGGCGCGTAACTCAACATCCGCTCCTCGAAAGTTGGTCCCGTTGTCGCTGTACATTAGTCGGGGCCATCCTCTTCTTGCTGCCATTCTTCTTAGTGCCATGATGGCAGAGTCGGTAGACAGGCTGGCCACGAGCTCCAGATGAATGGCTCGCGTGGTCAAACAGGTGAAGAGTGCACACCATCTCTTCTCGTGTCGCCTTCCAATGGTAACCATCATGGGCCCGAAATAATCCACGCCACAATTGGTGAAAGGGCGTGATCCTGGGTCCATTCTGGCTAGCGGCAGATCCCTGTCTTCGGTATTCGAGGATTGGTTCTTCTGACCCGGCACCATGTGCATTCTCTCGCCGTGTTCTTTACGGCTGGTCTTAGGTGAAGGATCCAGTACTGCTGTCGTAGGTCGTTCACTACCCGTTCGTGGCTTCCATGTCCCGCTGCTTTGTGGTGCTTCATGATAAGTAGGCGGCTGAGTGGATGCCTTCCACTCAGGATGACTGGGTTCTTCATTCCCGAAGCTATGTTGGTGGCTCCGATGCGGCTTTGTACTCGCAGTAGTCCTTCTTTTAATTCCGGGTCCAGTTTGTATAAGCGACTGCTCTTTGTTAATGCTCTTCCCTTCCTGAGGTTATGGATTTCCTCAGGGAAATCTTCGATCTGAGCGCGTTCCATCCACAGTCTTTCTGCTTGATTTAAGTGTTTCACTTCCAAGCTTTTTGTTCCCAGATGACGCCATTTCTCCGCTATCATCAGCACTCGTGCTGTAGTGCGTATTAATTTGTCATAGGAGCTAAATCTTGAAATGTCCGGCATGGCTTCCCAGTGCGGCGGTGGCTTGATCTCGACCACATGCTGCACAGTCTCTATTTCGTGAGCCTCTTCTTCTTTGGGCCATTCTTCTTCCCTGTTCAATAGGAAGGCGGGTCCTTGAAGCCACCTTTCCCCAACTCCGTTGACATATTTTTCTCGGGTGGCATCGTCTGCAACGTTCATGTCTGTGGGAATCCATCTCCATTGTTCGGATTCCGTTTGCTCGGCGATTTCACCCAATCGATGTGCTACGAAGGGCGTATATCTCTTCGCGTTGTTTCTAATCCATTGTAACACCGTTCTTGAGTCCGTCCAGTATACGGTCTTCTCCACTTCCCATCGGTGTTCGTGCTTTATTGTTTCCGCCAGCCTTGTTCCGATGACTGCTGCTTGTAGTTCCAGTCTCGGTATGCTGAGAGTCTTCATTGGGGCTACCTTGGCTTTGCCAGCCGCAAGACATATCTTCACTCTCCCGTCCGGGTTCTGTAGCCTCCAATATGCCGCCACAGCATAGGCTCGTTCACTTGCGTCGCAGAATATATGGAGCTCTCGTCGATTGTACTTCGCTGTGTTATCGTAGCAGCGAGGTATTCGCAAGGTTGCAACGTTTTGTAATCCATTTAACCAATTGTTAAACTCTTTTGCCTCTTCTCTCGGAATAGCTTCATCCCATCCAATCTGCAGCCGCCAAATATCTTGCAATTGTATCTTGGCCGCAATGGTGTATGGACTCAAGAAGCCTAGTGGGTCGTACACGGACATCACCGCGCTCAGAGCTTCCCTCTTGGTCGGTGTACGCTTGGTTGTGCGAACTTCCTCTGGTACTCGAGCCAGCGTAGTGTTGAATCCCAACTCGTCCTTGTCGGCATCCCAAATCATGCCGAGGGTCTTCTCGTATCCGAGGTTTTCTTTTGACATGAGTTTGGCTGGTGTCGATCTTCGAGTTTCCGCTGGGAATTTTTCGAGCAATCTTCTGCTATTGGAGTACCATCCTCTTAATTTGAAGCTTGCTTGTCGGTGCACGTAGTCCACTTGCGCGGCTGTTTCTATTGCTTCTTCTTCCGTTCTGAAGCTCTCCACCATGTCGTCCATGTAGTGGTTTCTCGTTATGGACCTCAACGCCTTTGGGTGAGTAAGCGCGTGGTCCAGTGCGTTCTGATTTCTTACGCTGTGTGTCAGGAACGGAGAACTTGAGGCTCCAAATATCATCGACGTCATCTTGAGAAGCATTGGTGGTTCACTCTTGTCTTCTCTCCATAAGAACATCTGTGCTGGCTGGTCTTCTTTCCTAATCTTTATTTGCAGAAACATTTCTTGAATGTCTGCTGTTACTGCCACCGGTTCTTCTCGAAATCGGAACAATATTCCGGGTAGCGATCTCAGAAGGTCTGGTCCCTCTAGGAGCTCGCTGTTCAGACTTTTCCCATTCACGGTGGCTGCTGCGTCGAACACAAGGCGGATCTTTCCGGGCTTATTCGGGTTCCGGACTGCGAAGTGCGGGAGATACCAGGCGATAGGGCTGTCTTGTTCTGTCCCGTCGCATTTTTCTGCGTAACCCTTTTCCAGTAGGTTTCGTATCTGAGCCGTGTATTCACGTGCGAACTCCGAGTCTCGGCTCATCTTATTTTCAATGTTCTTCAGCCGTCGGTACGCCGCTTCATAACTTCGTGGCATCTTCACATTGTCCCTTTGCCATGGAAGTCCTACTTCGTATCTCTTTTCAATTCGACGCGATGTTTCATTGAATATCTTAATTGCTTGTTCTTCTCTTGGCGTCTTCTTGATGGCCAGAGAAACTCCCAAGGCGTCCAAATCGTAATGTCGTTGCACTAATTCTTCCAGGGCCGTGTCCTGTCCGGTCGTAGGCTCCTGTTGGACTCCTTGATTGATTCTTCTGTGGAAGAGGTGAAGGACCGTTTCATCTCTTCCTGCTGTGCTGGGTTTGGATGCCCATCCAAATATGACCCATCCTAGTGCGGTTTTGGCAGCTGCTGGTTCCTTAGTTCCTCCTCTTAGTATCTTGGATGATACTAGTAGGTTCCAGTTGTCAGCGCCTATCAGCATCTTCGGCTTCACGTTTGCGTGGCATACGTTTTCTGCATTCAGATCCTTTAGGTGAGGACATTGCAAGACGGATGTGGGTACCGTCTGGGTATGCAGTGTTAAGTTCTTCACTGTTCTTCCTTCTATGCAGTGACCGTTCTGTGACTGTCTCCCTTTTATGTTAAGGGTCACCCTCTTGCTTGACATTTCGTTCGACGTCGAATTGACCCCTCTTATCTTCAATTGCTCTTCCTTCCCCATTGCGCCGACCTGTTCCGCAATTTCTTGGTCCACCAATGTGACGGTTGAGCCATCATCCAGCAGTGCGTACACCTCCACTTCTCCCTTGGGTCCGGACACTGTTACCGGACATAACTTCAGTATGACGCGACCGGTCTCGGCGGATTGTGTGGTCATTACAGCTTCATCCGTGGCCTCCTTTTCTGGGGATTCATCGGAAACTTTCTTGTATTCTGTGTGCAGCAATACATGATGAGGTCTTCGACAATTGTCCTTGCCGCAAGGCTTGGCTCTGCATGACAAACTTCGGTGCCTTCCTTTCAAGCACTTGAAGCATATTCCCTTCTCTTTGACTATCTTCCATCTATCATCCATGATTAGACGGGCAAACTTCGTGCATCTTCCTAAGTGGTGGTTCTCTCCACAGTTAGGGCAGCTCAACTTGCGTTCTTCTTCCGTGGTGTTGTAGACTCGGTGCTTCATTGGAGTCTTCGTTGGCGGATTTCTTTTCTTCATCTCGCTCGTTGGCGTGGCTGACACTCCCCCCGTATATGTATATCGGAGCGCCAAGTCAGCTTCATTCATCAGAAATCGGCTCAGCGCAACCACTTCCGGTTCTTCGGAACCTTCATTGCTTCTAGCGAAGTCACACCATCGTGTTCTCAGGTACGGGCTTAGCTTCTCTACGATGTCTCTTGCCAACATCGGATTGTTCAAACATCCTCGTGCATCCACTGCATTCAAGGTGTATACTATATTCTGGAGCTTCACCGCCAGGGCATTCAGGTCCGCAGCTGACGGTCCCGGACGACTGAGTTTCTTCAGCTCTTCTAGTGCTCGGTTGATGATGACTTCTTTTCGCCCGAAGCATTGTTCCAAAGTCTTCATGATGGCTTCAGGATCTCTGGTCGTATGCAGTAATGCTGCGACCGCTTCTCGGGCTTCCCCTCTTAGTGCGTTCCTCAACCGTGCCATATTTTCCACCGGCGAGAAGTCATATAAGTCCGTTGAGTCTCGCATGGCGGCTTTGAATGCGAGCCATTCCACGGCAGAGCCTGAAAATGTAGGAAGCTCCATCACTTGTCGTGGTGGTGGACGCATTCGCATCATCTTCTCCAGGGTCACGGCCAGTTGCTCGATTCCCTTTCCTCGCGGTGAGCGTGTACGACGCTCTCTTGCTGGCGTTTCTTCCGGATAGGCTTCATTTCTTCGCGCTGTAGGTGGCTCGTTCCAGCCACGGCGGGGTCCTATTTCCGGGCAATCTTCTTTAAGAACCCTCCGTCTAGGTGAGCGTTCACGGTTCCCGGCGCCTTCTTCGTTGGCCCAGGTGGGATGACGTTCCTTATATTCTTCCTGACGAAGCTGTCCTCTTGATGCCACCATCATCGACGGTGAGCGCGCCCGTGGTTCAGGATCCTCTTCATCGGCCCAAGCTTGGCGATGCTCCATCGATGGCGGCACATTTTCTGAACGTATTCGTCCCTGTGGTGGGGGTGAATCTGCTCGTCCTCCTAGGCCTTCAATATTAGCCCAGGCGCGGCGTCGTTCAGGTTCCGGCGATCCTTCATTTCTGCGAAGGCGGCCCACTTCATGGTGTCTTCCTATAGCAGTGCCTACAGCCCCTTGCACCCATTCATCCACGCGGTCATTCGGTGCATCCCCCGGTTCTGACCCGACACTTTCGGCTTCTTCGTGGATTAGGGCGACGTCCATAGCTAGCTTCTTGCGTACTAGCTCAGTTTCTACTTCAATTTCTTTCCTTCGCAAGAATGCAAGTCGCTCCTCTGCTTCATATTCTGCTTGCCGGATACGGGCGACAGTGCTAGTGGTCGATCGTCCGGAGCGTACCGACCTCGGCGGGCACGGTCTTCGTGCAGCGGCGGTGGCAGTACTTGCGGCGGAGTATTCTTCATAGGGCGTAGCGGTCGCTTCTCTCTCCCCCCGTTTGACATTTCTGGCGGCGGCAGCAGTGATGGTCCTCACAGCTAAGGACCGACAGGTATGCGACCCCGGGTTAAGGGCGGCGGCGGCGTTGTATTCTTCGCGTAGTCGAGCGGCGTGTGCACGAGCTTCCATTAGGTTGGCGGCGCGCGTCCTAGTACCTTCCAACGTAGCGGGGTGCGGGACGGCTCCCTCTTCCCTGGCGGAGTGCGTCGAGACGTCGTGGGGCCCGGCGGCATCGTGATATTCGGCGCCGCGCTCGTCAGTACCATAGCGCTCGTCGGCGCGCGCGGATATCTCGTAGTAACCGGCGTCGCGCGCGGCGGCGCGCGTGACGGCTTCTCGACCGCTAGCGGCGCGCGCGGCGCCGCCAGAACGCGTAGCGAACCGAGCTGCGGCGTCCCGACCGCCGTCGTGCGCAGCGGTGCGCACGGTCGCGTCCGAGCCGCCCGCGGCGCGTGTGGCGGCTTCCCGATCACCGGCGGCGGTGTGGGTCTCGGTGCTGGCCGTCGTCTCGGAGGGTGACTGCGGCGAGCGTTCCTGTTGGCAGGGACTCTCCCCACGTTGGCTTCGCGTACGAACCATCTTCGATCTTCACAGGTGCTGAGTCTTCAATCTTCTGATCCGGCTCGAAGGACCAAAATTGTCGCGGACTCCGACTTCGGTCATCGCCGGCGACAAGGGGTTGGGGGGCCAGGCGGGTTACCGAACAAACTTCCCAATAGCGGTGCCCCGTCCGACCGAATAAAACACTTTCGATGCTCGTGGACTGTATATTTTCTTAACTCCCTCGAAAACAGTTATTACACAAAGCTTCTTATTATTTCTAACTATTTACAATTTTTTCTTCTTATTTCTTGACTGTAGGCACTGTATAGGAAAACTACAAAGTTCATACGGACGGAATTTTTATCCCTCGGGTTCTCCCTTACCGTCCGTAAATAGGCAGATTTTGCCTACCAAACTTGACCGCTTTTCACTACAATTTTTACTTTGGTTTATACCTATTTCGGTCGCAATCTCAAAACATATTAATCTTACACTATTGAAAGTTACATATTTTTACAGGTTTTTCAGTGCCTTACCTTATAACAAAACAATTATTCATGTAGAACTTGAAATCAAAAAGCTATTTACAATTCAAATGGTACGTTCTACGAAAACTAGACATTCATGTAACCTTTTTCATTAATTATTTAACATATCTTTCGAGGTATATCTATGTTTTATATATCATTTTGTAGGTCGTAATGTTCTCTACACTGACAAATAATAAAATGTGTGACCTACTTTATATTTTACATTAATTATCCTATGTAATTCGTAATCTCTATAGTAAAACATAATCTGACCAATCAGCGTCGAGCACTTATTAAAAACACAATAATCACTTTTAGTTCACTTTTGATTAAATGTCCTCAATTACTTATAACACTTATTTACAGTCTCTGCTGTTCTTAACAATGGGCTATTTACATATCTTTATGTAAAAGCTTAAATAAAATAGTATGTTCGTATCCAATATTACGTTTTAAGGGATAGAAAGAGATAAATATTTTTTTCAGTACCTAAGCCTAAGGCAAGAAACTGCTAGGTATAACCTAACCTAACCTAACAATACTAGAGGCTGTTTGCGACGTTGTCTGCGTGAAATATTTGCCTGTGGTATGCTGATATACAGGATGTAACAAAAGGAGTATGTTAAGCGATATTCTGTGTAGATACTCGTAGACCCTTATTAGAGAACCTGTCTGAACCACCCGGGTAGGTGAAGGCGCCCTGGGTACTTACTTTACAGTTCGCTTATACGAATTACATTTGTCTTTAATTACAGAACAATGAACGCGATACCGCTTGCAATAGTCATCACATCAGTTACAACTGTGACGTCACTGTATATTCAGAATATGAAAAACACAGGTGAGCTAATTACAATACATACACGAGTCTGCGTTCCCGAAACACGGGTATTTTTTTTTGTATAGGTACATTAGACTTTTCATTGTCACTTTCACTCCTCATATCTCTAAGAACACTCTCGACTAACCCATCTCTCAAACAAAAAAAAAAACAGAATTGAAATCTGTGGGTAAGCACGAACCTTTTTACGCGGCGTAACGCTAGCGACTCGCTAGCAAAATCTTTGTGATTTGACTGACAGTCTGACGCTAGCGTTACGGACTATCGAGAGGTTCGTGCTTAACCCCCTGTTCATCCTTTTGAGCGCTACTACGCCACAGATAGACTGACAGACACACTGACAGATACACACACACAAACACACCCCTCTTTTTCCGTCGGGGGTTAAAAATAAGTAAAAATTTATAATCAAACTTTTAGATTTATTTCATTTCCATAAAATACAAAATTATCTTTCAGAGTACCAATACTGCAAAATGAAGGATGGCGTCCAAGGGATATGTCTGCCCGAGTACCAATGCTATGACAACCATACAGTGGCGTTTGGTGGCAGCCTTGTGGGCTCTGATTACAGGTATAGCCTCATTCAGAAGAACCTCCTCGGTAGTAGACATAGACGTCGCCTTCCCTTCCGTGCATGTCGTAGTCGACTAAGGAACTCGGAGACATTTTCTCAGGAGATGAGATACAGACCTGTCATTGATCTTTTGCATCTGACCGTTGTGATTTATGAACGTGGCCGTATTTTCAGCTGATCATTTCCTGTAGTTCTGATTACAGCATATTAAGTGTGTACCTATGTATTAAAAAAGGAGAATTTCTATACAGGGTGTAACAAAAAGGATATGTTAAGCGAAAAGCTATGTAAATAGCCCACTATAGAGAACCTATCCACAAAATTTGAGCCCCCAAATCACATGTTTATTTTTCCCGATAGTATAGAGAATTTTTAAATATCCCAGAAATTTTCATACGATCTTGAAAAAATGTGATTTCGAGTCTCAAATTTTGTAGATAGGTTCTTTATAGTTGGCTATTTACATAGCTTTTCGCTTAACATACAATTTGTACAAAACTGTTGAGTAACTGATAAAACTGAAGTATGTAGTAGGTTGTCTGGAGGGTGTAGGGGCATAATAACAAAGGATTTCCCAAAATTTTAATAGAGAGGAAAACCTGGAATTGGATTAAACTTATGCGGACATTTAATCATTTGTTTTGTCTCAAAATGAATCATCTGTGTATGTATAGGAAGATAATAATTGGTATATTTATTGTTTTTAAACGTTATTTTTCGCTTGATTATTATAACCATACCTATCTGTAAAATTACACATAGATTTAGTGTCCAAATGAAGTAGCAATAAGCTTTCAATTTGAGTTGCTACATCACCTGAACCACTGAATCATTCAGCCAATTTCATTAAACGATCTCGAGAGATTTAAAAAAAAATCAATTTATTGTTTTCATACAAAATTGGAAAAAAAGCAATCGAAGATCCTTTATGATCTTTAGCAACTTTTGTTATGTGACCCATCATTATATGAAAGCGCATAATTTAATATAGCTGTCGAACAAATATAAATACATACTAATAAAAATATTGCCATCAACCCTCTCATTATGTTTTTCAGAATAGGGCCTCGAGAGTGCAAAACAGGTGAATGGTGCTGCACGTCTGACGACATACAGGCGGCTATCCCTCCGCATGTAGGGAATATGGACGGTGATACTGATGGAAAGGATGGTGAGTCTAATAGTGGTTTCATCATCATCATCACCTTTCTCAGCCTTGAGAAGTCCACGCTGAACATAGGCCTCCCCCAACAACCTCCATTCCGACCGGTCGGAAGCGACCTGCATCCAACCGACGCCATTCCGCGGGTGGCATTCCCACGCTGTGTTTGCCGATACGTAGTAGTAATTCATAAAGAGTTTAGGTGGTCAAGCATGCAAGAGTTCAGCTGATGTATTCTATGGAGCCCTGCATCTTCATGGGTTCCATCTTTACTACAATACATCAGCTGCATCTCCTTCTGTGCATGTCATAGGACTAAAGAACTCATAGGCGTTCCCTCATGTTATGATCTAGCAACTTGTCAATGATCTACACCTGGTGCTGCTATGCCAAATGCGGCTATTGGATCACCTTTATAATGCTGTAGTTCTGACCACAGAACACTACAGGATGATCAACGTTGGTTGTCAACGTTCCCGAAAACTACGGAATCTCCTCATCATCACGATCATTTTTCTCAGTGGAAGCATACCTGGGAAGTGTCTGGTTTCCAAAATATTAGGGTCCAAAGTTGAGTAAATAGACTGCGTTTTTCTGCATAAATGAACATTGACGCGTGTAGCAAGATTTTTTTCACGAGAAATAATTAATATCTGTCAATGAAAAAACTAGCATAAACACTGGACACTATCGGTGTTATTACAAAAGAGCGCCTAAAGTTAGACTCGTTTTAAATATGACATTTGATAGCAAAATGTATAGAATATCCGTCAAATTTAGACAATGTTTCGCTTAAATGATGCTTATATTCTTTTGTAATAATACCGTATAAATTTCGCCCGATCAAGTAATAAAATAAAAAAATAAACAAAAGAATTTACATCGTTTCCCAACATTTTTTTGGCATAAACTTACTTTATTTGATGTATAGAGTATGTACCCTTCGTTAAGGGTGGTAACGAAAAAACACCCTGTATACTGACTACCCCATTTTGGGAACTTAGCTACATAGAAGAGAATATGCATACCCATATGTATAGTATACTTCACAGATTTGGTGTATAGCATGTGTATACCTATTTAGAGGACATTGCTGACCAAAGAGTAAAGTGATCCATAGAAATGGTAGATACCAGTTCCGTTTCTGAAATCTGATAAAAGAATCACTATGGTTCAAAGTGGTTAACCTTTTTAGTGTATATTTTTAATTATTATTATATTTTATATTATTCTTATTTCAGAGAATGTACCAATATCGGGCGATGTGCAGTTAGCTCCTAGTGGACGTAAGTTGAAATATTTAGATTGAAAATATTGTGTACATAC
This sequence comes from Carposina sasakii, assembly GCA_014607495.2. Lineage (NCBI taxonomy): Eukaryota > Metazoa > Arthropoda > Insecta > Lepidoptera > Carposinidae > Carposina > Carposina sasakii. The sequence goes on from CP053170.1 coordinate 9,223,918, forward strand.
AGATTATATGTATTTGCTTAAAAGTATATATAATGTGAATGTTCTTTGACAGGTTGCCTGATATCTGCGAAAATGGCATGCCCTTGGTGTGTTGGTCTTTATAGGTAAGGTTTGCAAATAAAAAAAAAAACAAAAAGTTTAAAAAATCGCGATTTGTTGCTAAGTAAAATATCATAATTCTCAAATTTTATGGATAGGGTTTTTTATAGTGGACTATTATTACGTACTGTTTAAATCTAAGAATGAGCCAGATACATAAGGCACATTTATATGTTATTTCTACACCCAAGAGCAATTATTGAACTCAATTATTTTAAAAACTTAAACAACAATATGTCAAACATTGCAGTTTAGACCATGCCAGTCATTATTGCTTCAATAAATTGCACCAAAGCAAGAAAATGGTATCATGTATATTGTAAAAAAAACAAGAAAATGGTATCATGTAAATTGTATCAAAACAAGAAAATGGTATAATGTAAATTGTAACAAAACAAGAAAATGGTATCATATATCAAGGCTTTAAATTGTACCTTGCCTGATAAACATATGACGATGCAATATGCTTACAGAAAAGACGGCAATCCTAAACTGAAGACGACATCAGGGAGATTCTGTGGTGGTATAATGCTGAACAAGCACGTGGTGATGACGGCAGCGGTGTGCGTGCAGCCAGGACTGTGGGTGCAGGTGCCCGGTGCGGTGGACAGCAAGCGACAGTACACCATCAGAGACAATGTGACCCACCCCAGGTATAACGCAGGTCAGTTCCAAAGATAATTTTCGATGTTGTAGCTGTAGTATTGTCTGCTATGTCGGCCCCCTGATTACGTATCTAGTAAAAGCAATAACTGTGCAATATTCGTTGACGCAGAGCATGGTGGTGGACGACCGCCATTTGGACAAATCTGTGTATCATTCATGGCTATTTTCTGGACTTCGGCTGTGACTTGCGTAATAAATACAGAGTGAAAGTAACAGCCAGTCAAATATTGATATGGTGACTTCAAATCATGATTCTGAGGCGAAAACCACAGAAAATTTTCGCAGGAAAATTTCGAAAACTTTTGTATTCTTTGTATTCTTTATTGTACACACAAACATAAGACAATATAGTGACTTAATATAGTTACACAGAAAGTGTACAAAGGCGAGCTAATCTCTTGAAGAGATTTCTTCTAGCAAATCCAAGCAAACAATTTGTTTTCTTTCGCCTTTTTAAATTTTTTTCAGAAAAAAAATAGTGTAGTTTGTTTAAGTAGGCCTTAAATAATGTATGACTTAAAACAAAATTTTAACAATGGCTTTGAAAAAAAGTTGATCTCAAAAAAGTTCGGTAATGGAACTTTTTTGAGATCATCTTTTTTTCAAAGCCATTGTTAAAATTTTGTTTTATATATAAAATATATAAAAATTATTATATATATATATATATATAATATATATAATAATTCCCACTCGGGTGAAGAATTTTTTCCATTTTCTTTATTAATAATTTTATTTTTATTTAATTGGTATGTTAAGCGAAAAGCTATGTGAACAGCCCACTGTAGAGAATCTATCCACAAAATTTGAGACCCGAAATCACATGATATTTTTCCCTATAGTATGGAGAATTTTCAAATATCTCAGGAATTTTCATACAACTTTGAAAAATAAAAATGTGATTTCGAGTCTCAAATTTTGTAGAAAGGTTCTCTATAGTGGGGCTATTTACATAGCTTTTCGCTTAACATACCCTTTTTGTTATACCCTGTATATGTTGTCATCGTCAGCCTATTGCAGTCCACTGCTGGACGCAGGCCTCCCCCAGGGCACGCCACATGGCTATTGCCATAGGGGGATTTTGCCCATAGTCACCACGCTGGGCAGGCGGGTTGGTGACCGCAGTGTGATTTTTGGACTTTGTTGTCACAAACCCTTCAGAAACCCTAGTCTGCCGGCACCACGCGGCTTATGTATATGTATGTATGTTGAAATCTTCAGCAAAACGTCTGTTCAACCTTGCGCTGCTGACGCTAAATGAGGAGGTGGAATGGCAGCAGAAGTCTCCATGCATCGGCTTCAGGACTGACCTGCAGGATGGTCTCCAGTGCTACTCTCCTATCTTCAGGTCTGACGACCATATTGATGTGGTAAGACACGTAATAATCCTACTTCATGACCTCCTTATTATTATAGGTACAGTTTGTAAGAACGTCAAGATGTTTGTTTCACGCAAAAGCCGAAGGGATTTCCATGAAACTTAGCCGTTATATAGCTTCGGATGAGCTGATTGTAGAGAGCATGCAATAAAAATGGTACAGATACGATGCGTCTCCGCGTCGCCAGTGGCTTGACGCTGCGATTCCGTAACGTTATCTTAATAGGGGTAGTGGTTGAATATAATCAAAGCTTTAAGAGAATGGGTTTTAAATAATTTTATAGTCCATACGCAAGGAATGAAGCCACGATGTAAAGCCTGAATAACTTCCTTGCAGTTACCAATAGATATAGCTAAAAGCCACTGCGATGGGAACATGAAGACTGTGGAGTCAGCATGCGCGCGCGCAACTACCGGCTCCGCCTGTAAGGTCAGCAACGGGTTCCCGGTCTTCTGTCCTTATGAAGACGTGAGTATCAGACTATTAGTTGATTGACAGCATAGATAAGAAAACACTATTACATCATCATCACCATCAGCCTATTGCAGTCCACTGCTGGACGTAGGCCTCCCCCAGGGCACGCCACAAGACAGCCATGGGGGGTATTTGCCGATACATATATTACATAGGCAGACCCATTTTCTATGTTCTGGAATGGAGACTGCGGCTCGTCAAGCGTAGCGTTGGACTCTCTCCGGTTAGAATTAGATGGACTGATGACTTGAAAAGAGCGGTTGGTAGTACCTGGATGGCGAAAACAGGAGATCGGGCCTTGTGGCATGGGGCGGCCGACGACGACTTCCTGCAATGGACTGCAATATTATAGGATGAGGATGATAATATGATGTTATGCTAGGGAAATGTATTCACATAATAAAATAATTATCTCTATCGTGCTGAAATGTGTCTAATAAATAAATAATATAAATATTTTAAGAAGCATTTTAAGGAATTAATTTTTGACATGCAACTCTCTGGTTTAACGTTCTCTGGTTCGTAATATCTACTTACTACCCACTCAATTCTATTATATTTATTTTATTATTTTGAAAAAACTTTTGCCTATTGTGAACTTGATATATGTTTTATTCTTAAATACTTATATGATCTTTTTATTTATTTATTTTTTATATGTATGTATAGTATTGTATTGTATTTTATCTATATATATATTTATATATATATATATATATATATATATATATATATATATATATATATATATATATATATATATATATATATATATTATATATATATATATATATATATATATATATATATATATATATATATATAGATGAAATACAATACAAATATATATATATATATATATATATATATATATATATATATATTTATATACTTACATTATAATAAATGTAAAGATATGTTTTGATTTTATAGTTTACCCAATTAACCAGCTTGTGCATTTGTGTAGTTACCATATTGAAAATTTGATTTATATTTTATAGTGTAATCTGGAACACCAATATACGGGTCCAGCTGTAAACCAGCGCTGCAGGCCATTTGTTTTGGTCTGCAGCTGTATGCTGAGCTGGGTCCATTTCAGCATAATTATGTTTTTCTATTTGGCTGTATTGTGAAACATTTTTGAATGCTGAATAAATAATTTCTTTCTTTCGTTCTTTCTTATTCACGTCACTGTAAACTTATTATTGCTTGGTACCAGTACGGTCCCGTTTCAGCTTCGTTCTGGCTCAAAATTTTAGCGGAATCGCCCCCTAGTATCCTTATCACAGATTTTTAGTTAATTCAAACCAATCTAAATATCGCATTATTCACAGCTGGGTTACCTAATTGCTGGTTTGGTGAAGCAGCCATGCCACGACGAAGTCCAATGGCTGACAAGCATCAGCCACACCATCATCAGCGACTGGATGAAGGAAGAGTTTGGGAGCATAAAGTTGGATGCCGATCAGTTTAGTGCCAGTCCCTCGTAGATGTTAGCTGATTATCATAACATAGTATAAAGCAAAGTTGCTTCCCGCTGTCTACCTGTCTTTATGTATGCTTATATCTTTTAAACTATGCAACTGATTATGATGCGGATTTTTTAAATTTGATTAAAGAGGAAGTTTTATATGTTCAGTATCAGCATAGCAACCGTGTGAAGCTGGGGCGGGTCGCTAGTTGATTATAGTTTACGGGGTGCTGTGTGGTACCTCGAGGCGACACGGGGCAGCGCTGTCTGGATCAACGTAGGTAATCTGAATGCTCACTAGGAGCATTTTAGATTAATTTTAGTCGTGAGAGTGACACTGTCACTGGATCAAAATTTTTACGCAATCTGCGTTTTTTATTTAAAGAATTAGAGTAGTAAATATTTTGAGTTGCTTTATTCAAATATGTGCGCTGGAATAAAAAGGAAAAAGCTAGATTGTGTAAAAATGTAGGTATTAAAATAAGTGGACCACGTGATACCATTTTAAATATAATTTTATGTCACAAATTGTATGTACAGATTTATAATATAGGTAATTATTTTACGCTATTTAAATACATTTACTTATTTACTAACATAGTATTTTGGGTTAACATAATTTGATCTTAGTGATGTGTTAAACCGATCTGTTGCACAGATTTGGTTGGGATTGACTATATCTGTAACAATTTTCTTAGCTAAAACTTAAGTAAAACTTAGTACTTAAACTAAGTATCTTGTACAAAACTTAATTTAGGTACTTACAACTTATAATTAATTTGTGAAAAATAAAATATGCTTAAATAAAAAATATTTTGACTAACGTATTGATGACAAAACAACCGATTGCGTCAGGATGTGTTTTTCTGTACTCGGAGATATGTTCAACGCAACCTTGCGTCACATACAGCTTGTGGGTGACAGGCTTTTAAAGGTCTGGCTGTCATTTACACCATGTATGTACGGGTGGACCCTGATGCTAGCTTTCGTGGGATTCGCATGCAGACACGTGCGTATTTGTCCGTAGACGTCGGCCGTTCGCGGCAACCCGCAAAATCACACACCTTGAGTGCGTGACTATAAGTATGTATGTGATGATCTTGAGTAGTCTGACCTAACCTGAGGATGTAGGACCACGACGATGGACCAGAGAATGCCCGATTTCCTTGGGCGACTCTTACGACATGCACGGAAGCAGATGCAGCTGATGTATTTCAGTGTTACCCGGCATCTACACAGGGATTTAGATATCTAAAATCAGGGTCTTCTAAAACAAGAGGGGGCATTCGGAAACTGCTCCCCATCAGCCAAGGTCTGAGGAAGAGGTTGGTGAAGAGTCTCTGGGAGGAAGAGGGCGGTCATCCCTCCTAGGACGCTCACCACCCCCATTATAGTTAGGGGCAATAGCCTGGAGTACACCGCCTAGAAATAGAAGTGATTCAATGTCACCAATTGCTGGAACAAATTTCTGAATTTTATCTACATACACACGGCTGTTTTAACGAAAGAGGGTAGCCAGAATTGCAAGATCATACACTGGATCCCACAGCCACGTTTAGTACAGCGGGGACAGATGTAAATGACCAGTGACAAGTTGCTAGATTAAAGAACGCCAGCAGGCTGATTTTGTAACTTGCAACCGGTCGCAATCGCTGGATAGTCGCTGTCAAAATTGACATTATCCTACTAGCTCGCCTCTGTACTATTTCTTTTACAACTTACTGTCTATGATAAAAAATTTTGTGTTAGTGCATCATACTGCTAGATTACAGAATAGGGTTTCTTGGAATCGGTCGCGTAGTCGTCTTTTGACGTTTAGCGGCCGATTGCCGACCGGTCGCAAGTTACAAAATAAGGGTACCGAGTTTCTTAGTCGACTCCACTAGTCTATGAATTAATCTCTAGATTCAGTTTAAGAAAATAAATCTCACTCACCAAATACACAATATAAGGACAGGCCAGAAGACCAAGGCCCGATATGAATGAAGCAGCGCCCATGGCCTGCGCTCGTAGAACAGTGGGTAGAATCTCTCCTATCAGAACATAGAATACTGCGAACGAAGCCGCAGCACATAGTCTACCCAACATTGCTAGGGACACCAGCATCCACGGCCAGGCTGGAAACAAAATACAATCATTTAATGGTTTTCAAGAAATCTTAGGCGGCCTGCCCACCGAAGCGGAGCGGAGAAACAGATAAATTTTAACCAATAGGATTGTATTAAATATCTGCTCAAATCCAGCCCTGCAATCCTATTGGTTAGTATTTCTCAGTTTCTCTTCTACGTGACCTTGCTCCATTTCGGTAGATAAGCAGCAACGTGTACATATATACACTAAAAAATATTTTTCTGTGAAACTATGATGTGATTACTAACTGAGCCCATGACTTTCACGTCAAGATATAAGCCCAATCTAAGAAGACTATATTTCTTGTAAAATTAACTACATGGATAAAAAGGTATACCTACGTACTTTATAGGGTCAACGTCAGTGGCGTTCATAGGTTTGATTGGTAGGTAGGTGTTGTACTCGTAGTTCAAAGATCCTCTTACCTTCTGGCACTAGTAAGCAGCTGAGACAAGCAAGTCCTCCAACGCACATGAACACGCAGAGCACCCATCGCCTCCCAAACCTGTCCATGCACCGCCATGCTATGAAATACGATGGGATTTCTACTGCTCCCCCTATAAATATGACACAATATAGTATTTAGAAAAAAGAAATAATGAGTCATAGAGTCTTCTGCACCAGCAGTAACTTGTCAATGATCATCAACATCTGTCCCCGCTATACTAAACTTGTTTGTGGGATATCTTTGAGGATTCTGCAGTTCTAGCTACCCCATTTCAGTAACAGAGCCGTGTGTGTTATGTTATATAACATACTTAAATATGCACATACTCGTAATACACGCATTTTCCCGGAGGATGAGGCAGAATCACTGACTTCTAATAAAATTTGCTACGGTCCTGCCTAACACACCTCTTTCGCTTTATAAAACTCCATGGCTTTCTTCCAACGACCTTTAATTCGTGATTGGATTCTTCATATTACTCTTGACTAGAACTTTCTTCAGATTACACTCTCTTAGGTACATTATATACTATGTTAATTCGTATTTCTTGTGTTTTTGTGCATGTTTAATAAAATATAGCATTTAAACTTACCTATAAAGAAAGCTAAATAATCATCAACACCCAAATTTGGCGTGTTATAACTTAAACTATTATAAACAACTCCAAGCGCAATCCAATCGAAGCTTAGTATGAAGAATCTTCTCCTTATATTCGGATACCTAAATATATCTAGTAACGATGCTTCACAATCCCCTTCGGAATTCTCTTCGTCCATTCTCTTATTCTCTAGTGCATTTGGATCATGCTCCTGTAAAAATATTTTACTGACTATTTGTATTGATTTTCTTCTCAGCGTGTTCACCGGAGATTTAGCTATAGGCTCAGTCTGAGTAGCTTTCTCTTGTAACTCTGACAGTTGAGATTCTTCTTCATCTTTTATATCATCTGTATCGTCTAATTTCTTTAATCTAGTTTTCTTATTGACTACTTCAGCCACTTCTAATGCTAATATTCTTTCTAGACTCTCGGATGTGTCTGATTCCGATATATTTGTTAGGTCCGGTCTGAAAGTTATCATGTTACTTATTCTTCGGTCCGTGTAATGTTCTTTTGAATTTTCTGGAAAGCCTGTATGGCCGTTTACCATCATTGTGACTTCTGCATCTCCGTCGTATTTTATCCTTTTCTGTAAATAAATATTTCAGTTAGTTAGAGGTTTAATTCTTTTGTACTTAATTTGTTATTTATTAAAGCAGTATGTCACTACAGTTATTTTAGTCTTATACAAAATATTTGAATTTTAAAATTGTATGTGCTTACACATTGTGCTGATGCGGGGCTTCACTTGAATAAATCAGCTGCATTTACTTCCGTGCGCGTCATGTATGTACTTACATGTAACTCCAATAAGAACCCTCTGGGTAGGTCTATGCCGTTCTTTTTTGCGAGATCTCTAAGTACTTTTTCTGCTTCTGCTATCCGACCGCGTCCTACCAACCATCGTGGAGATTCTGGTATCAACCAGTAATAACTGGAATAAAGAGGTATTATCGAGTTTTTGATAACATTCCTCAGAAATTATTTCTTTATAAAATTATTAATAAAGAAATGGAAAAAATTCTTTACCCGAGTGGGAATCGAACCCACGACCACTGCAAACCGTGCCAGCTGCTCTAACCACTGAGCTACCAGGTTAATTACTCGGATGATGAATTTTACCATCTCTTTTCTAAATTACATATTGGCAATGTTATTATTGGCAACGGTATATTAATTATTACCTGAACAATAATACAAATGGGAGACTAGTTGCGAGTGACAAGTAGAACCAGTCACGAAGGAGGAACGCCAGGAGTGCCAGCAAACACATGCCTGCCGCAAACAGCATGCCCACTACGATACCTAAAAAGTATTTTATAAAGTTAATCCATGCCTTCGGAAACAACCATTTATCAAAGCCAGTAAGAAGCAAGGTTATATATGGCGTTAGCTGCATAATGCAGTCCACTGCTGGACGTAAGGCTCCCCCAGGTCACACTACAAGAACACGCGGGTTGGTGACTATAGTGTGATTTGGGGACTAAGTTGTCAACGAGCGAGACGTTGCTCCCCACGAAGTTTCATTGTCTAAAATCAGTTAAGGTCTGAGGGGACCAATGCCACCTTCAAGAGATGGTCTTTCCCATTAGTTACCGAACTTAGGATATTTAAAAAATAAATGGTAATTACCAGCATATGTTCTTCTCTTTGGAGGCATAAGTTCCAAAGCCAGAATGAATGGTTGCTGGTAAAGGGCCGGAAAGAACAAGCCTCCTGCAACCCTGAGAGCTGCATAGCTCCAGTAGTTGGGTGGAAATGATGCTGCTATGGCCAGGGGTACCTCTAGTAATATCATAAGAAGGATTGTTGGACGACGGCCATATCTGTAAAGATACATATTCTCAACTACATGCCTTATTGCTTGGCAGGGACTTAAGTAATCATTATCGTCTATGATTTGAATTAGACAATAACTCCTAATAAGCTACTATCGCTTTATCTTAATTAACCGGTTGGTGGGTACCTGTCAGACATCCATCCAAAGAACAGGTTACCGAAGATGGATCCGACCCAGAAGACGGTGTTGCTCATCTGCACCTGCCAGTCGTCAGAGCACACGAGCGAGAACTGAAATAAGTAGACGGTATATAAAATACATTAAGGAGCGATTTTTCCAATGGTCAGATAGTCTTTGTGGAGGATAAACTTGATGCTTACTCTATCTTGATCCAGTTTTAGGGAAAGACAGCATCAAATCTATCCTTTAGATATGCTAATTTTTCTAATATTGGAAAACTGGGCCCTAAATACCCACTAATAGGTACATATAATTATGGTGCTAATAAGAACAAATATCGAAGCGAATTGAGGACGGAAGAAGTCGTTGAGTGATTCTTCCAAGAGCCAAATCCAACCCAAGCCTTTAATGTCACATATCGATCTTACTTCATCCTTTAGGGTCAAGCTTAGCATAGTGAGGGCAGATGTTAATGATTAGTTACAACTAGTTTATAACCTTAAAGGATGCCCGAGTCCCTTAGTCGACTCTTACGATATGTAAGTAAGTACGGAAGGAGATGCAACTGATGTGAAGGGGCTTCACTATAATACGTCAGCTGCATCTACTCAGCATAGGAAATGAAGTTAATGAGTTGTAAACTGCTTTACTCACTTCACTAACGAGACTGCTCTTATAGGTCTGGTTGCTGAACGTCCATCCATGGCTGCACGGCGAGGGTTCCTTACTCCTTACTGCTATTATAGCATCTATTACATGATGTATCTGAAATCAGTTGACATAATTAAATTTTAACAGCTTCTCAATGTAGGAGATCTATTTCTCGTTATTATCTTAGTGTCGTTAAGCAATTTTGTCAGGTTTAACAGGTAGACAAATACTCGTAAAAGCAGGAATAGGCATAGTTGAACAGAAATTGCAGTGGCGGGAATGAGGGCTATTCATCTGAGAGTTAATCTCGGTGTTCTCTATTTCTTGTCATATCTAAGCACAATGTTCATGCCATTAATAAAATTTTATTAGGTAGGCATGATAGGCAAACATACAAAAAGTTGCAGTGGTGTTCTCTATCTAAGGTGATGCTAGCTCATTGGTTTTGACGTGCATCTATGTATCTAGCAGACATCGTGGGCTATTCCTATCCTTACTTGTTTTTCTCGTTCCTCTTCACCCTTTACTTTAAGCAGTTGTTGTATTTTCACCATTCGTAAGCCACCAGCTTCTCTTGTGAATTCTGTTCTGGAAAATAAGTTTTTTGCATTCGTAAAAATGTTATAAGAGTTCTCTCAAGCGATGAGGTAGCAACTTCTCAATGATTTGTAACATTTGACCGCGCTATGCTCAATATGACCGTACGATCTCTTTCCTGCACTCTGGTTACCCCACACGATAACCCAGTTGTGTGTTAATTATTCATGTATACGGGAAGTGTCGAAGCTATATCCTTTATTCAGATTTCATGATCATAAGATAAAAAAACTTGCACTATTATATGTTACACATTCACATCACATCAGCCACTGCTGAACGTAAGCCTCTCCCAGGGCACGTCACAAGGCTACTGCCATAGAGGACTTTTTGCCCGTGATAACCACGCAGGGTAGGTAAGTTGGTGACAGGAATGTGATTTCCGGACTATTTTTCTAACACGAGAAGCATAAAATATTGTTGGTTTTAAGGAATTTATTCAGGGAAAAACCATGTGTCCAACACACGGGAGAACAAAAGCATATTCCGTAAACCCTTAATCGTCTTTTACGATACCCACGAACAGACATGGGGTGTTGCTATTATCTTCTGCCGACATCACACGGCATACATAGATCATTATGCCTGTATGTTACTCGTATGTAACGGTAAACTTAATGGTACATAACATTCTCTTTCACCTAACCAGTATAAATGAAGATCAATTATGATTTCATCATCATGATCACAATTGCACTAACCTCTCATCAACATAATCACTAAGAGCTGCATACAGTGCCTTCGGGTCCACACTGTATTCAGCACACGTGGCGTATACTCCATCCGTTTGAGGCACCGTCAGGTTCCGCAGCAGCAGGTCTGGTAGATGGAGGAACTGGAGCTCGGGGGGCGGAGCGCACCAGTGTTCTGGAGTCGCGTTGGTGAACACCTGGAAAGCAGGATTCTTAGTCAAGTTCGTGTTTTTAACTGGGGCATTCTCACAGGCGATTAGTTATCTCGCTGGTTATTTATATCTGTCTCCGCTATTATGTAATCCTGCAGGATTGGATAGCCAATCCAATTTCGGGAATGCAGTCATATACGAGGTAATTTCATGGGATATACAGGGTGTAACAGAAAGGGTATGCTAAGCGAAAAGCTATTTAAATAGCACATAATAGAGAACCTATTTCCAAAATGTAAGACTCGAAATCGAATGTTTATTTTTCAAGATTGTATGATCATTCCTGGGTTGTTTCGGAATTCTTCATACTATCTGGAAAAATAAACATGTGAATTTGAGTCTGAAATTTTGGAAATAGGTTCTCTATGGTGGGCTATTTACATAGCTTTTCGCTTAACATACCCTTTATGTTACACCCTGTATATCCCATGAAATTCGTCATTGAAACGGACTTAGGTACCAGTAATAGGTAATTTATCTTAAATTCGTGGGTATCAAATGCAAACTACAAAAAGTTCAATTATATTTATCACTTGATATAATAAGATTACTGACTTTGCAAGCGGAATGCGTGAACGGGAACGGTCAAGGGCTACAGGTTTATAGTAGGATTAAAAAGACCGCCTTTTTTATATGAACGCATTATGTATGTAATGTAGCTATTGATCAACAAGCTATTGCTATATATATTACAACTATTTATTTATTTATTTATTACAGCTCTGTGGATAACCAACAGCTTATAAAACAATATAATATATTCTATAGCAACAAAGAAGCCAATTACAGGTTATCACATGTAACAATAACTATGTAGGTTAATTGCCTTTTTTTCCATTCACTTTAATTTTATCTTTTACTAGTGGACGCCAGCGACTTCGTCCACGTGACTCCAGAAAATACAAAATGTCAAAATCATCCGGGGTAAAAAGTGGCCAATGTGTTAATCCAGGGTGTCAGCTAACTCCACACCAAATTTTATTAAAATCGCTCCGGACGTTTTTACGTGAAAAGTAACAAACATCCATCCATCTATCCATTCATCCATCCATTCATCCATCCATTTATCCATCCATTCATCCATCCATCCATTCATACTTACAAATTTTGCGTTTATAATATTAGTAGGATTATGATGAAAAATAAATGCTTTCTTTCTTACTTTTATTATAGCTATAGCAAAAAACACAAGTGATAAAAAAGTTTAGAATTTTGCCTTTAATTGTGTAATTTATCTATTTCCGTAATTAGTAATAAAATATATATGTATATGTCATGCTTCGTGCCTATATCTTTGAAATTATCATTTCATTATACACAATAAGGTAGCTAGGTTAGGTTAGTTTGTACCTATTATGTAATGATTCAAAAATTATAATTGAATTCATATAAAACAAATATAAATTCAGTCATATAAAACGACCGATTTGCAAACAACAGAGATGCGGATATAGCTAGAACTTTTATCTGATAGACAGTACCTACCTATAATGTCTTATCATCAGTTCGGTATTTAAGAGATACCAATTAAGATTGATTATTTTGGTTAATCTTATTAAGATAGGAACTGGAAAACGAAGCGCAGTCTGTTAGATACTTACATACACAATGGTTAGACGTGCGCCTTTTACCTAGATGTCAGTGAATAAACGTGTCCTAATATTAAATATGCCAACTTGCGTGGTCTTTATCGTGGGACTCATTTGGGACTCATCATTTTAAGGATCTAATAAGGGATGTATTAGCGTAGAAGGTATTTTACTAAAACTCTCGAAGGTGCGAAGGCACTTCACACCGGAACAGCTACTAGCCTTGTATAAAGCGCAAATTCGGTCGTCTATGGAGTACTATTCGCACCTTTGGGATGAATCGGTCAAATACCAGCTTGAGTCGTCGGAGAGTATCGAAGACCGAGCCAAAAGGCTGATCGGCAATGATTCACTGTGCAAAGCTAGATTGCAAAGCCTTGAGCATCGACGTAAAGTTGCAAGTCTCTCGGTATTGTACAGGTTACATTTCGGGCAGTGTGCGTTGGGACTTCACGACCTGATTCCCCCAGCACCAGCAGCTTGTAGTCAAGCGTAAGCCTATTTATTATTTAAAAAAAAACTTACCGTCTTCTGTCTACCTTACGTATCTAAAAGACTTTTTACAACGTTACAACATATAATCATCTTCGATAAATTAATTGGTACTTATACAGGTGTTTTTTCGTTGCCACCCTTAATGGTACGTACTCTATACATCAAATAAAGTAAGTTTATGCCAAAAAATGCAGGAAAACGATGAAATTTCTTTTTGAAAAAAATTAATTACTTGATTAGGTGAAAATTATAGTGACCAGTGTTTATGCTAGTTTTTTCATAGACAGATATGAATTATTTCTCGTGAAGAAATTTTGCTACGCGCGTCAATGTGCATTTATGTAGAAAAACGCAGTCTATTTACTCAACTTTGGACTCTAATATGTTGGGAACCAGACACTTCCTAGGTATGCTTCCATAGAGAAAAATGATCGTGATGATGAGAAGATTTAGAAGTTTTCGGAACGTTGACGACCAAAAATCATTCTGTATAATATGAGTCGTATAATATTTTATTTATTGGTAGATAATAATGTGCTTATTAAATACGTAAGGCGATATAATATATATAATTTATGACCCTTAAATCTGTTATTATCTTTATATTGAACATATATTAACATAATTGGCGCATTAATTTGATTAATTTATTTATTATTTTACATTTATTAAGTAGGATAATCTATTTTTTGTGATGATTTGACTGAGATTAACAAGTTTCTATAGCCCACATGCAACAACATGATAATATTTTATAACCTCTTTCGCTTTATTTATTACTTGCGACCCGCCCCGGCTTCCCACGGGTCCAGCCAGTGCTGATAGTATACATTATAAACCTTCCTCTTGAATTACAATTTATTTAAAAAACCACATCCGAATCCGTTGCGTAGTTTAAAAGATCTAATCATAGGTAGGGACAGACAGACAGTGGGAAGCAACTTTGTTTTATACTATGTTATCTATGATACATACTTTCATTCTATTCGGATAAGGCTGCGTTTCCACTGAGGCGGAGCGGAGAGGAGCGGAGAGGAGCGGTGCATGAATTGACCAACCTCTATGCTCGAAATCTTTTCAATCTCTCAGAAAGAGCATACGTCATTTTGTGATTGGTCAATTCATGCACTGCTGAGCACCGCTCCTCTCCGCTCCGCCTCAGCGGAAACGCAGCCTTAGGGTACTCTTGGCCACACACCAGAACTGCAGGATCTTAAAGAAGGTCCCACAGCCACGCTTATCAAAGCGGGGATATTAAATTATCAGTGATAAGTTGCTAGGTCACCGCCTGAGAGAATACCCTGAACTTAGTCGACTCTTACGACATGCATGGAAGGAGAGGCAGCTTATGTACTCTAATGAAATCGCGCATCAGCACAGAAGAATACATAAAAGCTTACCCTACCTGGAACTACAGTCACAATTTATTATCATCAAACCCAACTCTAAAACAGGTAGCACCTAACTTAGATTGGTCATAGTTAGATAGTAATAACTAACTAGATAGGTCATACGAGACATCCAGAGGCGACAAGTGACCAATCTACAGGTTAAGAGCACAAAATATGACCCGCGGATGTCCCGTCGCTCCCCTAGGACTCTAGGAGCATTGACCTGCGCCGGAGTGCATTATTGGCGATCGAAGAGATGATAAATAAGTACATACAGATGAAACGTTTGAAAAATAAATCAGTGGTTATGGAAACGGTGGAGATCTAAAGATTTTTCTGCAAAATTATGCTTAGGTTTTATTTTGTTTAACTCTAGTTTCCGGTAAGAGATAGCAGGGGTATTTTCATTAATGTCCAGTGCTGATGCGGGGCTTTACTAGATACATCAGCTGCATCTGCTTCCGTGCATGTCGTAAGAGTCGACTAAGAAACTTAGGGGCGTTCTGTCAGGCAAATAAGCTAGCAGCTCCTCACTGATCTTTGCTAAACGTTGCTCCAGGATCTGCTTTATAATCCTGTAGTTTTCGGGAACGCAGCTATGTGAAAAAAAGCCATGAAAACATACCTACTGCACAAAATTGCATGGAATAGCTGATATTTTTCACGATTTCAGAGTCCCGTAATAAAAGTTGTTTTTTTTTTTAAATTCTTCAAATGTCATACCAAAAATAAGTTAACTAACTCATATGAAAGTAGCAATAATATGTATACAGAATGATTTTTGGTCATCAACGTTCCCGAAAACTACGGAATCTCCTCATCATCACGATCATTTTTCTCCATGAAAGCATACCTGGGAAGTGTCTGGTTCCCAAGATATTAGGGTCAAAGTTGAGAAAATAGACTGCGTATTTCTGCATAAATGCTCATAGACGCGCGTAGCAAGATTTTTTCACGAGAAATAATTAATATCTATATATTGAAAAAAAAACTAGCATAAACACTATAAATTTCGACCGATCAAGTAATAAAAAAAAGAAAAAAATTTACATCGTTTCCCAGCATTTTTTTTGGCATAAACTTACTTTATTTGATGTATAGAGTACGTACCCTTCGTTGAGGGTGGCAACGAAAAAACACCCTGTATTTTCATACATTTCTTGTGCGTTGATTCTGAAAGCATAATGGCGATAGAGCTCTCGGTTGTGTGATGTACCTTAAGAGCAGCTATTTTAGTCTTGTACGCAGTAGATTGAAGCGGTAAATGTACTATCACTCACAAAACTTCTGTGCACTGTAAGATGGAATTTTATAAATTTTATTATATCTACTTGGAGGGTTTAATAATTATAAAATTATTAATAAAGAAAATGGAAAAAAATCTTCACCCGAGTGGGAATCGAACCCACGACCACTGCAAACCGTGCCAGCCGCTATAACCACTAAGCCACCTTTAATAATTTTTAATTTAAGCAGATTTCTTCCCCACATTGACTTTTGAACTGTCCTTTCATTCGTTAGCGTAATTTCAGGAATTTCAGGAATTCCTTTCTTATCGGATGCCTACGTCTTACAAAGAACAAACTCTTCAAGTTTCAGGGCTAATTCATCAAGCACAAATAATTATGTATAGATAGATTATAAATATTTTCTGGAGATAAAGAGTGATTGCTGTACCACCGCATTTTCAATGTCTTCTTGGTCAAATTATTTACCCATCCCATTTAACATCCTGACCCCTGCTAAGTCAATAGTGGCATTAAAGAACTTCTTTGCGATCCTACATCTCTGGATACCCCATTTTGGAAATACAGCCATGTAAATATTTACGTATTCTGATGTTGATCTCCGACGGTATTTCGGCCAAGGCGACCAATCTCTACGGAGATTAGCCAGGTACGCAGGAGTTATTATAGTGCACAAGTGTGTGTGCAAACACAAATGCACTCTCTATTCCGTTATTCTCATAGTCCGATGGGACGGAAAGCCGACACGACCGGAGAGAGATCAGGCGCAGGACCAATGGTTTTACGTGCTTTCCGATGCACGAGCTACTCGTAAGTGACAATTTCGCAACATTAAAATCTGTACATGAAATAAATTCATTGGTACAGACCCGTGACTGGGATCGAACTTATGCCTCCCGCTTGGAAGGTGCACGTCTTAACCACTGGGCTATCATCGCATTATATATTCTACTTAAAAAACATAGCGTAAAAGTAGACCCACTGTAAATAATGTTACCTGAGTGAACACCAACGCTGATGTGGGTATAGATGCCAACCCACACAGCAGGTAGAATAGAAGGATATGCCATCGACCCCTCCTCGTCGCCAACTCTGCTGCCTCATCCAGCTCCTGTCGCCAGGAAGTCATGGCAACTCTTCAGCAGTCACGAGAAGGGTAAGAGTCCTATTCCAGATCGGTATAATGGTAACACTGGCATTCCAAAATGGAATTTTAGTTCTGGTATTCCAAAATGAACACGACATGATGTTCACTTTCAATGTTCAATGTTTATTTGTTTATTTTACATTATGAATGTTTATTGGTTTTGGCTGTAGATCAAAAACACAATTAGGTTTAAAGTTTAACAGATGTTTATCCAGTTATTGGATGTTATTGTTTTAAACTATGAATTGTTTGTTAGAGTTCCTCTTTTTCGATTCTTTTAGAAACAGGAGTTTCGTAATTTCATTTTACACGATAATTTATCTTCTTTAAATAATACAGGTCTTTCAGCTTAACTCCTTGTGCTTTAGTGCCCTTACTATTTCTATTTATTCTTAATATTTCAACGTGAAAATATAATATTCCTAGATACTCATATTAGCATAGATATCGTATCGTCTAACATTCAGACGCTATCGTCTAATTAGAAATTGGTTCCAAAAATACACACGATAATCCAGAGCGCTTGTGTGATTTATTTGTTTTAATAATATCCTCGATAACTTCGCATTTTTTCACCAATTTCATTAATAAGCAATGTATTTTACCTTTAACGTGTTCTCAAACACAATCATGATTCCAAAACTGATACACAAAAATTTGAAAATAATTTGAGAAAATAATCACCAATTTCATCCACACTACACGATTCACTAGTAAATTCAATTTGCTAAGCGATTTGCACGTTGTGTATTAATCTAGCACGACTTTTGCGACTCACGCTCATAACGTACCGGCATTACTATAATACTACTGGGTTGTTGTAGTATAATGCAATACGGTCGAGTGTCGAAGGTATCAGAACGTATGAAACGTGTATGCTTGATCTGTGTTTTGTATTTCGTCGGGTTACCCTTGGCACTCTATGCTGTACTATAGAAACTCACCAAAATCTCGAACTGTATTTTTACCCGACTGCACCAGAAGCGAGGTGCCGGCAGAGTAGAGTTTGTACCACCCCTGCCTGTCCGTGTGTATTGTACGAGGCGATTAAGGGTTTCCGGGAGGTGGGCAGCAGCTCCTCCCGTACTGACAACATAGTCCGAAAATCACACTGCGGTCACCAACCCGCCTGCCCAGCGTAGTGACTATAGGCAAAACCCCCCTGTGGCAGTAGCCTTGTGGCGTGCCCTGGGGGAGACCTACGTCCAGCAGTGGACTGCAATAGGCTGAAGACGAATATAAAATGCAGGGCATGAATGTGGATAGTTATAGAGGAAGATAGGTAGATCTATGAAGTGAATTGAAGTGTTGGATGGACAGAGGATAATATGCGTGTACTGGGAGTGGGTAACGAGATGGCTGATATATAGAAATTTGTGGAAGAATACAGGAAGGAACATTTTCCGCCGACCCCAAAATGATTACCTACATGGCAAGAAGAAGAGACTAGTTGGTTTATTGTTAGTTTCACTAATTATTCTCTATACGATATAGAGGTTCGGCATGTAGGCTATAAAAAATACCGACTCCTTAATTATATCTACAGCTAGATAACACAAGCGGTAGGTACAAATGTTTTTAAATTAGAAATCCTCAGGTATTTTTTATCTGTATTGCGGTTTTGATTTTACTTGCGATAGCAATTTGATAAACCAAGATTTATTGCTGATAGATTGTAAATATGTAGTATTAACTAGTTTTAAAATAGAAGTTGGTTGCCTGCGACTTAGCCCGCATGAATTTGTGAATTTGAATAGGTTGAGAGTTGGACTTTGAATAGAAGTTCAACTCTCACAAATCCATACTACTGGGATTTGTGAGAGTCGAACTTCTCGGGTATGTTGGAATTTTTACGATTTTATTACAAAACAGCGTCTTAAGTAAGACATTGTAGTTGATAGTGGACGCCCGCGACTTCGTCCGCGTGGACTACAAAAACATCAAAATTTTGAAATTATCCGGTATAAAAATATGTTCCCGGGACAAAAAGTAACCTATGTGTTAATCCAGTGTGTCAGCTAACTTCATACCAAATTGTATTAAAATCGCTCCAGCCGTTTTTACGTGAATGAGTAACAAACATCCATCCATCCATACTTACAAACTTTCGCCTTTATAATATTACTAGCGGTCGCCCATGACTTCGTCCGCGAAAGGGGGCATTGCACCCGTGCGAAGCCGGGGCGGATTGCTATATACCCTAAAGACTTCCTCGATAAACGGGCTATCTTACACTGAAAGAATTTTTCAAATCAGATCAGTAGTTCCTGAGATTAGCGCGTTCAAACAAACAAACAAACAAACAAACTCTTCAGCTTTATAATATTATATATTATATTATATATTATAATATTATGATAGTATAGATTAGTAGGAACTTTATATTTAAAAAACCCCTATGGCAGTAGACGTACTTTGGCTCTACGTCCAGCAGTGGCATTATTTAAATATCTGCCGCTAAATCAAATGTGCTAACCCCTTTTTTACTCGAATATCAACTAAGTTTTTTGTATGCATTGTTTTTATACACTTTAGAATAAAAATTTACTGTCTATCAGCCTGATTTCATTTCAAGAGTAGGGCCCCACTTCCATCAAAATTTCTTTAGCCGTTTTGTCATAAATAGTTTACAGACATACTGACAGACAAAGTCTAACTTACTATTTATCTTAGAATGTATTACATACCTTTATAAACCATAGTACTGTTTGTAGACATAGATAACCAGTTTTATGTCATTAGAAATCCATTTTCAATACATTCAGATTATGTTTTTGTGTACTATTTTTCGACCTTGTACCTAATTCGAATCCACGAGTATGTAGATTTTGTTTTGTCTCACCGAGTTATACATACATTATATTGAAATACCCATGGAGAAGGTATAAAAGAGGAGGTGGGACTATGATCTGAGTCGTGTGGCAATCGTGAAGCCGTGACGTCATGATAGGGATAGGGGCAGAGCTTCAGGGCCAGTGTGTGTAACGCAGTAGCTGTACCCACACGCTTATGCAAGTAGTTTGGCTAGTCACTACAAAGTGGTTTCTATGTAAATGGGCAGGGCTACAGTGTTAGGATGCTCCCCTCAGCCCATACTTCACCCCCGTTCAGTGGAACACTATTTTTATAAAATTATTAATAAAGAAATGGAAAAAATTCTTCACCCGAGTGGGAATCGAACCCACGACCACTGCATACCGTGCCAGCCGCTCTACCTCTACTGAGCTACCGGGTTAATTACGCGGATGACGAATTTTACTATCTCTTTTCTAATTTTGTATTTGTACCACTATTTTTGTATGAAAATATACTTAGCCGCTGCTCCTCTTTTATTTCTTCTCCATGGAAATACCTTAAGTAACTATTGAAAGGTAGCCTTGTTTAGATTATGCCTTACAATACAATACACATATTACTTACATATCATTTATAAGTAACACTCATTCTTCTATTTTGCCAAGATGCTCGATGGCACTCGCCAATCGAGTATCTCCCAACAGGTGGCCTGAAGATGAACAGCCAAACAAAGACCGCGACTAGTATGTCGAACGGTCCATGTGTCGCCCCTCCTGTACTGGTTGTCGATGCTTGAAGTTGTTGACGAGTATGTTTACTTACGGGGTGGAGCACCAAGGGCCGATAGAACCACATGGGCCACTTCTGACCAATTTTGAGGGTAGTTGAGATCTACAACTTTGTAGAAGGAGGTAACTCGCCGCAAATACTAACTCGGCTGGGCAGCGTCACTCCCAGAGGGAAACTACGTAAAGCTTATCCCGTGTGTCCAAGATACCCCAGTCCTTCTTAAAGACGAAGGTATTCAACCAGGGTGCTGCCGGTGATGACCTACGGTCCCGAACGTGGATCTCCTAACTATGTGGCTACCTCTCAGTAGTGTATATGTAAGCTCATATCGCAAGGCGAGCGATGGAGAGAGCTATGCTTGGGATCTCTCTGCGTGATCGAAGTCTAGATAAAAATAGGAGATCCGCAGATAAAAAACAAACAATTTAAGTATTTATATCCTACTATAATATTATAAACGAGAAAGTTTGTGGGTAAGTATTCACACACACACACGACATTCACAACACATTGACCTGAACGGTCCAGCTAAGATCCCTGAAGGTCTTGTGGTGGGCTAGGGCAACGGTATATAAATACATAGAAGTATATAAAACTGATGGCCGATGGAGTCGGATCAATGTTTCTACCGTGGATTACGAACACAGGTATCGGCAAGTCGCAGGCGTGGGACAGGCCATCGGCCGCGATGGATGGATGGATGTTACACTTTGGCACAAATGGTTGCGGGCGATTTTAATAAAATTTCGGTATGGAGTTAGCTGACACCTTAGGCATAGGCCACTATCTCGGGATCCCGGTGAGAGAGTGGACGGTTGCGGGCGGTATTATCATATCATAAGGCACTATGTGCGCCCACCACCGTGGACCCTCCACTGACCCTCGGCTGATAACTCATGATGAAAACAGGCATGCACTAACTACAATTGAGAAACCAGACCCGACACCTAGCATGCAAGACGATACATTATTTAAAAAAGTAAATTATACTATGTTTCGCCAAGAACCATCCCAAGGGCACTACGCAAGTAAGTTGAACGTTTATAATAATTAGTGGTTTACTAATTTACTAATTTCTTAAATAAAACATATGTAGATTATTTATCTAGTTTTTGATTTCGGAATGGTGCAATGTATCGTCTT
Organism: Carposina sasakii; assembly: GCA_014607495.2. Lineage (NCBI taxonomy): Eukaryota > Metazoa > Arthropoda > Insecta > Lepidoptera > Carposinidae > Carposina > Carposina sasakii. Next base: position 9,245,892 of record CP053170.1, read on the forward strand.
GCATGCTAGGTGCTCGGGTCTGGTTTCTCATGGCGATTGTAGTTAGTGCAAGTGCCTGTTTTCGCAATTATGAGTTATCAGATCCGTGGGTCAGTGGAGGGTGTAGGGCCCGGTGGTGGGCGCACCCATAGTGAATGCTTGAACTTCCGAATTGTAACGCCTAATACAATTTCATTTATATCATAAGGGACCAAGGGAGTATCTTTCTCGGTACCTTACTTATCTAGTAAGTAAATCAGAAAATATTATATCAGATTATGAGAGCCTATCTATCTAGGTACCTATATCGACTTCTGCGGAATTTTTGATAAGTCTATTGATAAAAATAGCTATAGACAGATTGAAAACAAACAATTTATATTTAATCATATACCTATTAGGTGTTAGTATATTTAATTGTATCAGTCGTTACTATTCGGAAGTTCAAATTTCCATCAAGGGATCGCCACTACCGAGCCCTATACCCGGATTAGTGGCTTTAGAGAGTGTTTGTGACAGCCAAGAAAATATTGATATGGCAATTACAGGCCATGATTCTGAGGCGAAAAACACAGAAAATTTTTACAGGAAAATTGTGCAGTTCGTTTAAGTAGGCCTTAGATAATGACTTTAAAATAAAATTTTAACCTAGGGATGATTTAAAAAAAAATTGGTCCCAAAAAGATCAAAATACTAATCAACTCCAATGGAGAGTCAAGTGATCCAAAAAACAGCAATGTTTCTCACAAAAACCAATAACTCCATTTAGTCACAGGATTGTCCAATACAATTGGCCTAGAGAGCAAATATTACTAATAATCAAATTGAAAATACATTTCCTGCGAGTAATAACACTGTAGTATAACTCAACACATTAGTACTTGTTCAGCATTTCAGCATTTGCCTGGCTGTCATCCACACCCTGTATATATTTGGATGAAGGGTGCTTGGATCTGGCTTCTCGTTGCGACTGTAGTAATTTTGTGTTCATGATCATGAGTTGGCAGATCCCAAGGGTCAGCGGAGGGTGTAGGGCCCGGTATAATATTCCTTGTACCAAATTAAGAGTAACAGCTTAGGCAAAGTAACATTGCTTCCCGATCGAATCGATAGAAGTTCATTTGCGTCAATAGGAAGCCTTCATTTTCGCGCGTTCGTCAAAGTCAGGTGATGTTTTTCAGCCGCTAGTGATTGAAGTGTTGCGACAACGAACGTCGTCATTTCATTGTCAAAGCATTGTGTTCTGTGGTCTAAGGACTTTGATTTCTCATCGCGATTGTGATTGTCTATGATCTTTTTGAATAGTATGGGTTATGGACACTTTATTTACTTGATTAATTTGGTTAGGTTATGTTACCCGGGTGAGGAATTTTTTCCATTTCTTTATTAATAATTTTATAATATGTTAGAACTGTTAAAATAATAATGTTAGCTACGCAGTCTCTCATGGTGCGATTACCCTTCGGGGTTTCTTACCTCTCACTCTAGGCTAGTAGTCTTATTTATTTTAGAAGTAGAAATAATCCGGAAGAGCGAAATAAAAATGTAATTAGAAACTTTTTTGTGTTTACTATCATCAATAGATTCCAAAGAGTTTGCTACTTTATTCAATATTACCTAGGTAGATATCTACTCGTGCTCATAACAGAATGCACTTTCGCAAACATAAACCTGAACTTTTTAGTAGATAGGTACCTACGTCAATATGAAAAAAAGTCAATCGTTACTCATATCTAAAATGTTACAAGCAGAGATTTGGTATCTCCTCTGTTACAAGTACGAGCTAATGTTTCTGTCACTCTTTCTTTTAGAAAAGAGCACCTAAACTTAGACTCGATTTAAATATGACATTTGACAGCAAAATGTATGGCATATCTGCCAAATTTAGGGCCTGTATAGCTTAAAAAATGTTTAAATTCTTTTGTAAAATAACACGGTTAATTATCTATCTTAAAAAAACGCGGTATGTATAATCTCATTATCATACCTATCTAAATACCAATCAAGCCCCAGTTACCCATACCTACTCACGTTACAACTACTTACCTCATTAAATAATATATATTATTGACATTATAAAACTAACACCTGTTCACGCTTGACCGCATGTAAGGACTGCATGCTTCGCCGCGCATGCGTCAATACTTAATACCTTCTTAATACCTTGTGAATAATGTAGTTTGCTAAATGTACAGAATTATAACCTGCTTAACTCGATTTTTAATCTACTACAAACGTACCTCGTTATAACTAGTGGACGCCCACGACTCAGGCCGCGTGGACTGCAGAAAAAACAAAATGTCAAAACTATCAGGAATACAAATATTTTCTCGGGATAACAGTAGCCCATGTCCTTTCACAGGCTGTACACTACTTTTGTCCCATAGTCGACTTTTACGATAGTTTTTGACAAGTTATCGATACATTTCCTCCAATAGGAAGCCTTTATTTAGCGCATTTATTAACTGACGTGATAAAGTCTAACCGTTGTGGAATGTAGAGTATAAATAAATAAATATTCACACACATCACATTTAATATAATTTCCGCAAATCGACAATATTTCTCTTCTCTGTAGACAGCATCTCTATTATGGGCTGTTTTGATAGCATTTCACTTATCATGCCCTATCTGTTACAGCTTGTGTACTATAGTGACATACGTTATAACTCTACAAGGCCCAACTTCACAAACTCTACGCCTTAGTAAAAAAAATGGCTTTTTCGTTACTACAAGGGCAAATGTAAAACAGAAAAGTAATAATGAACAGTATCTTACGCCTAATGTGAATGTGGCCTCATCTTTTGACTAAGGTACAGAGTTCGTGAAGGTAGGCCTGGTAGAATTAACCCATTAAGGCGTGTAAAGTACGAAAAATTTAAATACTTAGGTAAGTCGATTGTATGAAGCTTGGTTCTAACTTCTAATAACTTTTGTCAGTGCGAGTCTAGGCAACATTTTACATGGAAATGGGTGGGATACCTTTTTTTTGCGAATATCATCATCATCAGCCTATTGCAGTCCACTGCTGGACGTAGGCCTCCCCAGGGCACGCCACAAGACTGCCATGGGAGTATTTGCCCATAGTCACCACGCTGGGCAGGCAGGTTGGTGACCGCAATTTGTATTTTGGACTACCTACCTATGTTGTCAATACGGGAGGAAACCTCTCGGAAACCCTTAATCGCCTCGTAGGATACCCACGGGCAGACATGGGGTGGTACGAATTCTAGTGAATATAGTGATTCTGTAGTTTTAGGTATCTGTGGCTCCAGTATGCCACCGTCCTTAGTTACTAAATGGTTCCGCGTCCACCACGATTGGTTAACTACCAATAAAATGACCAATTTGAGCTCAATGCATTTGTGTGCTTGCTAATTGTGACCAATCAGTGACGAAGGCCCGCGGTTTATTGTGGAACACAATGAAATGGATGAAAGTTGCTAGAGCTGTGGAGATTCTACCGCCGATGTTGAGAGACTTTGTAAGTGGAACGCGGATAGTCTGGACGCTCGAGTAGAAAAACTTAAATTAACAGTGTCAAGGCTACTGATATTAACTAGGAATAATAATAATTGAATAGGTATTAATGGAAGAAAAATACATATTGCACCGACCCCAAATAAATGGGAACAGGGCAGGAAGATATATACATACATATAATCACGCCCCCATCCCTTACGGGATAGGCAGAGCACCAAGGGCTGATAGAACCACATGGTGCCACTTCTGACAAATTTTGCGGGTATAGTTAAGATGTACAAGTTCGGTTCGTAGTAACAGGTGGTCAGCTCATCGCCTACAAAACACCAAGACCCTCTTGTCCCTCTTACTGACTTATACAGTATGCCCGGGAAGAGAAGCAACTGTAGTATTATTATATATGTATATTATATATACAGGATGTTTTTTTGTGGCCACCTTTAACGAAGGGTACGTATTCTATACATGAAATAAAGTAAGTTTATGCCAAAAAAAATGCTGGGAAAAAAATTTTTTTTTTGAAAAAAAATTTAAATTCCTTGATCGTGCGAAATTTATAGTGTCTAGTGTTTATGTTAGTTTTTTTATAGACAGATATTAATTATTTTTCGTGAAAAAATCCTGCTACGCGCGTCTATGTGCATTTATGCAGAAAAACGCAGTCTATTTACTCAACTTTGGACCCTAATATTTTGGAAACCAGACACTTCCCAGGTATGCTTCCATGAATAAAAATGATCGTGATGATGAGGAGATTCCGTAGTTTTCGGGAACGTTGACGACCAAAAATCAACCTGTACATTATATTAGTTGTTGCCAAAACTGCAGGATCGCGAATGAGATTCCACAGTCATGCTTAGCATAGCGGCAATATGTACAAGATCAGTAAGAAGTACTCAGCTCATCGTCTGAGAACTACCCTCAGTTCCTTAGTTGACTCTTATACGATATGCAAGGAAGGAGATGTAGCTGATGTATTCTAGTGAAGCCCTACCTGATACTCTGTCTTCAGCCTATTGCAGTCCACTGCTGGACGTAAGCCTCCCCCAGGGCACGCCACAAGGCCACTGCTAATAGGAGGGGTTTTTGCCCATAGTCACCATGCTGGGCAGGCGTGTTGGTGACCGCAGTCTGATTTTCGGACTATGTTGTCAGCACGGGAGGCGCTGCTACCCACCCCTCGGACAATACCCACGGACAGGCATTGGGTGGTGCAAACTCTAACCTTCCGGTTGACCCTGAGTCCATTCTATACTAATCTATACCCACTTGTAAGCAAGGGCTTCATAATACATAATTTTATTGAAGATGTCAAAAATGATAAATGGTCATGCGGCGAACTGCGTAACAAGAATTTAAGACACGATTATCCACTTAACACGTTCTATGCCGAGAAAAAAATCCAGTCCAGACCGTGTCGGTCAGCACTGACCGCGTTGGCAGAGAACGTGACTACTGCGACGGAGACTCTTCCTAGACCGGTGAGGAATACCTCGGAGGACTTTCTTAGTCCCTACATACATATGGCTGAGATCAGCTGCATTGCATCTCTTTCCGTATATGTCGTAAAAGTCTTAGATGAAACCATGTCACTGGTAAGAGTGGGGCGTTACTATTATTATGATTTTACTATTATGTTATTATATTATACCGTCTATGTTGAAGTGAAAAAAAAAACGTATAATACTACAGCTGCTTCTCTTCCCGGGCATACTGTACAAGTCAGTAGAGGGACAAGAGGGTCTTGGTGTTTTGTAGGCGATGGGCTGACCACCTGTCACTACTAACCGAACTTGTACATCTCAACTATACCCTCAAAAGTGGTCAGAAATGGCACCATGTGGTCCTATCGGCCCTTGGTGCTCTGCCTACCCCGTAAGGGATAAAGGCGTGATTATATGATTATATGTATTTAGCCTTTAGGTATGTTATGATATTAGGTACAATTTTATGATCGATGGACTATCTTTTACATCGGGCACAGTTGTGTCAAACGGGCTGTGGATCCCCTGATCGATGTTTGTTTCCGAGTCATGGATCTATACTTACTGACTTTGCTTAGATAGTACCCACGACACAAGACCTTAGGGATTGTAGGACTAGGTCAATGTGTTTACAGTACCTATTCTTTTATATTTAGCTTGGAATAGGTACCCACGAGTAAGTAACAAACCGTGACGTTGGTGACCAGTTGACCACAAAACGGTACATGGCCACCGGTGATGGTCGACTGGCAATGCGTCAGAGACACGTCACTGGTGACGTATGAAGTGACCATAGGAACCCTACTTACCTATCGACTGACCTTTTCATACCTTGCGTGATGATGGTGATGAGCTGAACTTGTTACTGATTTCTCACATCTGACTCAACTACCTATATGCTAAACATGACCGTTGGATCTCTTTCACGATCAGGTTCTGGTTACCCCTTTTTTGGGAATACTATGTATGTATGTAGTGGGCTGTCAGTTAGGTTTATTTAAGGGTTTAAACATGTGTACAGAAAATTTTATTAAATCTGTCAATCCGTCTTCGAGTTAAGCGAGACGGGCGTTTGCAAATCATGATAAATTTAATGAAGAGTTTTTGTCTGCTCGTACACTTCAGTAAATTTCCCTCACTTCGCTCACCTTCGCTACAGCGTATAATGCTTCCTCTAAGACCATATCAGAGACAAGCAAATCTGCTACAATCTAACAAACACCTTATAATTCTCAATGTCAATTTAGTGGTTACAAGTCGCAAACGATGACGATGACGAGAGTCCTATTTGCTGAAACATACAAATAGTCGCACAGCAGTCACCCATCCAAGGGCGATTACGATCATAAGTTGCTTAGCTCCTATAACAGCTTTGCATGGTATATTAGTATGTATCATAATTTCGTCAAATCCAACATGAGTTTCCGTGGTGTAGCGGTTATCACATCTGCCTAACACGCAGAAGGTCCCCGGTTCGATCCCGGGCGGAAACATACTTTTGCAACGAATTGCATTTTTTTTTTATATTTCTTTGTTTGAAAATAACCTTGATTGGGATCTCTCTGCGTGATCGAATCAGAAATGAGGAGATCCGCAGACGTACAAAGATCACCGACATAGCTGAACGGTCCAGCAATCTGAAGTGGCAATGGGCAGGGCACATAGCTCGAAGAACTGATGGCCGATGGAGTCGGAAAGTTCTAGAGTGGATACCACGTATCGGCAAGCGCAGCGTGGGAAGGCCACCCGCGAGGTGGACGGATGACCTGGTCAAGGTTGCGGGCGTCGGTTGGATGCAGGCTGCTTCCGACCGGTCGGAGTGGAGGTTGTTGGGGGAGGCCTATGTCCAACAGTGGACTTCTCAGGGCTGTAAATGATGATGATGATGAACCTTGATTATTTAGGTCATTACTATATTTTTATTTTAATCATACAAACATAACTCCAAATCCTTCCTCTTTATGCGACTAGTAACAATAAAATTGTAGTCATTTGGATTTTTAATTTACACCTTTATTTTTTACATTTTATTGAAATGTACTATGTATCAATATAACAATAGTATTATTAAATTATAATAAAGTAATAATTTATTGTTTTAATTTATTTTATTTTGATAAAATGTAAAAAAAAAACATTTTATCAGTGACACCTATTACAAAATTATAACACTAAAACTTAGAAAGTGACGTGCTAATAACGCTACTCGATACTAGATGGCGCTAGCGCTGTTGTTTTTTTAACTTTGCCGCTATATGTCAATCGTCAAGCAAGCGCAAGACATACATCGCAGTCAAAGAATAGGATTCAAAAAAAATATTATACATACAGACGAATTGAGAACCTCCTCCTTTTTTTGAAGTCGGTTAATAAACAATTCCTATACATGCATAAGCAAATAAAAATAAATTAATTAAGTTTACCAATTATAGGTACCTGATCTCTTCTTTTTATGTTTATATATTTAAATTTTGTGTGTTTGTGTGCAATAAAAGTAAGAACTAGAAATACTTACATAGTCTACAAAAAAAAATTAAATACTTAGCTATACTCTATAGTAGGGGTTCCCAAATTTTTTTTGCCTCATAGACCCCTTTCAAAAGTTAACTGTTTCTGGTGGACTCCCTACAGGCCTATACCACATACAAATTAATTGCGAACCCCCATTTTTTCACGCCAACGTAGGCCCCCATTGAGTCTCCTGTGGATCCCTGGGGGTCCTGTACCACTTTGGGAACCACTCCTCTATAGTAATTTTATATGTACGTATACTTAGTAATTATACAGAATGTTTTTTTGTGGCCACCTTTAACGAAGGGTACCACTGCCAAAAAAAATGCTGGGAAAAATTAAAAAAAAAAAAAAAAAATTCCTTGATCGTGCGAAATTTATAGTGTCTAGTGTTTATATTAGTTTTTTTATAGACAGATATTAATTATTTATTATCCTGCTACGCGCGTCTATGTGCATTTATGCAGAAAAACGCAGTCTATTTACTCAACTTTGGACCCTAATATTTTAGAAACCAGACACTTCCCAGGTATGCTTCCATGTAGAAAAATGATCGTGATGATGAGGAGATTCCGTAGTTTTCGGAAACGTTGACGACCAAAAATCAACCTGTATATGTATATCTGTACATTTACTGAATCTTCAAATTTACATTTATTTTGCTTTAATTTGATACTGTAGGTTGTTACTTAAAAACCTAGAGATGCTCTAGCTCAAATTTTTCCAAAAAGAGGTAACGTTTCAATACTTTTCAATTAATTGCAATATTTGCAATGGCCAGTCCCGCAGTGACTACAAAATTTTGCAACCACAAGTTGAACAACCTTTTTTAAACCCATCTGCAGTTGTGTAACAAATATTTCGCAAGTGTTATGTGCGAAAAAAACCTCTAATCTAATCCTTATCAATGCAATTCAGGAAAAAATGGCGCGTTAATATCAGTGAACGATAAAAAATGCAATGCCTGATAAGGGTGCATCGAGGTGAATGCACCAAGTTAAAGCCCTTGCAGTCAGTCACCTGGTCTTACACGTGTTACTTTTATAAGTCAGCCTATTGCAGTCCACTGCTGGACGTAGGCCTTCCCCAGGGCACGCCACAAGGCTAACTGCCATAGGCGGGTTTTTGCCCATAGTCACCACGCTGGGCAGGCGGGTTGGTGTCCGGTGGTCTCATACGTGTTTCTTTTCATCATTATCAAATATCTATCTATACTGATGTGGGTATTCACTAGAATTAATCAGCTGCATATCCGTGCATGTCGTAAGAGTCGACTAAGTCGGGCATTCTCTTAGGCGATGACGTAGCAACTTTTCACAGAACATTTACATTTGATTCCGCCATACCTACTAAACCTGCAGCCTCTGGCTACCCCAGCACCAGTATGATGAATTTGGTGAGAGCGAGATGACTCTCTTTTAAACGTTCAAATCCACAGAGCATAAATAATAACTAGACACGGCAAGTGTTTTTACTTGGTATGTAAAAAGGGATTACAAACCACTACTATCAATCCTAATTCATTCAGTCCTGGCTCAAGAACGAGTGTCTATTCTAATTCTTAATTCTATTTTTACATGCAAAGTACATACACTTAGTTACTAGTTATTAATAGCTCTGTGAATTTGACGTTTAAAAGTGAGACATCTCGCTCTCACCAAATTCATCATACGGGTGCAGTTTAGGTTCAACGTTGTAATGCTTTGAAAATGTTATATTTATCTATATTCTTTATAATAAAACTATAACTGATCGATGTTTGTGCACGCTAATCTCAGAAACGGCTTTACCAATTTGGATGCAATGTTCAGGAATAATTGTGTGATGGGCATCACTTAATATATATCATCTGTACATACATATGATGATGATCTCCGACCGTATTTCGGCCAAGGCGATCTACGGAGATTGGTCAGGTACGTAGGAGATATTATATTATAGTGCACAAGTGTGTGCGCAAACACAGATGCACTCTCCGTTACTCTCATAGTCCGATGGGACGGAAAGCCGACATGACCGGAGAGAGATCAGACGCAGGACCAACGGTTTAACGTGCTTTCCGAGGCACGAGCTAAGTGACAATTTTACAACATTAAAATCTGTACATATAATAAAAATGTAAAGATCGCTGTCTGTACATGGAAGATATATGAGAAAAATATTAGGGGACCTTTATCAACGCAATAGTACCCAAAATATTGATTTTTTTGAATTTTTGTCTGTTTGTAGATTTGTATGTTTGTTCTGTGCGTTTGTGCACGCTAATCTCAGAAACGGCTGAACCGATTTCGATGCAGTTTTCAGGAATATATTATGACAGGTCCCACTTAACATATAGGCTACTTTTTATCCCGGGAATTTTTTTTATGCCGGATAATTTAGACATTTTCTTTTTTTTTTGTAGTCGATGCGGAAAGAGTCGCGGGCGTCCACTATAAATGAATAAAATCACTGGCTTTGCCCTCGCCTCCAAGATTTTCCGGAAGGACATTCACCAGCGCCATCGATTGCGGTAATTTTTTAAATACTTTTAATAGTTGTCAGAAAAACCCTCATTATGTCATTTAATATTAAAAATAAATAAGCTACATATAGCTTATCAGAGATAGAGAAAAAAACTGTGTCTGATATGACAAGTCAACGTCTGAACTCATAAGGTAAGTACCTACACAGACTAAAACATTTTTTGCAAAATAAACATTGGAGTTGTGTACGTATCTCTGTCGAAGGCATTTGTAGAGCACACCATAGGGTGTTACGCATTTTAACGGTTTGACTACAATTTAAACTACATATTATAAAATTATTAATAAATTATATTATATGTTGAATAATATGGAAGAAAAAATCCTTTCAGAGTTATTATCTTAACAGTTCTAATATTGCCTAACCTAATTAATATAATGTGGGGTCCGGCAGCCGACATTTTTTTAAAGGCATTTCAAAAAAGCTGTCCAAAGTTCTTATGACAATGGCCGTATTCAACACAAGAGGCGTTTCTGTCCACCTTCTGGAAATCCTTAATCGCCTCCTACGATAACACCGAAAAATCACACTGCAGGTAAATGATAAAATAAATAGTGTAGATGTTGAATAGATTTTCCTCAAATTAGGTAATAAAATGAAATTCTATTGCAAACGTTTTAGGGTTTTTACAGAGTAACCACTGCAGTGTGTCCGTTGTTTATTTTAGTTTTATTTTCTATTGCAACTGTAACGTAATAAGCTAGTTTTTTCGCGTTTAGGTAGTTAACACAGAGCTATTGTGTCGGTGGTAAAAAATGGAACTGAGGTAGTTTTGTATAGCGACTGTATGATACGAACTGCCAATGCTTTTAAGGGAGGAGAACCACATATCAAGGCAAGCCATAGATTGGAACCCCCAAGGGAAACGTAAACGTGGCCGCCCTAAGCAGAGATAGCGGCGGACGATCATTGCGAAGGCGAAGAAAGTAGGGAAGACCTGCACCCGTATGATGAATTTGGTAAGAGCGAGATGTCTCACTTTTAAACGTCAAATTCACAGAGCTATTAATAACTAGATAAACTAAGTATATGTACTTTGCATGTAAAAAATAGACTTAAGAATTAGAATATACACTCGTTCTCGAGCCAGGACTGAATGAATTAGGGTTGATAGAAGTGGTTTGTAATCCCTTTTTACACACCAAGTAGAAACACTTGCCTCGTCTAGTTATTACTTAGCTCTGTGGATTTGACGTTTAAAAGTGAGACATATCGCTCTCACCAAATTCATCATACGGGTGCTGGAGCCAAATAAAACGCGAAGCTCAGAACCGAACGGGATGGTGGAGAACTTTAGAGGCTTTCTGCCCCGTCTAGGGGACACCGGAACATATGTTAAGGAGGTACATAACCAGAACTGTATGATAAAATCAGAGAACAGCGCCACTTTGGACTTTTTGAATAAGTTTGTAGTAAGTTGTTGCAATTTTGTGACTTTATAAAGCGTGCGGTGGTAATTTTCTTGGGATAAAATATTTTTTCGGTATAAGAATTTCATGAAATTTGAATCTACCAAGGTAGTTGAGTGCTTGCAAATATTTTATTTAAAATTATGTAGCATTTTATTTCAAATTATATATATTTTAGGGAAACTAAAAAAATTATACACTTTAGCTAAAAATTTTACTATTAAGAATTTTACTATGTCCTCCTGATCTAACTATTCTATTACACTTTTAAAAATAAACAGAAACAAAATTAGAATGTATAAATAAATCACAATAATGGATGATTTGCATGCCCCTAAGTTAATCTCAATATTATGCACCAATAAATTAATAAGCAAGGTAGGTCAATGCGGTTCTTACTTGTTATTCGGGTTGTGATATTTATTTTTTACAAAGAGACCACCGATTGCCGCAGTTGGTTAGTAACTAGTAACCGTTCCTGCGTTGCCATAGGTCCTGGGTTCAAATCCCGCGGAAGGTACAAACATTGAAATGATGAATATCGATGTTTGTTTCCGAGATATGAATGTTTATATTATTATCTATGTATTTATGTATATATATTTGCTTAGTAGGTACCCACGACACAAGACCTTGTGTAAGCGCAATAATATGCGTCAGCTGAAACCCCCAGTCATTACGACTCTAATCATAAGATATATAAGCCACATATTTACTAAATAACATGAGATAGATCTCCGACATCATGGAGATGATACAAACCTACAACATAACTCTTATTGCTCTGTTTGTCCTGCTCCAGTCATCCCATTAATATCAACTAAACGGCGTTAAAAAATCATAGACCGAAACCTAGTCTTGCTTAGGTGGGTAGAACTAAAAATAACAGGCGCCAATACTTTCGTATGCCCTAAACTCACTGCACACCAACGAAAGTGAATCAGCCTGCAAGCGTTCCAGCCTACTTAGCGCCGGTTACGTAACCCAACGCCATCTATTGTCGGTTACGTGACTCTTTTCGATCGATTCGATACGCGCCGAAATGTTGCTGGGAACTAATTAATTTTTTGGCTTTTTTTCACTTTGATTTAATAGGAAATTGTTATTTAGGTCTAAGTATGTGTAGTTGCTGGTAGGTAGTATATGGACAAAATGGACATTCTTTCAGGTGATACGCCAGTAATTTATCACTTACTCGTATCATTTAAGTCTATCTCTGCTATGCTAAACGTGGGCGAGGGACTTCCTTTATGATCCTGAAGTTCTGGCTACCCCATTTCGGGAATACACCCGAGGCTATATTAGTTATTTGTTGTTATAGCGGCAACAGAAATACATCTATGAAAATTTCAACTGACTAGCTATCACAGTTACTGAGACCTTATGACAGACAGACAGCGTTACATCCACGAAGGGAGTTCGGCCCCCTGATTACATTAAAGCAATAGCAAAGCGGCCCCCTGATTACGCAAAAGCAATAGCAAAGCCGAAGCCGCGCGATCGCGATAATCTCGAGTGTGTGCGTGCGCGCAACGAGCGCTCGGCGTTCTCCCGCGCCCCGCACCTCGCCCCGCGCACACACACTCTCCATTATCACGATCGCGCGGCTTTGGCTTTGCTATTGCTTTTACGTAATCAGGGGGACGGCTATGTTCCCGAAACTACCTCATTTCCAGAGCTGCAGTGGTGATCCCATAGCCATGTTTGGCATAGCGTGGACTGGTATAAATGATCAGTATAGATATCATCATCATCATCATCATCAGCCTGTTACAGTCCACTGCTGGACGTAGGCCTCCCCTGGGCAACGCCACAAGCTTGCCATGTGGGGTATTTGCCCATAGTCACCACCCTGGGCAGGCGGGTTGGTGACCGCAGTTTGTATTTTGGACTATGTTGTCAACACGGGAGGTGCTGCTGCCCACCTCCCGCCTCGTACGAAACCCTTACGAAATCGATATACAGGATATTTTTTTGTGGCCACCTTTAACGAAGGGTCGTACATGAAATAAAGTAAGTTTATGCCAAAAAAAATGGTGGGATACCCACGGGACAGATATTAATAATTTTTCGTGAAAAATCCTGGGGTGTGCATTTATGCAGAAAAACGCAGTCTATTTACTCAACTTTCTAATATTTTACTCTGCCATGGAGAAAAATGATCATGATGATGAGGAGATTCCACGAACGGCAGATATATAGATAGAGTATTTATAGATAGTAAATGGAGATCCGTGATCTCTGCCTACACCTCCGGGAAAGAGGCGTGTTTTTATGTATATATGTATGTTATAGATAGAGTTCATATTTTGTTAAACGCAAAGGAAATATAATTTCCAAAGAAATATCTGTATTTTATCAAGTGCAAGAACACACACATCGGTGGCATGTATGACTAATTTGAATTTAGTTGGAAAAATCCTTATTCCGTGACTTAAAGGTATTATTATCATTCATTGTGTATTTTTGCTGACAATTTGATAACAAGCGAGGTGGAATTGAGTGGAGACTCGAAATCACAGCAAGATTGTATGAACATTCCTGAGTTGTTTGAATTCTCCATACTATTGGAAAAATAAACATGCGATTTACTCTCAAATTTTGTAGGTAGGTTTCTTTTAGTGGGCTATTTATATAACTTTTCGCTTAACATACCCTTTTTGTTACACCCTGTATTTACACGGCTGTATTCCCGAAATGGTATAGAACTAGAACTGTGAACTGCAGGATCATTAAGGAGATACTTTGTCTCGTTTAATATATATTTTATCTGTACTGATGCAGGGCAGATACTAGTGCCGCGTGGTGCCGGCAGAGTAGAGTTTGTACCACCCCTGCCTGCCCGTGGGTATCGTACGAGGCGACTAAGGATTTCCGGGAGGTGGGCAGCAGCGCCTCCCGTGCTGACAACATAGTCCGAAAATCACACTGCGGTCATCAACCCGCCTGCCCAGCGTAGTGACTATGGGCAAAACCCCCCTGTGGCAGTAGTCTTGTGGCGTGCCCTGGGGGAGGCCTACGTCCAGCAGTGGACTGTAATAGGCTGAAGAAGAAGAAGATGCGGGGCTGCACTAGAATACATCCGTTGCATCTCCTTCCGTGCATGTCGTAAAAGTCGACTAAGGAACTCAGGGGGGTTTTCTAAGGCAGTGAGTCACTGATATTTTTACATCCGACCCCGCAATGCTAAACGTGGCTAACAGATCTCCTACGTGATGCAGCCGTGTGTATATGAATTTGTATGTAATACCTATAGTTTTACTTATAACCTTCCTCCGTGGTATCGTAATTTGTATCTCAGCTTTTTGAATGAAAGCAATCCGATATTCGAACTTGATATCTTCAGTGTCTTGTTCAGATATTTGTGTCCAATGTCAATGAGGTAGGTGTAGAATGTAATGAATGGACATTCACATGAGCTCTCATGATAATTCGCTTATAATTCTATGTATAGCAAGGGGTGTGAGTGGGTTCGACTAATATCGTAGGACCCAAAGTCAACCTCACCTGCCCGTGATGCACCCTGCTGTTTAACGGACGAGACTCTGACGACAAATAGCTTATAATACCTATTTAGAATGGCACGGAAACATTTCCTATTGGATTCGTTACCGATCACTAGATTGTTGTATTTGTGCCCTAAAATTGGCAGGCGATAAGGGTCTGTACAATAAAAACAAAAAGTTTATTTGCCTGAACAACAACATAAGTACACCGGAAACTACATACGATTTTAAAGGGTCCGTGAAGATGACTTTGTTTTGTTAGCGACACGCAAAACAAGAAAACCTATTTCCTAAAATCCGTGATTTTCGCTGCACTTCCCCCCTCCTAATTTTCCGGGCGAATGCATCAGAGGCTGCGCAGGAGTCGGCGACCTAGCGGCCTTGCACGTGCTATGTACAGGCGGAGGGGGAAGTGACTGTTTATGTGTACTATCTATTTTAAATCGCCATAATTATACAATTAGTAATATGTTGCTTCACTAAGTTTATAAGAAATTTTCGTGTGCATTTATTAGTCAGTAAATAATACTGAATAGTTGGGGCGATGATGCTGCAATTTGTAGGTGGCAAAAGCCATTAGGCAATGCTGAACTATCACTCAGAGGACCAAATTCTTCTCTATACACATTTGGATTTGGAATAGCAAAAACATGTAAAAAACATTCATAGGCGGATCCAGGGTTTTTTGTAGGGCACAAAGGGCAGCTTTGACTAAACGTAAGTAAGGTGTGCTGTGTTGGAATCCCTACTAACAGTAGACATACGAAAATCCATCTGGGTGCATTCACCCTTATGCATCATTCATTATGTAGATTGTCAGTTTTATTCTTGACGTCATTAAATCTTCATCTCCCACTTGATCCATCGTACCGTCTGCCTGTACACTAGTGCACCGACCTGTACGTTGACACTATGCAGTTTTGGTGATCACGGTACAGGCGGCAGATGTATACCTTTGTGTATACTATCATTGTTTACTGTTCTGTTGCTTTTCATTGTGTGATAGGTGAGTGGGAATGTTGATGACTGTACACTGTAACTACCTATTATAAGTATAACAAATTAAAACTAAAACATACATACATACATACATTAAATAATGCCTTATTTCCAGATATGTAGGTAGAGTAGAGAACACGGACCTTAATATGCTACGGTTCGGGTCCTAACCTGTTTCGCTTCATCGACTTCCATGATATTCTTCATGCACGTCTGTGGTCCCTAAATTGCAAGGTCATGAAAGAAATTATACGGATATAAGTATGATATAATATATATAAATAAATACAAAGCTGCTTCTCTTCCCGAGCATACTGTACAAGTCAGTAGAGGGACAAGAGGGTCTTGGTGTTTTGTAGACGATGGGCTGACCACCTGTCACTACTAACCGAACTTGTACATCTCAACTATACCCTCAAAATTGGTCAGAAGTGGCACCATGTGGTCCTATCGGCCCTTGGTGCTCTGCCTACCCCGTAAGGGATAAAAGCGTGATTATATGTATGTATGTATATACAAATCCCAACTAATCTGAACTAACATTTCATACGCGAAAGTAAATTTGTTTCTCCGTTTATTTGTTGTTATATCATCACGCTTTAGTTATGTAGTCGATCTTCTCGATACTTTGCAGATTGCTTGCATACATAGGCCATTGTATTCTGTAGTCCACGCGGACGAAGTCGCGGGTAACAGCTAGTAAAAAAATACGGCCAACAGGTCGTCCACCGCGGGCAATAAGCCCAAAAGGTTTCGTTTCCTAAATTATTTTAACATTGTCCATACACTGAAGTTGCAAAGAATTTCTCCAGTCCAAGTCCACCTTTTCTTGTTCCCGGAAGTATATCTCAGCATCATTTCGTTTGCGCTTCTTTTTTTCTTGTTATTTATTTCCTAGAGGTGCATCGTCCTCAAGTTCAGGCCCTTAACCTTAGGAGAAAGTAGCTCGGGACCATTACGCTCATTTCGTTCATTCGCTTTTTGAAAGAATAAGGGTGGCATTGAGCTGTTGTTTTATGACTACATAAAAAAAGTATATGTAATAAAACTAGCCTAAACACAGTAGGATACGAGATTTGTTTGATACTCGAAATTATTGATTTAACTAGCTTTCCTGGTAGGTATATTATAGACATACCTAATATAATATTACTAGTGGCCGCCCATAATTTCTGTCGCGTAAATTTTAAAATTCACATTAAACCGCCCTAAGATCAAATTGGTGAAATTCTAAAGAAAGGTCAGGTCAAGAGTACCCTAAACCGACGAGCGTGCATGAAGAATATCATGAAAGTAGATGAAGTGAAAGAGGTGTGTCAGGATCGTAGCAAATGGAGATCCGTGATCTCTGCCTACCCCTCCGGGAAAGAGGCGTGATTATTATGTATGTATGTATGTAACCGCTCTAGGAACCGCCATAGGAATATTTTCTTAGTGTGGTGTTACTATACGTCTTAAGTGGAAAAGCGTGCCACGTTCCAAATTTTACGTTTCTACATTAGCAGTTAGGGCTGTGCACGCGTCTATATGACAGTCAGTCAGTGGTAACATCTCCTTTTATAATATACAAACACAGATCGACTCTACTTATCCCCTGTCCCAAACACTCAAGGCTAGAAGAAAGCTCGAAAAGCGATAGTGGAATGCTCACGCGCATCTTAGAGTGCGACGCCTCCAGCGGGTCCCCTTTTTACACTAGTAGCGGAGCATTGCCCGGATGATAAACCTTCTTTTTTTTACGTGCAAACGGATAAACATAAAAATGACTTACGGAGCCGAGACGTGGATCCTGACGGTGGGGCTGGCTCACCGATTGCATGTCACTCAGAGAGCTATGGAAAGGTCAATGGTCGGAATCTCGCTAATGGACAAAGTCCGAAACGAGATTATCCGGCAGAAGACCAAAGTGACAGACATAGTCTCGAAATGTAGCAGACTGAAGTGGCAGTAGGCAGGCCACATCTGTCGTAGAACCCATGGACGGTGGAGTAAACGGGTTCTCCAATGGAGACCGCGCCTCGGCAAGCGTAGCGTTGGGCGCCCTCCGGCCAGATGGACCGATGATTTAAAGAGGACGGCTGGTAGTGGCTGGTACACTGGGGGAGGCCTACGTCCAGCAGTGGACTGCAATAGCCTGACGACGACGATCTAAATGGGTGTAAATGGGTTCGACAGTTACCTTAGGACCCAAAGTTACGTCACCTACCATACACCTATTTGTATGTAAAACATAAGCACCTTTACTTACATACCAATACTTGATTTAAGTAACCAATGTACACAACCCTTTGGGCGCTTATATCAATTTTTTGATTTCCAGCCTTCTGGTTACAATATTGCACCAAAGATTCCCTTCCGTAAACAATATATCTACTGAAAGTGATGACACTGTTTCATCATCACCACTACAGATAGTGATAGGTAATTCTATTGTATTGCTAATTGTATAGTAGTCATCAGTGACGATAAATTTGCCCTAGAAGCATCAGGTTCTATTTCCGGTAGCGGTCAAATGGTATTTCTATAGGATTATTGAATTGGTATCTTGGGAAATAAGCTGATTATGTATAGAAGTTTAATATACATAATAGGACAGTAAGTAGAATAGTGCAAGTGCTTGTTTTCGCAGTTATGAGTTATCAGATCCGAGGGTCAGTGGAGGGTGTAGGGTCCGGTGGTGTGGCGCACCCATAGTGAACATAATAGGACAGTTAGAAATGTTTATGTCATGATAGCCAACCGATGTACCTATGTTAAGTACATAGGTATATCGGTTGGCTATCATAACATAAATATAGCTATAGCTTTATGTAGAGTGAAGTTAGTTATATAGATATATTTTCACCTACCCTTGAAGATAGATAAATTGCATTAAATGCGGAAAAGTTTACTAGTAACCAATACCTTAACTTTACTAGTAAACTTTATAATTTCCGTTTATACCATTCTCGTCTAGTAATTCTTCAAAAAAAGAGGAACAATATACATACCTATAGGTACATATACACTGAGCATCTCATCATAGCAATGAGATGACGGATAATAGGGATGAATGGAAGAAAAGTACATATTGCGCCGACCTCAAATAAATGGGAATAGAGCAGGAAGATGGTGATGATGATGACACACCGCTGTGTTCCCGAAATGGGGAAGATCCTGCAGCTACGTCTAGCATAGCAGGTACAGATGTAAAATATCATTGACAAGCTGTTAGCTCATCGCCTGAGAGAACGCCCCTGAGTCCCTTAGTCGACTCCTACGACATGCACGGAAGGAGATGCAGCTGATGTATTCTAAGGCCGGCATCAGGTTTTGACTCTTCCTGATAGTAAAACATAGGTCATATTGTAGTATTAAACTGTATTAATAGTTGTATTGTTCGCGTTCGACCTTGATCTTCCTCGTCAGCTCTTTTAATTACCTTTATTGGATTATTACGAACGTAAACATCTAGAAAAATGTCGTGAGAATAAACTATTACAAGACTAAGCTATAAACCTGTTGTAAAGTCAACATCAATTTAAGTCAAAAACTATATCTTTGTAATAGGCAAAGGAATTTATAGAACAATAATGTAGGATAACATAGTTGTTGTTGTGTTGACAACATAGTCCAAAATATAAACTGCGGTCACCATCCCGCCTGCCCAGCGTGGTGACTATGGGCAAATACCCCCCATGGCAGTCTTGTGGCGTGCTCTGGGGGAGGCCTACGTCCAGCAGTGGACTGCAATAGGCTGATGATGATGAATGTAGGATAAGGAATGTATAGCTACTACGTCTCGTTATGTAAAAGTGGCTACATTTTGATGACAACTATCAAGTTCAGAAATATTTTAGTCTATACCTAACAGACCAATAGGTAACTCTACTCTCTTGAAAGACCGCATGTCGGAAATTTGACCGAATTTGCGAGAACTGCAGGATCATAGATGATTTCACAAGTTCGTTTAGTATAACGGCGACTGATGTTAATGATCAATAACCAACTTATCGCCTAAAGGAAATACCCATTTCGGGAACATAACCGTATGTACCGAAGTTGGAATTTTTGAATAACCTTCTTTACATTTTTCTAGATTACAGATTTACCTATAATTTTTTATACTTTAGCATCGAAGGCTCGATCGTAATAAAAAAATATCTACATTGCGATTATCGATCGTGTTTTACTCTACTTTATGACGCACAAAGCACATTACACGTTATGTTCTTACATAACTCTATTTACTTTGAATAATTTATACACACACACTCACATAACTCATATAATGCTGTCTGATTCTAAAACTATGTGTGGTTGAACTTAGCTTTAGTAAATTCTAATTCAACAGCGTATAGTTCACTTTACGTTAATGAATCTAAATGTGCAAATATTAATGATTTGCTTTTGGATCAGGATTACTTAGAAATAAAAAGAGCAACTACTGATATGAAATACGTTTTTGATCCGATTTGGTTGTTCAAACCCTAAAACATACAGGAATAAGGCACTTCTGACTCTTCTTCTTTTTCTTATTAAAGACCTGTAGGTGTTGCTTAGCCAATGTACCATTGTTTCGCGTTGACGTTTGTTATCAGTTATATAGATTAATTATTAATGACACTATAAAATTTTTATACAAAGAGAACCTAAGTCCTACATAAATATCTCTACTGTTAACTGTTATAATTATCAATAGCGGTGAAACTTGATCCCGTCGTCTAGATTCCTATTAGAGGAAATTTTGCGATGACGAAATTTCTTCATAATTCTTTTGTACACTGAAAAATTGTATAGTAGGCCTCACATAGTTAAACTGAGGATGCATAAAAGCGAACTTATTTTTCAAGACTAAGAATTGTTGAGAGTTTTACCAAAAGGCTATTTGTATAAACAAATTTGCAAATATGTTAATTTTCATTGTGGTACTGTTTGTTTCCATATAAAATACTTCCGGGTTGGGTTTAAAATCTAAAGACTCTTTTTATCACAGTTAGTACCTACATGAAAAGTTAAATGAAGAGGAACTGCCATAATTCATACCAGTAACCTGAAAACAGACAATGCTACGGAACTAAAGACTATTTTCTAAGCCCGGTCCATAAAGGTCCATGTCAATTCGATTTCATAACTTCTAAACGTGGATCCCTCTGAATCTCTCTTGACGGAACAACTAAAGCCTTCAAACGCCCCAAATACGTCACAAACACCTTCAAATACCACACAAATACCGTCCTTATTATTTCCCCAAAAAGATTCATTCGCCTTACACACACGATCATCACTTTCGACTTTTGTCCACCCAAACGATTGGTTTGACAAGGTTCCATTAAATATGCTGGAAAATTCAAAATCGAACTTTAATGCGATATGTTTAAAATACATAGTATTGTTTAGCGTGCTAAAGTGAAGTAGAACCGTGGTAAAGTGAAGAGTTTGGCCTACAATTGAAAGTGAAAGTACGCGGTACTAAAGCGTGGGAGGCGGTGGGGGGAGGGCTATGCGCAAGAGCATGGATACCAAATGCGAATTTTGTTTGATGACCCACGGCACGTATAGATCATAATTCTATTGCCATATTGTTTAAGGCTCTACGAGATGAAAGTTGATGATAGGTAAGTAATTGTGATAAGATCTGTATAAATTACTAGATTTTTGATCATCGTTATCAATCTTTTTTGACAGTTTGGATTGTTCATTACTAGTCATCATAGAAGGTTTAAGCCTCATTTACATTACACCGATCAACATGGGTTGACATAGTCGGCATAGATGCTGCTGCCCACCTTGCTGAAACCCTCCATCGCCTCTTGATATACCCGTGGGCAAACATGGGGTGTCATTCTACTCTGCCACACGGAAATCCAAAATAAAGGCTATAAACACTGATATTTTTTCTACCATGTGTTTCATTATTGTATATTACAGTAAATACGGAGAAATTTACAAACGAAATGCATACAAAGGCGTGTATTTTCTGCAAGAGATTTCTTCCAGAAAATCATATGACATATTAAGACAAATAAGTTATAAAGGTATTATGCGTGCCTACAAACATAACAAAAGCTTTGTTAAATCATATCATAGAGAAGGTTAGGCTGTACTAGTAGTATTATAGATACAATTGCAACTGCCTATATATCTGCTTAGTCTTGGGAACAATCTCACGATGCAGATTGTTTTTGCAAGCACCATTAATTATAATTAACTAGATGTCGGCATTGATTCAATCGTAGTTTCCAATTCTTCATATTGGTCATTCATATTGTCATCATTTACTAGATTGGCGAAGTTGACTGCCTGCGACCTCCTGGGTTTGAATCCTGTGGTTCTTTGTTCCCTGGGGAGCCAAATTCAATAATGAAATAAACTTACCTATCTAAAAGATGGGAACGAAGTGAAAAACGTTGAAAATTACTGTTGTGAATATTCAGGGAGAGAGAGAGAGAGGATGAAAATGCAGGGGTAAAAGAGCCGGGACAGCGTTGTCGTGTAGACATTGAATGTGTTATAAGGTTATAACAAAAGAATTTAAACATTTTTTAGGGTAAACAGTGCCTAATTTTGGCAAAAAATCGTCATATTTCAAAATAATTTTTAAACACTATCTAACTTTAGACACGCTTCTTTAAACACCGTGGAATTTTGGAATGTATTCCGAAAATTGACGTAACTCTCAAATAAATAGACCCTACATAAGGACTTCGTATTGCTGTTACATCTGAAGTTATTTCTCATAGCGCCTTTGAGCCTTATATGGATAGTTTTGATCTCAGATATGGACTTGAAACGACCACATACAGAGAATGAATTAACAATGTGTTAGAAATAGTTTCTCTTTTTGAAATCAAAAGGTTCTTTTGTAAGAACTATTTTTTCTGCTTTGGATCTGGTAGGTTTTATGGCCTTGAAATATAATATTTTTTTATTGACTTTACAAAAACAAAATGAATATTTCGCTTTGAGAACCCAGCCAGAACCACAGGATCAAATTCAAAAAAAAAAGTACATAATAGGATTAGAAATTAATTACAACTAAGGGCTTTTTTATTCTGATTTATTTTACAAGCCATACATCATATGATTAAGTCGGCTTATTTATAATTACATTGGGGCTAGTATCACATCTTAGAAAATACGTTAGGCAACAGTTATCGGTGGTATAGAATAGGTACACATATACAAGTAGCTTATACTTATACAAATAGCTTTAAGGTATATTATTATGTTTATAATATTCAGATCTTATTGTTAAGGAGTCAATAATGAAACTTATAATTTTGTTACTATGTTTAATTGTGAAATTAGAGCATAATATTCTATAGAATAAGAAGAACTTCTCGGGATTGAGTGTAATTTATGAGATCCAACCGCAGATGTTCATTAATTTTGCACACTAGAAATAAGTGGAGAAGGTCTTCCTCCTTTTCACATAGGGAACAATTTGGATCTTCTCCTTTTCTCATAATAAAATTGAATTTGTTAAGTGGGATATGATAAGTACGGATTCGAAAGCAGACTACTAGTTCTTTCCTACTAAGATCTAGAGAGGAAAATCAAGGCCCCTGGGTGGTTCACATACAATAGTCCTGTACCAGATACCCTTAGTTTGAAGAAACCAATGTTAGGAAAAACTTAGCTCCTGCTAGAGAATTAATTAAGTAGGTTAGAAATTTTTTGTTAACCTAAATACAGGATGTTTTTTGGTTGCTACTCTTAATAAAGGGTACGTACTCTATAGGTCAATTAAGGAAATTTGTGCCAAAAAAAAATGCTGGAAAACGATATTAAATTAAAATATATATATATATATTACTTGATCGGGCAAAATTTATAGTGTCCAGTGTTTATGTTAGTTTTTTCATAGACAGATATTAATTATTTCTCGTGAATAAATCTTGCTACACGTGTCTATGTGAATTTATGCAGAAAAACGCAGTCTATTTACTCAACTTTGGACCCTAATATTTTGGTATGCTTCCATGGAGAAAAATGATCATGATGACGAGATTCCGTAGTTTTCGGGAACGTTGACGACCAAAAATCATCCTGTATACACCATAGATATACCACCATGTCGTGGCCATATTGTTAAATTGATCATTTCATGAAATGGTCGAGCATTTCATGAAGTGGTCGCATTTCATGAAGTGGCCAATTCAATTTGACCAGATCGTTAAATCGTCTACATTTCACGATTTTGTCATCCACGTTTGGCCAAATCGTATTAACAGGGTGTCCATAAAATCCGAATGTGGTAAGAGCTTACACCATATATAAGTATACCATAAGGTATGATGGTATGATTTTTTTTGCTATTATGTATGTGATATTTTCACAATATAATATTTAAAAACATAAAAGACTTTACAAAAGCGATTCGCATCTGGCACATCGCCGGACGCTGCCTGGGCACGCTCGCTCCGCTCGCTCGGCTCGTGCGTCATTTGTCATAGTCTAACCTAACCTAACCTATCGTAATCTAAGGTTTTTGTTTAACAATATTATTATAAACCACCATTAAGTCTAATATACATTATACAATATAACACACTATCCGTGAACTTCTTCTGCATAGTCACCCTACTCTCTTTAATTTGTTTTATAACCTAAAAAGAAAAATCCGCCATCTTCACACATAAATAAAACGCGCGCAGCGCCTCTACAGGTGATTCGTGTAACTATTTTACGATATGATCAATAATCTTGACCACTTCATGAAATGATCGGGCGTTTAGTTGCCCATATCGAGAAACGATTTTTAATCATCGATCTGCCCAAACCATATCATGATGTGGCCAATAGACAGTTGAACTTTTCATGAAATGCGACCATTTCATGAAATGCTCGACCATTTCATGAAATGATCAATTCTACGATATGGCCACGACATATACACCATAGAGTTTGAATAATAGTAGAATAGTAGTTACCCCAATGTCAATGTTACCATTTACTAATGAATGGTTACCAGCAACCAACAATGGTGACTGGTTACTATTGGTAGTCATTATGTGAGTCATAGTCGAATTCCGTCTAGCCGTCCCTGTTCTCGTCTCTACTAGTTTAAATCTAACATAGACATATTATTGTTTAATTTATTGATTTCTTTATTCAATTATAATTACAAAATCTTAAAAACTAGATACAACGTCCCACTGAACTGCTTGCGCCGTTTGACTGGGATCCATCCCTCCAAATAGACATCTCTGTGTTACTGAAAGAAGAAGCCACAGTAGCGCTTAGCGGAACGATGTATGTTCTGAGTCCCTACATGATGGAACCACTATCAGAGACCTAAGCTTTCATCAGCGATTCTCTTATTTCGCTTGCAAGTCTCATCACGAGGAATCATCTATTTGTCTCATCATCATCATCACTTCTGTCTGTCTATACCTATGCATGCTTAGATCTTTAAAATTACGCAACGGATTTTGATGCGGTTCTTTTTAAAATAGAGATTTGATTCAGGAGGAAAGTTTATATGTATCAACATTGCACCCGTGCGCTAGTCTAGTAAATATAAGCAAAATCCTTATATAAAATTGTAGATATTTTTTAAGTGATTGTAGAACATTTACCATTATTCCTGAAATGACCTGAATTCAAGTCCAATGAAATTCAAATCTGGACATATTTCTTGTAAATTTTTAGAATTTATCACTAACCAGATGTGTTACAGTTTTGAACGATACTGCCTTTTCTTTATTTCAAGAATTTCATAACAAACATTATATATAACCTATAAATTTAATTGTATTAGGCGTTACAATTCAGAAGTTTAAACATTCAGTATGGGTGCGCTCACCAGCATACCTCATACCATACCACAAACATATGTAGTTACTATCTAGTTTTTGATTTAGAAAATAGTGCGATGTATTATCTTGCATGCTAGGTGCTCGGATCTGGTTTCTCGTGGCGATTGTAGTTACTGCAAGTGCTTGTTTTCGCAGTAATGAGTTATCAGATCCGAGGGTCAGTGGAGGGTGTAGGGCCCGGTGGTGGGCGCACCCATAGTGAATGAATTATAACCTATAGTTATATTATTATAGAGATTATGGCAATAACAGCCAAATTATGAAAATCATTCTCGCTAGATCTTCATTAAGTATAGGTAAGTTAAGTACCCAAAAGAATGATTTTTGGAATTTTTGTCCGTTTGTCGGTTTGTCTGTTTGTCTGTGCGTTTGTGCACGCTAATCTCAGAAACGGCCGAACCGATTTCAGTGCAGTTTTCAGGAATATATTGTGACAGGTCCCACTTAACATATAGGCTACTTTTTATCCCGGATAATTTTGACATTTTGTTTTTTGTCTAGTCCACGCGGACGGAGTCGCGGGCATCCACTAGTAATTACTATGTGTATAACCATATTTTCTGTGTAACTGCAAACAAATATGGTGGTTCTGAAATCAAGCATAGGAGTTATTCTATAAAATAGAGTCTTGCCATGCCTAAAGCAGTAATAGGTTAACAAGATACAAGATATATGTTGTCATAGGTCTGGCACAGTAACAACTCGAAGTCATCTGCAATTCATATTCCAGATTTTCTGTCGTCGAATATATGTACAATTTTGTGGAAATTTTGCCAAAAAATCCGTGTCAAATCCAATGGAGTTAAAAATTGAAAGTGATGTCCTACTTATACCGCGTAAGGGTGATTCAGACCAAAACCCGTTATAAGTGGCTGCTATTACACCGATTTATCGTAGCTACTGTTGATG
The DNA here is from genome assembly GCA_014607495.2 of Carposina sasakii. Lineage (NCBI taxonomy): Eukaryota > Metazoa > Arthropoda > Insecta > Lepidoptera > Carposinidae > Carposina > Carposina sasakii. The sequence goes on from CP053170.1 coordinate 9,272,501, forward strand.
AATTGACTTTAATAAGGATCATATTATGGAGTATCTTATAAATTTATCTTAATTAAGATGTTTTATACTATAAATATTAATAAGATTATAAGATACTTCTCCATAATATAATCCGCTAGGATATGGTCAGTTATTTCATCATTAAACATTGTGCTGAGGGGTTCAGCTTTGTTTACCAAGATTTGGATAGTCTATAGCTATCGGAATGAAAAACTAACGTTGCCAAAAACGTAATTTAAAAGAGATGGTAAAATTCGTCATCCGAGTTAAGCGGCCCTATAGCTCAGTTGGTTAGAGCGATGCACGGAATGCGAGAGGTCGTATGTTCAAATCTCACTCGGGTGAAAAATGATATCATTTTCTTATTAATATTTATAGTATTTGGCCGCGTGGTGCCAGCAGAGTAGAATTCGTACCACCACATGTCTGCCCGTGGGTATCGTACGAAGCGATTAAGGGTTTCCGGGAGGTGGGCAGCAGCGCCTCCCGTGTTGACAACATAGTCTGAAAAACAAACTGCGGTCACCAACCCGCCTGCCCAGCGTGGTGACTATGGGCAAATACCCCCCATGGCAGTCTTGTGGCGTGCCCCGGGGGAGGCCTATGTCCAGCAGTATACTGCAATAAGCTGAAGAAGAAGTATTCATACATATATACACGGCTGTGTTCTTTAATGAGGAAGCCAGAACTGCAGGACTGAAAGGAATATCCCACAGGCACGTTTAGCATAGCAGGATCAGATGTTAATGAGCTGTGACCAGTTGCTAGATTATTGCCTGAGAGAATACCCGAGTTCCTTAGTTGACTCTTACAATATAGCGGAGGGTATAGGGCCCGGTGGCGGGCGATCCCTCAATAGATATTATCAATAGTTCCTAAAGTTCAGTAAATCATCAAAAGTTAAATTCAATAGTACCTACTCATCTTAAAAAGTTTGCAGATTTTGCAAAAACAAAACTGTGGGCAATTCTTGAAAATTTTTGAGCCGAAACGCAACCACTAACAAACCGTTAACGAAACGCGGTGCGATTCAATATATACTTACCGCCTGAGTAATAATAAGGTAGGAATAAATATCAGTCTCGTGCAGAAATGTGTCTAATTACGTCACCGTAAAATAATTATTGCTTTCTTCTGAGCGTCTACAACGGTTCCGTTTCGGCTTCGTTCCAGCTCGAGACTTTTCGAGAATTGCCCCCCTGAGCATTTTAGTAGATACGACAACATGAAATAAAGTCAAACACAATTACGAGTGTGCTAATGTTTACTACCTACCACTGCTTCGAAACTAAAATTTTATCTAAAATCGTGATGTATTTATTGTATGTACTCTATAGGTGTTACTACGCTTCGGTGTAACGCGCACCCTCCACTCACGGATGCATTTGTATATGCCGGATCCAGGATGCTCCTTGCTTTCGTCCGCTTTCGTACCTTCTTTTTCTTTCATTTTGGCAATGAATGACACATAATATTGCGCATTTTTGACAAATATTTATAGAAAAATAGATGTAAAATTAATATGCCGTGGTGGAATCATAGTATCCTCTATGTTACTAAGTAGTCATAAGTGATTAACAAGAGTAGCAAATGTTATCTACTCTTATGTATTATAGATATATCGTTCTTATAGCGGTGATAGCAAGCGGGAGGCGTAAGTTCGATCCCAGTCACGGGCCTCTACCAATGAATTTATTTCATGTACAGATTTTAATGTTGCAAAAATGTCACTTAGCTCGTGCCTCGGAAAGCACGTAAAAACGTTGGTCCTGCGCCTGAACTCTCTCCGGTCGTGTCGGCTTTCCATCCCATCGGACTACGAGAGAATAGATAGTGCACGTGTTTGCGCACGCACCTTGTGCACTATATAGGTAATATCTCCTGCGTAGCTGGGCAATCTCCGTAGAGATTGGTCGCCTTGGCCGAAATACGGTCGGAGATCATCATCATCATATCGTTCTTGGTAGGTAAATCCTCCATTATTCTGTAATTTACGAGATTCATTTTTTTTCGTTTATACCTGCATGACAGTTTGTTTCAAACAAATTATGTCATATTCTATAACAAAGATTCAATTCAAATCAATCGTTGAAAATCTCGCAGAGGTCCCCAACAATCGGTATTGCATAACCCATCGCGAACAGCAAGTAGGTCAACCCTTGCGTAAGAGTGAAAGGTTGCATAAGAATAGAGTGAGACGAGATGAGGCGCGAGCGCAGGTCCAAAGAGTAAGCTGCAGAAGGTATATACCGCTGATGTTCATTTCGTCTTCGTCTTCAGCCTATTGCAGTCTACTGCCGGACGTAGGCCTCCCCCAGGGCACGCCTAAGGGCCACAGGGGGGTTTTGCCCATAGTCACCACGCTGGGCAGGCGGGTTGGTGACCGCAGTGTGATTTTTGGACTATGTTGTCAGCACGGGAGGCGCTGCTGCCCACCTCCCGGAAACCCTTAATCGCCTCGTACGATACCCACGGACAGGCAGGGGCAAACTCTACTCTGTCGGCACCACGCGGCAATGTTGTACATTTAGATATTATGAAATTATTGTGATATCAATTCAAAGTGAGAGAATGACAAATAACGGCTAGCTGAATGGCATAGAAAGAAGCTTAAGTACCAATGTATGATCTAGGGGGATGGAAATAATACAGTGAAAAAGGCTTTTCGAAATTTGCATGGAAACAAAACAAAACAGGATAAAAAAATAAGTCGATAGCGTACGGATACGTTTACTTCGGCACACTAATTTATTAATCGTATAAGCTATAAATGTTAAACACAAACAATAAAATAAATAAAGAAAAAAAATTAATCAACAAAATAGTAGGTAATTACATAATTTCAAAATTGATTTTTGATCTCGCTTATCAATACAATTTCTCTCACGTCTCTATAGATTAAAACGTGCATTATCTACCAAAGTATGGTTTTTTATCTTATTTAATATGAATTTAAAAATAACGATAAGTATTATGAAAGGTATTTCTTAAAAACGTACACTTTTATTACAATTATAATAATATACGATGTTTACTCGAATTAAGTTCTATTTGTTAAGTAAAAAATATGAAATAAATATATCAAGCAAAGGACATTTAAAATATACAGGGTGTAACAAAAAGGGTATGTTAAGCGAAAAGCTATGAATGTAGCCCATTGTAATGAACCTATTCCCAAAATTTAAGACTCGAAATCACATGTTTATTTTTTACGATTGTATGAAACATTCCTGAGTTATTTAGGAATTCTCCATACTGACTAGAAAAATAAACATTTGATTTCGACTCTCGAATTTTGGGAATAGGTTGTATAGTGGGCTATTTTAATAGCTTTTCGCTTAACATACCCTTTTTGTTACACCTGTATATAGATTAGCAATAGAGTACAGGTATACTTAGCAGTCTGATTTCCATCCATTACTACTTCAATAAAACTAAACTAAACTTAACTAATCATAAACTTCATTCATGAGAGGCCGAACAGCAATGTATAAAAAAAACCGCATTAAAATCGGATCATCCGTTTGGGAGCTACGATGCCACAGACACACACACACACACACACACACACACACACATACACACACACACACACACACACACACACACACACTCACACACACACACACACACACACACACACACACAGACAGACACGTCAAACTTATAACACCTCGTCGTTTTTGCGTCGGGGGTTAAAAATAGACTATTATTTAATTGGCTTCTACACATACACGGGCAACATAACGCACCTTCGGTGCAACAACGGCACAATTGTCAAAAAATACAAAAAGCAATTGTGTCGTTATTCTACTTTAGAACAAGGGCACATTTGCCAAAAAATGCAAAACACAATTGTGCCGTTGTTGCACCGAAGGTGCGATTAAGTTAAGAAAAAATAAATAAATATGTTACTACTGTCCCTTCTGTGTCTCATATTCTTTGCCACTATAAGAGGGGATGTAAGTAGGTTGTGGACTAAGGCTTTGTCCCCCCCACTTTGGCGGCATTTCCCAGTGTGCAAACTGGTTTTATCCGGCGAATTCGACTATTCTGCCAGTCTATTGGGCGTAAAGTTTAAACTTAAACTAAAGGCGGATAACGATTCGTCTTAAAGCATTTCAATTCCGTCCATGGACGAACATGATTTTGTTTTATGACACATAGAGAAGGAACATACATAGTTTTTTTTTTAAATATTAAATAGGCTTACGCTTAACCACAACTGATGAGCACCGTTGCACTCTAGGATGGAGCTCGCTTGCCTAAAAGAAACCGGTTCACTCTCGACTTGAAGACCGCAAAATTATAGTTCATGGAGAACAGGGATTCAGGCAGTGAGTTCCACAGCTTGGCCGTTCGCACAATGAATGTAGAAGCAAAACGCTTAGTACGAGTTTTCGGCACTTCAACTGTGAACCGGTGACGCCTTGACGTTTCCCTGGTCGTCCAGTAGTAGAAGGGTGCTTAATAACGTTTTGGATTTTTCGTGGAATTTATTCCACGCTATTCCACTTCAGGGCATACCTACGTAATTTAAGCTCACCCCTTACCACGTGGGACTTAATAGGCTAACTTGTCTTTGGGGATAATAGGCGTACGTATGTATTATTTTAAGCCTAAGTGAATTTACATTTAGATCTATGTACATATTTATATTTTACTGAGACGGAACAGTGAGATAGTGAATCAAGTAACATGGTACGTTACTTTCGCATAACATGCGAATATTATAACGTTGTATAAACAATATATTATTTCATGCAAAGCCTGATCTGCCTGTAATTACACCGTTGGTGCTGGACTATCTTCTTCTATACAGGATAATTTTTGGTCGTCAACGTTCCCGAAAACTACGGAATCTCCTCATCATCACGATCATTTTTCTCCATGGAAGCATACCTGGGAAGTGTCTGGTTTCCAAAATATTAAAGTCCAAAGTTGAGTAAATAATTGCACGAAAAATAATTAATATCTGTCTATAAAAAAAACTAACATAAACACTAGACACTATAAATTTCGCACGATCAAGGAATGTAAAATTTTTTTTCAAAAAAAATTTTTTTTCTTCCCAGCATTTTTTTTGGCATAAACTTACTTTATTTCATGTATAGAGTACGTACCCTTCGTTAAAGGTGGCCACAAAAAAACACCCTGTATAGGCTACTTTTTATCTCGGGAAAATGTTTTTTATCCCGGATAATTTCGACATTTAGTCATACATTTGTTTGTATTCAGTACATGTTTATGGAGAATACTATCACATTTTTATTTACATTCCTTACTTTTCTTAGCCGGTTAGGGTTCTGCCAAAGCCTCCACTAGAATCTAATGTCACCAAACAGTCACCTCGTGAGTTTATCCTCATTAAAATTTTAACTATACATATTTTTAGGGCTCTGAACCCGGTTCCTTAGGTTTTACAAAAAGTTGTATCTCATATACCGTGATAGCTAGATAGTTAAAAATTTTACAGATTATGTATTTCTATTGTCGCTATAATAATATTAGCCGTACAAATCAGGACAATTTTTTTTAATAAGAAAATTCCTCATTGTTAAAACGACCTACAGATTTCCTAGCACGGTGGTTGTTCAGAGAAGTTAGAAAGTTACAGAGGCTTAGGAGGTCTGGAGTCAACCAATCAACATGTAACCGTTACTTTATCATGTAACGATGACATGTTGATCGGTTGACTAGATCATAAAATATAGGTTTCTACTGTGAAGGTTTATTAGAAGATAAACTTGTATTTTTTTTATTTTTTTTTATTTATTTCATTTTACTTTACAATAAACGCTTAAAATTAGATAGTACATTACCAAACTGCGTAGCAGTTTATCAGTAATTAACAGGTTCCAAGATGTTTTCAGTTGCGTTTATACACTATACATACAAACAATAACCATATACTAATCTACCAATCTATTCATCCATACATACAGGCAAATAAAAATGGAGTCACTATCTACCTGCAGCATCAAAACAACCCCTTTCCACTAAATGCATATGAATATTTATGGTACATAATATACCTAAACAACATTTTTATGAATTTTTATGAATTTGTTTGTCTGTCTGTCTGTTTGTTCGGGTCATCTCAAAGTATGATTTTATACTGAGCTAGAAATGTGAAATTAACTGTTCGATTTTACCTGTACATGACCCAGCTGAATCTGAAATCTCCTGAATGCATGTTATTGTTTTCTTTTTCTATTTTATGCCATTATGTTATATTGATAACTGTTAATATCAAAAATACCTAATAAGTATTGCACCAATTTTATGTTAACCTGATCCTGACATCGGGACAAACTACTTTTGGTTTTTCATGTTCAGTTTTAGAATATTAATAGATTTTTTTTTTAAGTACAAAAAAAAAATGTTTCTAATACATAACTTTTTTGTTTTTAGAAATAAGTTTTATCTTAAACAAGAAAATTATTTGTATATGAAATAATGTCTATAATGGGTCAGAATGGATTAAATTACTTGATATCACCGAATCAATCACCGAATAGTTTTGTCTCCGAAATTTTTCCATGACACAAAAACTACAAGAAAAACTAGTGATTCGGGTCAAATACAAGTGTTCCGTATATAATGCAATGTTCTGGTTTTAATGACTTTATTGTAACTAGAGCCAAGTTTAAGCGTGAGAAGTGATTACGTCACTAACACGTGAAAAAGATAGTCAGGGACGACTCAGTGTAAAGCTGTTGGGTTCTGTACATGAAGTATTGTCTTAAGGCCAATTCCAAAAGGTTCTAGAGGTAAATCTGGGCAAACGTCTCCTCCAGGGCGCATCACAAGGCTCCTACAATTTCGCTTGACAGGCGGGTTGGTGACGCAATGTGATTTTTGGACTATGTGGTCAACACGGGAGGCGCTGCTCCCGGAAACCCTAATCGCCTTACGATGCCCATGGCTATCATGGTGCTATTCTACTCTATCAATACCACACGGATTTTTTTACACTGGGCTCAGACTATTTTATTCTCTTGATAAGAATGTGTGTGTGACTTTTCTGAAATGTTACAATCAAAAGGCTAATAAATTATCAACGATTTTAAATGATTATAGTTATCCATAAACAACCATCATTTTAGTCTAAGTATACTAGATACGACTTTAAACTCCGACTTTTACATGTAAAAATAACACTTTTACCAGTGTAACTGCTAAATGAAATTTTGTATGGAACCCTAAAAAACTGACGAATTTTCTACTATTACATAATTCAATATTTGGGGCCAACTATAAAAATTAAGAAGTGTGTCTATCTGTGTGTTAGTAGGTTAGTGACGTAATGGTAATTAATATGGTTACAGCGTTAGAGCATTGTTGACTGTGGAAATGGATTTAAAAATTGCTATTCTGTAATAACTTACATATAAAACTAGGCTCATTTGTATGAATTTTAATAGGAAGCTTCTTACGAAATATATAGTAATCTTTTTACACGATTTCCACCAAAAAGTGAAAAAAAAATGCCATTCCTAATTTAAAAAAATACAAAAATGGCAATGCATGGCAAAAATTATTCATCATCACAAAAAAAAAAACATTAAAAACAAAGTATCAGTTTCTTTTTTTTACTGTATGCAATGAAAAGTACCAGGCTCACAGAAAACGAGTGTGGTAGAAAGCTAGCCGAAGGCCGTCCGGTACCGAATTCGGCGGACAACAACCTCTGCGCGTTCATGTTCTATTAGTCACTGAACTGCTGGTAGTGAAACTTTATAAAAAAAAAAAAGTACCTTTAATTACTGTCTGTTTATTTTCAAGACACGCTGTGCCAGTTTCTGAAATGCTAATCAAAGTTTGACCGTCGTTTTACTGGAATTTGACACATTGTTGTCGCGAATTATTTCAATTGAGAAATAGGTGTAAACTGAGCATAGTTTTACCAAAAGCTTGCGGCCAGCAATCGTCTCTTTTCGAAATATTTGCTCTCCTCTATTTTTCCCTACAATATTATTAATTAATATTGTTTTCGATTTAAATCGCGTTATAAACACAGCTATAAAAAACCGTAATTTACAGCTAAAAAATATTTAATGTTTTCAAACGGATCTAGGGAAAAGTTACAACCAGCCATACACAAACTATCCAGGCAGAAGACAGTTTGAATAATGAAGGTCATAATACGAATTAGTTCTAAGGCAGTAAATTGAATTGCCTGGAACTTGCCAGGTTTTTAAAAAGTTCATAATACGACCCCTGGTACATCGTACGTGATATCATACATGGGCTTTTATAGCAAACATGCTCTATTCAGAACTACAGGATTAAGATGGAGATTCTATAGCCACGTTTAGTATAGTGGGAGCAAGTGTAAAAGATCAGTGACAAGTACCTGTGCTAGTTCATCACATAAGAGAACGCAACTCAGTTCCTTACTCTAGTAGTTAGACTCTTACGTCGCACGGAAGGAGAGATACTCCGCCTATGCTAGTGCTATTAATTTTCTGTTAAAAAAACAGGTGGTTTCCTATAAATAAATGGTCCCGCGAAATTGCTCATCTAATTCCATTGAATGGGCTATGAAGGTGGAGTGGAAAAAGTATAATTTTGACGGAGGCCGGCGGCGCGGGTGAACGATCTCTGCGCTATCATCCGCGATGCGCCCGCGCCGGCACTTTGTTGCTGTGCTGTAAGGGCTTGAAAATGTTCTAGTCTAATTATGTAAAATTTGGACTAGACAGTAATTTTTTGTCTTGACTTACTTGTTTAAGAGGGTTGAGAGGGTCTTGGTGTTATGTAGGCGATGGGCTGACCACCTGTCACTACTAACCGAACTTGTACATCTCAACTATACCCTCAAAATTGGTCAGAAGTGGCACCATGTGGTTCTATCGGCCCTTGGTGCTCTGCCTACCCCGTAAGGGATAAAGGCGTGATTATATTGTTACGATCGGGTAGTTTACCTATTGACTCACTAGATGTCGCTAGTAGCAGAGTAGAACGCGATATCGTTTACTAGCATGTTCTGTTGTAGTCTCGACGTGTTTGGTATATGAATTGTTGAATGAACGCCCTAGAACGTTCCAGGCTTGCCCGGATAACACCTACGGGGTTTCTGTAGATGGGTCGCTCGGGCATATTCCCGAATGTTCGGGACCGAACGTCGAGCCGTATAAATACGGCGGATCGCGGCCGACGGAGTCAGTCTTAATTGAGTCGAAGCTAAACAAGCGATAAATGGTGATAGTGAAGAAGTGATAGTTTAGTGCTGAGTTTAGAGTTATAGTGATTAGTGCTGGAATTTTGTAACCTCCTCCACCCAATAAAGAGTTCTAACACCTACGCCTACCTTTTAATCGGCAGCTCCAAATCACCCGTACCCAGTACGTAACAATTGGTGTCAGAAGTGAGGATTTGGAGTAGAATGTCGATTGTCAACAAGGAAGGCATGGAGCAAAGGAGTAGCATTATCGGTGAGCCGGAGACCGTGGAATCTGCTCGTGCAGCAGTAGCAGCGGCGACATCACCTTCGGTGAATGCTATGCTTCGAGAATGTTTTAGTCAACTAATGCAAATGAAGATGGAAATGGTGGAGGGGCTTAGCGTAATCGATAAACATTTCAACGAGCTGGACAATACTTATGCGAACTACTGCAAGACCTTTGGGATTAAGTCAAATGTTGGGAATATCGAGAAAGTGGTCACTGAGCTGGACGACCCGTGTGCTAACATCTGCACAGACGTTGAGGCAAAGTCGGTAGTGAAGGACGTTCATCAGGAGCCGCACTCGGAGGAAGTGCACGGGGCGGCTGAGGGGGTGAAACGGGTTGAAATGGATAGTGGATCCGGAGGAAGACTTACCTCAATAGTCAAGGTCGGCAGCGCATGTGAGGACATTCGCATGGACGTGATGGAGTCGGAGGTGGAGATCGTACGCCAGGAGCCGCACTCGGGAGTAGTGCGTGATGTGGTCGAGGAGGTGAAGCAGACCGAGGTGGATGGAGGATCTGGAGGATTTGGCTCCATCAGTGATGGCTGCAGTGATCTTGACCACATGGGTGTTGGCTGCGATGAGAGTGATGTGGTTGCGTCGAGTTGGAGTAAAGATTGTGGCAATGAGTCAGAGGCACCTGCTGGTGATGTGGAACAGGTGGAAGAACCTGAGCAGAAGAGTTATGAAGAATTGCTTATGGCTAATGGAAGAAGGATATGGAACAGGAGACTGGTTTTGAGAGTGATGCCTATGGATAAGGAACAGGAAAGTGATATGCGCTTGGATGGTGTTAGCTCAACAAGTGGCAGTGTTGGTTTGATGTTGAGTGCATATGTGGAGACTATTAGCAACTGGAAGGTTAGACGCAGAAGAAGAGCAGCGGGTTCGTTTGTGTGGCTGCATCATCCAGTGCGACGTAAAAAGAAGGCACCTAATTTGTGGAAGAAATGGTATATGCCGAGCAGAGTAGTTGCCCGACGGCGGTCGCAGGATGCAGTAAGAAAAAGATGTGATGACCGGATGCTCTTTGTGGCGGCAGCGATGATGTTCGGGACGAACATCTCTAGGAAGGGGGCAGTGTTACGATCGGGTAGTTTACCTATTGACTCACTAGATGTCGCTAGTAGCAGAGTAGAACGCGATATCGTTTACTAGCATGTTCTGTTGTAGTCTCGACGTGTTTGGTATATGAATTGTTGAATGAACGCCCTAGAACGTTCCAGGCTTGCCCGGATAACACCTACGGGGTTTCTGTAGATGGGTCGCTCGGGCATATTCCCGAATGTTCGGGACCGAACGTCGAGCCGTATAAATACGGCGGATCGCGGCCGACGGAGTCAGTCTTAATTGAGTCGAAGCTAAACAAGCGATAAATGGTGATAGTGAAGAAGTGATAGTTTAGTGCTGTGTTTAGAGTTAAAGTGTGTTTAGTGATAAGTGTTGTAATCCTGTAACCTGCTCCACCTAATAAAGAGTTCTAACACCTACGCCTACCTTTTAATCGGCAGCTCCGAATCACCCGTACCCAGTACGTAACAATATGTATGTATGTACTTACTTGGTTAAAATTCCTGTTTTCTGTTGGTACTGAGGGCCTTTTCCTATTTTAAAATGAAGTACTTTCACTATGGGTGCGCCCACCACCGGGCCCTACACCCTCCACTGACCCTCGGATCTGATAACTCATAATTGCGACAACAGGCACTTGTACTAACTACAATCGCCATGAGAAACCAGACCCGAGCACCTAGCATGCAAGACGATACATTGCACTATTCCGAAATCAAAAACTAGATAAATAATCTACATATGTTTCGCCAACAACCGTGGCATCCTCAGGATTATAGAAATTAGTAAATTAGTAAACCACTAATTATTATGAGCCTCTCAAACCCAACACATTACTTACACAGAATTAACTACCCTCTACTAAAAGTACTTTCACCAAATCGAAGACCTCTTTGACATTTCGTAGTGAAGACATTATAGACTCCCAGTAGTTTCCGTATCTGTACCTTCTATACTCTTCATCGCATTCAGATTTATCATAATTTTTAAGCATTTAGTAGGTAATAGACCTGTGGATAGAGATTAATTCTGGCTGGTTCGCTTGTGAGGCATTCCTAGACAATCAAATATACTTTCCGGGATTGGCCCACCAAATATTCCTGTTACTGTAACTCCTGTAAGCCAAGATCGACAGAGGCGACCACAAAAATGCAAATAAAGCATAGAAAATCCCGAGGGGACCTAACAAGCGACTATAAAGTATTAAAACTAAAAAAAATATGTCTCAAATGTACTGCTGATTCCCCTTTCCACGGGAGGTGAATGCCACAGTCTATGTGATGCACAGCAACAAAGGGCCGGCCCTCTACACGTGTCCCTCCTATCTCTGTGACCTACTTACGCACACATGCACCAGTGTGGCGTGGGCCGTAGGGCTCGCATCCGAGTGCGTCTGTGTGGGTCGAATTTTGGAGTAAACAGCTTTGTGCGTGTGCGCAGGATGATGGTATAGTGCCACCAACTTATCTGTGGATACATAATTAAAATTACGTCACTGTGTACTGTCTCCTTGTTTGCATGGGTTGTGGCGAAGACATCGGAACAGATGAAGAAATGTGACAAAACAAAACCATTAATTAAGGTACTTTTGATGAAAGAAGTTCTTTAATGCGGCTACCAGGAAAAACCAATTGGTAGAAAAGAACTTAAGAATGTACGTGTAGCTGTCAAACTTTCAACTAGTTTTTCTTGCATCTTTTTAAACGGCAATGAAAACTGGAAGATTACGTAAGTATGAGTCCTTCGGAATGCACTCCTCAAACGCCATTAAGACGTGAGGGTCACTCTTACGATAGGTAAACGGGCCTTTAAAGACCTGAGGACTCATGCGATAGGTAAACTGCTTTAAATTCGGTCAGATTTTTTATAACTTTCCCAAATAAATGCCGTATTCGAACTCTTCGGTTGAATATAAGCTAAAAGCTTCAAAAGAGCAAAATTAAAAGATGGCTAGGATGATTTGTTTTAGGATCGACCTAGGAATTTTGAAGAGTTTAGCGAGTTCCAGCAAGGAAAGCTGTTGAGTGAGAAGTTCCTGGTGATTGTCTTGTAATGTAAATAATCAACCGATCAATCGAGCAATACATACTGCATTTATCCCAAAAATTAAATCTGAGATATGCAATAAATCTCTCAAGATCCGTTTTTGCAATTGGCGATTAGTGCCCATCGATCAAACATTGGCCGAAAAGTTCCTATCCCCTATAGTATTTTTCATTGCCATTAAATTAGAAAATAGAGCTCTAGAAATTGGTGATCTATTGCTATTTCTTTTGTGTTTCTACTTTGCTTCAGTTTCAGATATTCTACATGCATGTGCGCAGATTTCCAATGTGTGTTATACTGGAATTTTCTTTGACAACAAGTACTGTATGCGTATGCGCGTACGTCATTCACATGTGTGAGTGGGAATTTTTTATGTTCACAATTTTATGGTAGTAACTGCTGCAAAGTTATCTATCCTAGCTACGATGTCGCCACAGTCTATTCTGTTTTGCTAAGTTAAGTGAAATGTTTAAAGTGATTTGACTTTCCCGGTGTTTCCGCTGTTTTAGTACCTTTATTGTCGGCTGTGGGTGCGACAGTTTTTAACGCATACGAGTATGTACTGTGATTTTTTCTTGTTATTTGTATGCACTTGTGTAAAGCATTTGATAGTATGAATAGAGTTTGTTGACTTTATTTTTAGGTTATGAAGTTATCTAGCTGAAAGGTGCTTTTGTGCTCTCGTCAATATCATTTGTTTACTTTGGACTTTTAGATGTAGAAAATAAATACTTACGTATAAATATGATAAATAATATGATACGGTCAAAGTATTTGATAATTATATTGAGCTTGGAAAAGACTGAGTGAAAAAGGAAATCGTGTAGTGGAAGTGAATGACGAAGAGTTTAATGAGAGGAATGAGTAAAAGAAATATATGTATTGCTTCGACCTCTAATGGAAATAGAGTGGGCAAGAAGACGACTTTATCTAAGAGATATGGACAGCAAACAAAAGTATTATCTACGAGTATAAGGTAAAACTAGAAAATATGTAGGTAGTTACAAGTGTAGAGAGTGATAACTATCCAAACATGAAACTCTTTGAAGATTTATTTGATGAGCATGACCACGCATCGTGTATATCGTATTGTACGATATCGTATCGTCTCTATACAAAATTCAACATGGCGGCTATATTTATTGTATTTTCACAGGCTAAAGTCGACAAATCGGTTTATCATATCGTGTTTCGTAGGTCTTGCTACTAGAGCTGAATTTCTACTAGGAAATAAAATGATATACATTTCAGTAACATGTTAAATGACGTCAATCCGTAAAGTGTTGATCCAGGAAAATATAATTGAAATAATACATGAATTTCGTGCTATTGTTTTAGCGAAGCGTATAACTAATCTAATTAGTATAATATTTATTTTAATGTACCATAAGTTTAGTAAAAAAATAATCATCAAGTGTCATAAAAGCACCCACATTACTATGTCATAGACATTGTTTGTACAAAAAATACCAGACACCTAAAAGAAAGAAAAGAAATGATGTTTGAATGGCATTTATCGTAGTGCTAATTGGAGTGAATGGAGAAAGCACATCCTGGCGGTGGTTTGAGGCGTCCTTTCAGCCACGTATACTCGTTTTAACACACATACACACCAGCCTATCCTAGCCCACTGCTGGACGTAGTACTCTCCCAGAGCACGCCAAGGCTACTGCGACAGGAGAGTTTTTGCCCATAGTTACCATGCTGGGCAGGTCCGTTGGTGCCCGGTTTTCGGACTACTCGGTGTCAACACGGGAGGCGCTGCTGCCCACCTGCTGGAAACCCTTAATCGCCTCTTACTATACCCACGGGCAGATAAGGGGTGTTGATATTCTACTCTGCTGATACCACAAGGCTTATATATACTTATGTAAATAAATGTTCTTCTTGAGCTCAATATTATAATGACCTGTGCTGAAGAGGGGCTTGAATGAAATACATCAGCTGCATCTCCTTTCGTGTATGTCATAAGAGTCTACTAAGGAAATCGGGCATTCTATCATCAGGCGATAAGCTAACAACCTGTCACTGACCTTACATCTGGTCCTTATGCTAAACGTGATCATTGGATCTCCTGTATAATCCTGCTGTTGTGGCTACCCTGATTCGGGAAAACGGCCGTCTTTGTAGTACCTATATGAAAATTATTAATTACTAGTGGACGCTCGCGACTCCGTCCGCGTGGACTACTAAAACAAAATGTCGAACGTGCACAAACGCACAGACAAACAGACAAATCGACAAACAGACAAAAATTCCAAAAATAATTCTTTTGGGTACTATTGCGTTGATAAAGGTCCTCTATAATATTTTTTCTCATATATCTTCCACGTACAGACAGTAATCTGTTACATTTTTATTATACATATATGTATAGAAGATAGATGTATAGATAGAAGATAGAAAAAGATATAGATATAGATTACGTTCAAAACTCACTCGGGTGAAATAGTTTTTCATTTTCTTAACAACATTTATAATATAGATTACGTTGTCAGAGTCAGACGGTGGTCAGACGTAAATATCTTTTACATTTACCTATGTTTTTCTTCTACATAAATAAAAAGTATTAAAAGCTAAAGCAAGTAAATAGATTTTATGTAATGGTAATTTCTTACATACCAGGGTCGAATATTTGGCAGAAGTCTTTTACAAGAATGTGGTTATATTTTTAACTGCTACAGTTAAATGGGACAGCTAACCATGGTTCACGTGGAACCAATATAACGTTTCAGTTAAAATTGTTGTGACGGCAGCAGAGATGATGTCAAAGTTGTGGAATTTTGTGGAAATCCTGATTGTTTTGCGTTAATGAAATTATTGTCATAGAAAGATATTTTCATTAAAATTTCACAGCATTTTATCGGGCTTAGTCATTTCGTCTCCAAATGCTATAAAATTTGGGTTGCCAACCGTTCTGTTTTCCCACGGCATGTTCTGTTTTTTGGGGTGTCCTAGGCTGTCCTGGATAGTTTTTAAGCATCGTCCTTAAAGTCTGACATATTCGCTGTCGGCATATTTTCTAAGGGTGCCGACATCGGGCAAATAAGCATCAGCGGCACCTCTAGAAAGCCTAAAAGAAGCAAATACGTAGTCACCGGCACTGAATGTGCTAAAGACCTATGATTTGAAATTCGCACGCCACTAACTCCCTCCAATCGTCTTGTCACTGGGCTCGCACATGTCCTGGTAATTCTTCCTCGAACCTGGTTTTCAAAATTTTTAGATCGCTACCCTTCATAAAATTAATTTAAGTTCTATATACAGAGTGTTAGTCCACGGAGAAATTTTAGACACGAATTCATATTTTTATTTTAATAGATAATATAGAGAATTCCTAAGCAACTTAAACTTTGTACAATCTTGAAAATTAAACATGTGATTTTGAGTCTAATATAAAGGTAAATACCCTTAAGTTTCTAAGTTGACTTTTATGGCATACCCGTAAGGAGATGCAGCTGATATATTCTAGTGAAGCTTCATACTGGACAGACTTCAAACATAGTAAATTACTATACTACATTTCTTTTCCTTTTATTATTTTTTTCAGTAAGCAATGGACTAGATTATAGTGGAAGTATATGTATGTACCTACTACTGTGTATGTAATAATCAATAAAAATATAATTAATTTAGACACAGTCGGCCTGGTTACCACACGCGGAACGTCCGCCACGCTCAAATGTGTATTAGGGCTGCAACGACCTCAAAATTATACTAGCGATTTAGTATTTTAGTACTATCTAATGTAGACTTTTTTACAGTAGTATTTTACTAAACTTTTAGTCTAAATATTGTCTAGAACATACAAATATAAAATATATATTTGCATGCTAAAGTAGTCCCATCTTAACGGGAAAAATGGGAATTTTGAAGTTTAGTAATAGGCATTCTCTAATTTTGATACATATTTGTTTACCAGAACTTAATATTCTAACACTTATCAATACCCGAAGATGTCTCGAAAGAAATCATATTGCGCCAATCCCATAAATTATGGGAGAAGGGCAGAAAGATGATGTACCTCTGGTCTTAGATGTTGCTGCCTCCTTTCGTATTTTCTTATTCATCTCTCCTTTTTAACCGACTGCGAAAGAAGGAGAGTTGTATTATTTGAGAGTATATATATACATATTTATTTGGAACGCTCTAGAGCCTTAACGGCTTATCGAATTTGAGCTAGGGAGGTCCAATTTGATGCGTCCTAATCGTGAGAGCGACACTGGGTCAAAATTTAATGCTGTCGGGTTTTCTTTTTCTTTAATTGTTCTTGAATATTGCAGCATAATACTTTTTTTTGTTAAGTTTATCCCAAAGGAAAGGCAAGTGGAACTAAGCCCATACAGCCATTATCTTTAGTAAATGATTTCTGAATTTATGATGGATGAAAATGATGATGATGAATGGAAACATCGGGAAAATCCTCAAGAACGAGTGTAAAGTTAGTCATAATCAAAATGAATTGCAGAAACAACTTACATGAGCCCATGAAGAGATCGTATTCCGACTCAAGTTTTACTCTGCTTACCTACATATAAAACCATGCACACGCACAAGATTCACACCAGAAGTAAACAAAATATAACTTATCTAGCAGAAAACATCACTGCATAATAGATATGTTAATTAAAATCGGACGTAATAAATAAACGCGTGTACCAACCCTAGCCGACTGCAAGTGCAGTGCGTATTTATATCGGCCCGAATTCTAAAGTGGGATGCGTTTGTGGGCCAGCTCAGCGTCCCTCGCCCCTTATGCGCCTGATACTATGATATAATCGGAACATATATCGATTTGTTTGGTTAGTAATTTGTTAATCTTTGATCTTGTGCTAATGCGGAGCTTCATTAGAATACATCTGCTGCATCTAAACGTAAAATTAGTCCTACATCTCCCTTTCTGTCTCAACCATTTATGTTAAGAACGGAGAGGGACAGACCTGACTAAGGTTAAGTTTAAGTATGACAGGCAGAATTGACCATTATGGCTATTAATATCCAAGTATAACTATTTATATCTTCTCCAATAAACAGGAAGTGTAAAACCCGGAAGAATCTAGCACAATCAGGGAAGCATAAGAATCACTTTACTATCATGACACCATTGTTTTTTTTCAAGTTATTTTTCAGCACGCAATCATTGATATAGCCTTCAGTTATCTTTGTAATCATTTTCTATTCCCCACGAGTCGACTAAGCGCAGGATCGTGTTGGCCCAGCCTAGCCGAGTGAACGCTAGAGGTGAGGCATAAATATTGGAATAGGTATGTGGATTATATATTTTTAAATACTAGTCGGTATCTAATACAATAGTATTCTAATGATATTGTAGTATTTTTGCTAAATAATAAAATTTAAACTTCTAGTCTAAGCCTTACGGTTGATTTCTCTTAATGACATGATATTTTATGCGATACGTAATACGTTGTATTAGGTACCGACTAGTATTGAAAAATACCTAATCCACATACCTATTCCAATATTTATACCTCACCTCTAGCGTTCACTCGGCTAGGCTGGGCCAACATGTATTGCAGGCTTTATAAAGGCAGTGACTTGACCTATTGAATCTAAATTTGAAACCCAATAATTAAGATACATGCCAGGACCGATTGTACAGGGTCTAACAAAAGGGGTATTTTAAGCTATGATTATAGCTCATTATAGAGAGTTATACACGAAATAAGAGACTCTACATCACTGTATTCACGATCGAAATACCCGGCTAAGGCTCTCATGTTTTCCTGTTACTGGGACTTTCGAGTACTCTTACCAAGGAACTTATGTAGGTCTGAATTTTAGCTTCTAACATCCTGTAGTTTTGACTGCACGGTGTCTGTTAGCAGTCAGCCTGTCACATTCTGTAGCCTGATTCTGCACTGATATACTAAGGAAGTAAGGAATATAGGTAATCGTACTGGAGAAGAGCAGCTCTGGACAGACTGCATTGGAAAGAGCTGGAGGAGGCTTTTGCCGAAAAGCACTCTAATATTAGTACCATATAACCAGAGTAGAATTCGTATCACCCCATGTCTGCCCGTGGGTATCGTACGAGGCGATTAAGGGTTTCCGGGAGGTGGGCAGCAGCGCCTACCGTGTTGACAGCATAGTCCAAAATACAAACTGCGGTCACCAACCCGCCTGCCCAGCGTGGTGACTATGGGCAAATACCCCTCATGCCAGTCTTGTGGCGTGCCTTGGGGGAGGTCTACGTCCAGCAGTGGATTGATGATGATGATGATGACTCCAATATTAGGGATATTATTGAGTCAAACTTATTATGGACCTACAATGACCTACATGTATAATTTTGGAAATAAAAGGCTATTATTATTATAGACTAGCAGCCGCCCACGACTTCGTCCGCGTGAGGGGGCGTTGTACCCGTGCGAAGCCGGGCAGGTTGTTGTATAGACTGTAGCCTTCCTTGGTAAATGGGCTATCTAACACTGAAAGAATTTTTCAAATCAGACCAGTAGTTCCTGAGATTAGCGCGTTCAAACAAACAAACAAACAAACAAACAAACTCTTCAGCTTTATAATATTAGTATAGATAAGCGTATGTTGTTACCTATTAAGTATATCTTACGCTCCCCCCTAGACACCGGGGGAAGTGTGGTCTAAAATCGGGAAGGCCTTTTCCCAGCAGTGGGACACATATTTTAAAAAAAATCTAACGCGCACTGATTTGAACGAGTCGTAAATTCACCGAACATCCACTAATTGCGGTTAAATAACAGTAAGGGTAAAAATAAATGTCAGTCAAGGTGGTCAGGGAGACAATGCGTTATTTCTGGCATGTGGGCCTGCCAGCATCATTCGCCAGGTGACACTGCCAATGTTTGATCTCTGATGTTTTATTATCGGGAGAAAGAGTAGCCTTGAGGGTTCTTGTAGAAGGAAATGGGCAAATATCTAGTAAAGTAAAGCTGTTGAAATAATATTGAGAAAATCTGTAGCAAATCCAGAAAAATTAAATAATAATCTTGTAGTTCGTAACATCTCTCCACGCTATTCTAAATGTGGCTGTGGGCTCTCCCTTATGATCCTGCTGTTCTGGCTACACTATTTCGGGAATACGCTCGTGTCTATACAGGGTGTAGCAGAAAGGGTATGTTAAGCGAAAAGCTATGTAAACAGCCCACCATAGGGAACCTATTTCCAAAATTTGAGACTCGAAATCACATGTTTATTTTTCAAGATTGTATGAACATTCCTGAGTTGTCTAGGAATTTACCATACTATCTGGAAAAATAAACATGTGATTTCTAGTCTGAAACTTTGTGGATAGGTTCGCTTTTAGTGGGCTATTTACATAGCTTTTCGCTTAACATACCCCTTTTGTTACACCCGGTATAAATGAAAAATGTTTAGAAAATTGCATCCATAGTTAGATCCGGTAGTACCCACCTACACACATACCAGCAAGGAATCAGTTAATTCTTACCAGTGTCTTCAGTTTCTACAAAAGTTCATTTTGAAGAATTGATATTTAACCATCAGTAGTACTACTACCCCTATGGGATATAGGCGTGAGGTATGTTTGTATGTCGTCGCCAGCCTATTGCAAACCACTGCTGGACGTAGGCCCCAGAGCACGTCACTATGCTATGCCATGGGAGATTTTTGCCCATAGTCACTACGCTGGGCAGGTTGGTTGTTGACCACAGTCTGATTTTTGGACTATGATGTCAGCACGGGAGGCGCTGCTGTCACGATACCCATGGACAGGCATGGGGTGGTACAAATTCTACGCTGCCAGCACCACACGGCTAATTTATTTGTATGTAAAAGCCATTAAAGATGCTCATCAAAAAACTGAGTCACACCTGAACCACGAGCAGACAACAGCCGTCCAATGTCCTTGAATCTTGATCTCTCATTGGTCAAATTCATGTGTAACATCCCTTGGCATGAAGCCTACTGTCTGGTGACACAGAACCGTACTATTTGGGTTCCCCAGTCTATCTGCGCGCGGTTATTTCGAACTCACTGAAATTAATACGGATCTCTGTTTATTTTTAACGCGTGCATTCTGGTGCACCGATTTGTGTTCATTCGAATGCAGCTAAATTGCATATTGAGTCATTCTTCTAATTTATATGGTCAGGCTAACTGTTCTCAATGCAGATGGGTAGAAGTGGGCAATTTGCACACCTCCTTATTATTATTATTATTAATAGCCTGTTATGATTACGTAGTAAGGCGTGGTTTACCGCTGCATTTACTAATAAGGTTATAAGCAACCAGAGGACATTTTTTTTATGTGTGTGTTACCTCAGAACTCCGTCATATATGAACCGATTTCAATTTTTTTTATATGGTATGCTTCCAAGTTGGTCCCATATTCACCGTGTCAGGATCTGATGATGGGATCTTGGAGAAATCGAGGGCAATCCTCAAATAATGTAGCACATGTAGTCTGTTTTTATACTTTTACTGAGCGTTTTGATCACCTACATATAAAACATAATATCTAATGATGGAATCTCTAAGGATATCCTCAAATATAAAAGGCACGAGTAGTCCGTTTTTAGATTTTTATAGAGAATTTTGGTCAGTACACATAATATAAAGGAAACGAGGGTCTGATGATAGAGCCGCCGAAAAACAGATAGTGGAACTTTTTAGTAATAAAATCCCCCTATGGCAGGGGGAGGCTTACGTCCAGTAGTGGACTGCAATAGGCTTATGAAGATGAAGATAATTGTGTTAAATGGTGAAATTATGTGTTGCGTTAAGCCGTGTCCGAAGTAAGATGGTTATAGAGGAAGAGGTAGACATGAGAATAACGAGATGACGGATAATAGGGATGAATGTGTGGGGTTACCTACCAGGAGTTTTAAAGAATAAGTCCAAACTCGATTCACAGGTAGGTTTATTGTCCACATACACACACAGATTACAGTTCACAGGAGTCACAGAATTTAACACTAGCAAGCGATAAGCGAGGTTGATGAAGAAAACAGGAAGAAAGATAGAAAGTAAAATAGGTAGCTATTATAATATTACGACTAGCGGAATGCGCAAGCTCGCGGCAAAGAGATGCGTGGAAACGTCGTGCGTAGCGGGTCTCGACTGGCGGCCGCCGCGCCGGCGCCTGCGCCGCGCTACGAGTGCACTGGTAGGGATCGTTGCGTCACTCGTAGTACGTGTTTGCGTCTGTATCGTCCAGGGCCGTAATTAGTACCTCTGATTATTGTGGTATGTCCCACAGTATTCCCCCACCGAGACCGTTACTACGGGCGATAGTTGTTTTGAAATTTCACCCGACGTCCTGATCTAGTTATAAAAATCGGATCGCGGCTGCATGATGGTGAGTCATCTGTTAGCAGGTACGCGGGTTTCAAGCGGTCTATGGAGACTGTCACAGTCTTATCTTTAACCATAATTTTATAAGTCTTTGGGGATCTTTGGAGAACTTTGTATGGGCCCATGTATACTGGTTGCAGCGGCTTGCGAATGGTGTCATCTCGCAAGAAAACATGATCGCTGGTGGCTAAATCCTTAAAAATGAAAATGGATTTCTCTGTATGACGTGAAGTTGGCGAAGGTTTCAGTTTTTGTACCCTTGATCGTAGTCGTGTCATATAATCCGACATGTCATTAATTGGAAATGATGCTGGGTTGAAAAATTCGTTTGGTAAGCGAAGTGACTCACCATACAGTAGCTCGGCCGACGATGTTTGGAGGTCTTGCTTCCATGCGCTGCGTATGCCAAGGAGCACGAGTGGAAGAGATTCTGTCCAGTTTTGATCAGCGTGGCATGTTATTGCTGATTTGAGTTGACGATGAAATCTCTCTATGATGCCATTGCATGCCGGGTGATAAGCCGTCGTCTTTTTATGCCGTGAGCCGGTGAGTTTTGCCAGTGATTCGAATAATTTAGCTTCGAACTGTTTGCCTCTGTCGGTGGTTATGCTCTCTGGACATCCATAGCGTGAGATCCAGCCTGCTACGAATGCTTTAGCGGTTGATTCGGCGGTGATGTCAGTAAGCGGTATGACCTCAGGCCAACGCGTAAATCTATCGATGGCGGTGAGGGCGTAACGAAAACCGTTAGAAATTGGCAACGGTCCTATCAGGTCTATATGGACCTGGAGGAATCTTGCTGCAGGCAGTGCGAAGGTACCAAGAGGTGAGGAGACGTGTCGGCTTATTTTTGAGCGTTGGCACGGTATGCATGTTTTACTCCAGGAGCGACAGTCTTTTCTCATATTTGGCCAGACGAATCTCTCAGCGATGAGTTTTAGTGTGGCGTTGGCGCCAGGATGGCTGAGGGAGTGCATCGCGTCGAATACCTTCTGTCTCATAGATTTTACCACAAACGGCCTAGGTGGAGAAGTACTTATGTCACAATATAAATCTAAACCTGTGACTGGTAAGTTAACTTTTTGCAGGTTGAGTGAAGATTCGCCTTGTAGAAGATGAAGTAGCTCAGGGTCCTGTGATTGAGCTTTCGCTAAAGCTTCGTAGTCTATAGCCGTCACGGTTTCAATTCTTGATAGGGTGTCGGCGACCACGTTGTCCCTTCCTGAAATATGTCGAACGTCGGTACAGAATTGAGAGATATAGTCCAGGTATCTAAATTGACGTGGCGAGCAGCTGTCTCTTCGTGTTTGGAAAGCTTGAGTAAGAGGCTTATGGTCGGTGTATACAGTAAATACTCTTGCTTCCAACATATGCCTAAAATACTGTATTGACTTATATATAGCCAGAAGTTCCCGGTCGTATGGACTATATTTAATCTGAGCAGGAGTCAGCTTCCTGGAGAAGAACGACAGTGGCTGCCAAGCACCATTTTTCAGCTGCTGCAATACTCCTCCTATTGCCACGTCAGAGGCGTCGGTAACGACAGAAAGTTTAGCGTCGCTGTCTGGATGTGCAAGCATGGCGGCTGCACAAAGACCATTTTTGCAGTCTTCAAACGCGCGTCGTACATCATCCGAGAAGTGAATTGGCTGAGAATTCTTCACAGTTCCTTTTAGGAGTTCATTTAACGGAGCTTGAAGCTGAGCAGAATGTGGTATGAATCTATGATAAAAGTTTATCATACCGAGAAATCTCCTTAGTTCTTTGACTGTCTTGGGTTCGGGAAATTTTTTTATAGCATCCACTTTTTCTGCTAAAGGTTTAATTCCATTTATTGAAACGTTATAGCCCAGGAAGGTGACTTCCGATGCTCCTAGTACACATTTGGACGGATTAAGGAGTATTCCATATTGATCCAGTCGTGTGAATATTTGCTGAAGATGCTGCTGGTGTTCATCTGGGCTGCGTGAATAAACCAGGATATCATCAAGGTACCCATAGCAAAAGTTAAGGCCTCTTGTGACCTCATCTATGAAGCGCTGGAAGGTTTGACCTGCGTTACGCAGGCCAAATGTCATCATAGGAAATTCGTATAGCCCAAACGGTGTGGCTATGGCCGTTTTTGGGATGTCCGCTTTGTAAACAGGGATCTGGTTGTAAGCTTTTACCAAGTCCAATTTTGAAAACACAGTTGATCCTACCAAATTCGAATTAAAATCATGGATGTGTTTGATGGGATATTTATCCGGTATAGTTCTCGCATTTAGAGTGCGATAATCCCCACACGGTCTCCAGCCGTTGTCCTTTTTAGCGGCTAGGTGTAGCGGTGATGACCACGGGCTGTCCGAAGGCCGTGCGGTGCCGTTCTTCAGCATCTCTTCGAACTCGCGCTTCGCGATTTCGAGTTTGTCGGGTGGCAGTCGTCGAGGTCGGCAGGATACAGGTGGTCCCGGCGTCGTTTTAATATAGTGCATAGTGTAATGCTGGATATTCTTTGGCAGTCCTGAAGGTCTCGTTATATTCGGGTACTTATTCAGGATTGCGTAAAATGGATCATTGTTGCCATAATTGCGGATTTTGATGGATGAGATGATCTCTGCAGACCCTACCGGGGAGGCCAAGGTGACGAGGGAAGTTACTCCGTCGACGAGTCGCTGCTGACGACAGTCTACCAATAAGTTGTAATGGCAGAGAAAGTCGATACCTATTATTGGTTTTGTTACTGCAGCTACTACGAATCTCCAGGAGAAGGCGCGGCGCAACCCTAGGTTTAAGGAAAGGTGGGCGAAGCCGTAAGTCGGGATGATTGTTCCATTGGCCGCATAGAGATTGTATCCTGTTGGGGTGCGTTGGTGTTTCGCCATGCTCTTTGGTACAACGCAAAGGTCGGATCCAGTATCTACTAAAAATTGAATTTTGGTGTTGCGATCTGTCACGAATATGCGGCCGGTGGAGCTGGGGCAGTCGCTGGCCGCTATTGTCGGCTGCCCTGGGTGTTTTCCGCGTTGAAATTGCAGGGCAAGGTGCATTTATCAGCTTTGTTGCCAAATTTACGATGGTACCAGCATCGGTCTTGTTTGTACGGCGACTTTTTCCGTGATGAGCTGCGACTACGATTGCGATGATTAGAGTGTGATCGCCGCCGGTCGTTTGGCCGTCCTCGGGTTGACAGCTGGGCGACACATTTTGTAAGTTCTGCTATCTGTTTTGTGATTTCTAGCATGTACGGTGGCATGCCACTAGTGCTGGCGGCTGCTACCTGAGCTGAAGATGGAGCTAGGTCGTAAATTTTGTCAGCTAGGTCGGCAGTTTTATCCAAGGAAGTGTCTGTCTGCGTTGCGACTATAGTTTGTATGTTATGAGGTAATCTACTCGACCATATTGTGCGTAGAAAATCCTCTGGTACCGACGGTCCAGCTAAGCTTTTCAGGTGGCGCAGAAATTGGGAAGGTTTGCGATCGCCAAGTTCTTCATGGACGAGGAGTTGCTTAACCTTCTTCTCTTGAGAGGCTGACAGACGCTTGATTAGCTCTGCTTTCAATGTGCCGTACATGTTTACTGCTGGCGGTGCCGAGATGACGTCCAAAACTTCAGCAGTATGTTGGTTACCAAGATGAGATATTACGTGGTAGAATTTAGTTGAATCTTCAGTAATTTTCGCTAAAGCAAATTGCGCTTCCAATTGTGCAAACCATACGTCGGGTCTGTCAGCCCAAAACTCTGGTACTTTTACGGACACTCGGTATAATTCTTGCGTTGCTCCGCCTGAGTACGGCCCTGGCTGCGAGCCGTTGGGTGGCGTTATGTAACCGTCTTGTTCACTTTGGGCCATTTTTGTAGGTAGCACTTTAACTTGCAAATATTATGTCCTTGTCGGGGTCACCACTATGTGGGGTTACCTACCAGGAGTTTTAAAGAATAAGTCCAAACTCGATTCACAGGTAGGTTTATTGTCCACATACACACACAGATTACAGTTCACAGGAGTCACAGAATTTAACACTAGCAAGCGATAAGCGAGGTTGATGAAGAAAACAGGAAGAAAGATAGAAAGTAAAATAGGTAGCTATTATAATATTACGACTAGCGGAATGCGCAAGCTCGCGGCAAAGAGATGCGTGGAAACGTCGTGCGTAGCGGGTCTCGACTGGCGGCCGCCGCGCCGGCGCCTGCGCCGCGCTACGAGTGCACTGGTAGGGATCGTTGCGTCACTCGTAGTACGTGTTTGCGTCTGTATCGTCCAGGGCCGTAATTAGTACCTCTGATTATTGTGGTATGCGTATGTCCCACAAATGAAAGAAGAGTACCTACATATTGCACCGACCCCAAATGATTAGGAACAGGGCAGGAAGAAGGAGTGTAATAATATGTTATTTATATTGTCAGACGTAAAATTTCGAAGCCTACACATTTCTCTCTTTTGTCATGTGGCCTATTTAATCATTTGCTGACATATAAATCTGACAATATTACGCCTTCTAAACTTCGTACACGGCTTTACGCAATATATATTTGCCCTTTAGTAAAATTTTACTTTAGTAAGCTCGAGCTTTGGGAGGAAGTTGGTTTTTCGTTTAAAAAAAAAATTCTTGTTCAAGTCGGGAAATCTGCTCTTATCTCTTATCTATATGTATTATAGATGTCTATGTTATATAAAGAACACACCCTCGAAGTTTTAGGTCTCTAAGGTCAATGGTGTTAGGTGTGCAGGCTATGCGTTGATCCATAAGCATTTTGCATGTATAGATAGATAGATACATACAAACGACTATAATATGATCCCGAAATGGAGTATTGAGAAGAGCCAGGGGATCCCAGTCGCCATAAGCATAGCGGGGCAGAATGACCAGTGACAAGTTGGCAGCTGACGGCCAAATAGAATGCTCGAGTTCCTTGAACGACTCTTACGATATGCATAGAAGGAGATGCTGATGTATTTTCACGAGGTCATCAGCACAGGATATAGGTACCTAGATAATAATAATTTACTACTAGCCGCGTGGTGCCGGCAGAGTAGAATTCGTACCACCCCATGACTGCCAGTGGGTATCGTACGAGGCGATTAAGGGTTTCCGGGAGGTGGGCAGCAGCGCCTCCCGTGTTAACAACATAGTCCAAACTACAAACTGCGGTCACCAACCCGCCTATCCAGCGTGATGACTATGGACAAATACCCCCCATGACAGTCGTGTGGCGTGCCCTGGGGGAGGCCTACGTCCAGCAGTGGACTGCAATAGGCTGATGATGATGATGATGACTTTTCGTGTATGATCCCCCTCGTTCAATAACTGGCCAATAGTGATCGAGCAGGATTATGGTGTCCATAGTCATATTAGACTGGAACAGCAGCGAGCCGGCAACAACAACAGGTGACGTATCCTCAACGACTCTAAAACTTTCCTGGAGAGCGGTGCCGTAGAATAACTGCCTTAAAAGAACATTTCGCACTATAAAGAGAGCGTGGATTTTGTGCAGGCGCTTCTATATAGCGGTAACGCTACCCTAGAAAATAAAAGCTCGACTGATTTTTATATATTCCTGTAAAACTCATGGCCTGCAAAAAGTAGTACTTGCAAAAAGCTGTAAAAAAACCTAACGCTTACTGCTGCTTTTTGCAGTTGGCTATAACCTCTTTGTTTTTATCATAGCCACGGTACAGCTTACAGATATTTTTTTTTTCTAAAAAAACTGAGAGCATACAATTGTAAATATTACTAAAGGGATGATTATAAAAAGACGGTTTATATTAAATAGGTATATATTAAATTTAATTGCACCTATAACATCGAATCATGCGGTTTCTTAACCAATTACAAACTAATATTATTGTCAGAAAGCTTCCAATGCCTCGGGTTTAATTTAATACAGGATCCCATTTTAACAAAAATATACAAATATCATAAGGTAAAGTTATAAAAAGCCCCTTTGAAATATTATATGTATAGCATGATTTAGTACTTTTTAATAATAAAATTAAAAGTTGGTTCTTTTCTTTTTGCTCCATCCACTAAGGTAAATTGTGCGTGTGTGCTGTAAACTGACACAGCACACAAATGAAAATGGATGATATTATGCACATAAGTGAAATTTTAATTTCGTGTATATTTTTTACATAAATAACTAGGGCTATTTATTTGTTTAAACGGAAGCATGAGAAAGTCTTTGGCTCAGAAAAAAGAAAGATTTGATCTTGTAGCACCATCTGGACGACGACGTAGAAAATAAATTTAGACAGTTGTCTCATACTCATGTAAGAACGAGTATGGTATAACAATAAAGAAGTATGTAAATAACAATGTATAAAGGCCTTTATACAAAATTTCGTATGCAAATGTTATTCTTAAAATATCAGTACAAACATGCTGATAAATATTATATTGTGAAAATGGTATAAGTTCATTAAAATTCTCTCTTATTTAATACATAAATATTTCTCGTCTTATGTAAAGCAGGTATTTGTCGGGACGGAATAAAATACTATTTCACTATTACAATATTTTCTCAAAATCTACACAGCAAAGAAACTTATTGACGATATAAAGTTGTTTATTATAATAATATTATAAACATTATAAAGATCTGTATAAATATTATATATTTTATAATTAAACTTTCATTTCTTGTTTTTTTTTTCTACAATTATTAAAATATCTGGTAAATATATCATTTTATGTTTGTCTCAGTTAAGTATATAAAATATATTCTAGCTACTATATTATACTTAACAAGAAAATATTTCTTTGTTGCGTAGATATCGTTCATAACTTATTTTAGCCGTAGGATTCGTTGTGGTAACTATGCGTTTCGAGACCCGTTTAAAATAACCATTACATTTACAAATAACAGGGGTTGTACAAGGCAGTATAAAATACATGCGATTTTATGTAAAAATTTTGAAGTTAATTCGAATTTAAGTAGCTTACAGCTTTTTGTACTTTTTAGCACAATAAAAACATGTTTTACACTAACTTAGCACATCTGACTTAAAAATAGAGTAATGAAGACAAGTTAACTAAAAAAGAAAAAGGTACATTTATAGGAATAAAAATTTTAGAACTCAACAAAATAATAATTAACCCATAATTAATAGAAAACTTCATCGCTTAGCGTTAAATCTAAAACAATATTTACATTTAGTTAAAATTAAGGAGTTTTATTCAACAATATTAAAATATATTGAATACAGAAAAGGCGTATTTAAAATAGCAATAACAATAATGGAAACATTCCTAAGATCACTTAATATAAATTAAAAATAATAAATTATGACAAAAAAAATAATAATTTGGAGTCGTCAAAATAAATTATAAAACATAAGTAGGCGCTCATACACTTAAACTGTCCTGGATTCAAAAAGAAACTCAACAAAAGACGTAATTAAGTAAGAATATTTACAACCAATTTACAAATTATTTTAAAATCTAATTACTCTAAAATTTACTTAAAAAATGTTTTCATAACATAACATAGCAGTACCTACTTATATTTGAAAACATTTTTTAAAGTTCAACAATTTTATACATATTTATTTAATGTTTATTTTAATTATTTAACCAAATGAAACCGATTTGAAATGAAGTATGTAATTTTGATCAGTCAAACAATAAAATTTAGTGATTACGTCGACAGCCCTGCCATGTTTTAATTAACACTAGCGACATCTAT
The DNA here is from genome assembly GCA_014607495.2 of Carposina sasakii. Lineage (NCBI taxonomy): Eukaryota > Metazoa > Arthropoda > Insecta > Lepidoptera > Carposinidae > Carposina > Carposina sasakii. The sequence continues at coordinate 9,302,052 of CP053170.1, forward strand.
TATGACGAATTGACACTTGTTTAAAATAAGGATGAATGACTTTATGACATTACCTTACAGCCTTTTAGTACTTAATCAGCTAATTTAAAAAAACCTTTGATTTACTGTAAAAATGGCAGTGTTATCAATGAGCTCCAGCCTATCCCGATCATGCATGTTTGAGATCACTTCTTCGCGAACGGGATCGGTAAAATAAAAATCAGACATTTAATCTATCCAAGTTATACTTACAAAGAGTAATAGGTAAAAATCACATTTGCTACCTAGCTTAATATAGAAGAGGCGACACATTATTTACGATTAGTTAATGCACATATCACACGGCGAGTCACTTCATTTACTCCTTTGATGCTCTACCTGAAAAAAGAGAAGAGAATATAAAACACAGCAGAATGTTCGCAAAGTAGGTATTTAAAACTAATGTGTCCAGTCTGTGGGCTTACTCAATCTTTGACGTGGTTTCGTTTTAAGGGCTGTAACGACAGTTTCGGAATATTAATCGAATTTTTCTCTAAATACCTCAGCGATTTTTACTTAATTCATTAGTTAAGAACAATTTAAAGAGTTTTTAGAAGCGAAAAGTTTTTTTTTATTAAGATCAATTAATAACGTTTACTCTTATTAACAAAAAAAAAAAACAATATGAATGATGATCCAAAAAAATGCGATACTACCAAAAAATATTTTCATGTAAAATGTAACCAATGCGCTTTGTTTTCGGCTCGTCTTGGCGGGTCACTACCGTGGCCGGAGATTATTCAAGCTGCTAGCGTAATAATGACTCAATAAACAATATTGCTACATAACAAACTACAATTTTCGAGGGATGCTGATGCAGGACTTTACAAGGACACATCAGCCGCATCTCCTTCCGTACATACAGGATGATTTTTGGTCGTCAATGTTCCCGAAAACTACGGAATCTCCTCATCATCACGATCATTTTTCTCCATGGAAGCATACCTGGGAAGTGTCTGGTTTCCAAAATATTAGGGTCCAAAGTTGAGTAAATAGACTGCGTTTTTCTACATAAACACGCGCGTTGCAAAATTTTTTACGAGAAATAATTAAAATCTGTCTATGAAAAAACTAGCATAAACACTGGACTGGAAAAAAAAAATGTATATCGTTTCCCCGCATTATTTTTTTGCATAAACTTACGAGTACTTTATTTGATGTATAGAGTACGTACCCTTCGTTAAGGGTGGCAACGAAAAAACATCCTGTATAATATGATTTTTGAGGAAAAAGTACCAGCACACCATAAGCGACCATTCATGGTCTAACAGAACCATGTCAGCGAGACCAGTTACGTGAGCGCGGAAGCCGGCCGACCGACTTTCATGGGTTATGCAACTCCGAATTTCGTTACATAAATACCCACAGACCTAATGTCCCACTGAGGCTATTACGTCATCAATTTTTTTTTGTTGAAAGTGGCACAAGTAAATGTCAATAGCACTATTAACTTTTTCAACTGGTTTTAGCGGAAGGCTGGCTCAGTTTTGATGAGAAAATTGTTACTGTCAGTATAATGAGAGCAGCGCAGAGATTTCTTTTGTTTTGTAAAATTGAATATGCTACCGAAAATATGCTTATAGCGAACTCCTACGTAATAATAGTAAAGAACTTGAGCGCTTTGATAAAGCTACCTACCTTATTTTTCGATCGATTTATAGAAGAAAATCATCCAGTTCTTAAAGAATTCGTATTGAAGAAGAAGCATAAAAGATTGTCTTTGTAACATTTCCAACAATAAAAGACTTAACTTAAAGCGTTCGGTAACGTGAATATGACTATAAAAATTATATGACAATATGATGATCTCCGACCGTTTCGGTCAAGGCGACCAATCTCTACGGAGATTGGCCAGGTACGCAGGAGACATTATAGTGCACAGGTATGTGCGCAAACACAGATGCACTCTATATTCCCTCACTCTCATAGTCCGATGGGACGGAAAGCCGACACGACCGGAGAGAGATCAGGCGCAGGACCAACGCATGACAATATAGCCGAATACAAAAAGATGTAACATTAACTGAGCGTCCTGTATTGAATCGGGCTTATAAAACCAAATATTTAATAAAAAAACTTTGAAGATACTTTATTTCCTGATTTGACTTTTGCCTTATATGTATCTGTCTCCCCTAGATGGGGCAGAGAGCCTTCACAGATCTCTGCCATCTCGCTCGGTTCTGATATGAGCTTCGCGTTTTAATTAGTTCAAAGTCTTCCACAATAAAAGTGTAAAAATTAAAAACCATTCAGGTACTCATTTCCAAGGTAAAGGTACAAATTAGTAGTAGTAAGGTATATATTCCTTAACGACTCATGGTCACAAACACAAGACACTACAGTCTTATGATTGAGGATACATTTAAAATGATTTGCAATACATTGGTTTTAGTTGTTAGTTGGTTCGGTAGTTAGAACTAACTTGAAAAACTAATCCTGATGATGCCACGGGTGTTGGCGAAACATATGTCGATTAACAATTTTAATTGGTTTTTGGATTAGCAGCTATGTATTTATGTTTGCATGCTAAGTGCTCGGATCTGGCTTCTCGTTACGACTGTAGTGTCTTGTGTTCGTAACCATGAGTCGGCAGATCCGAGGGTCAGCGGAGGGTGTAGGGCCCGGTGGTGGGCGAACCCTCGATGGAAATTTAAACTTCCGAATAGTGACGCCTGTGGTGTAGTAGTAATTACATTACATAAGGATATATGTAATAGTACCTAAGATTCTTATATACCATGAATGTATCCGAATTTAGTCAGGTTCGAAATAGATATGATTTACTACAGACTAAATTCGGCTCTAGCGCCATCCCTACATATGACTGATACAATTAAATACTCAAATATAAGTAATTATATAATACTTTTAAATAGTTTCTTTTGAATTGCTTCTATGCTGCTCTGGGAGTAAAAAAAAACGTATAATAATACAGCTGCTTCTCTTCCCTGGCATACTGTACAAGTCAGTAGAGGGACAAGAGGGTCTTGCTTGGTGTTTCGTTGGCGATGGGCTGACCACCTGTCACTACTAACTGAACTTGTACATCTCAACTATACCCTCAAAATTGGTCAGAATTGGCACCATGTTGTTCTATCGGTCCTTGGTGCTCTGCCTACCCCGTACGGGATAAAGGCGTGATTGATTGTATGTATGTATGTATGTATGTAAGTAGTATACATTTTCTACGTCTTATAATAGCTTTATTTTATACCTACATAAGGTACACGGTTGTATTAAAAGAAGGAGCAGTTAGAAATGCAGGATTGCGAAGGATATCCTAACTACCTTTACCTAATTACCATACTTACCTATAAAGTAATTCTAATTACCTTTGTACATTTCTTTTACACACATGAAATATGTTAGTCATCGACAAATTATATGTCAGTCACCGACAGACTATATAGAATATTTTTTGGTCGTCAACGTCCCCGAAAACTACGGAATCTCCTCATCATCACGATCATTGTTCTCCATGGAAGCATACCTGGGAAATGTCTGGTTCCCAAGATATTAGGGTCCAAATTTGAGTATATACCTATAGACTGCGTTCGTCTACATAAATGTATATAGACGCGCGTAGGAAGATTTTTTCACGAGAAATAATTAATATCTGTCTATGAATAAACTAGCATAAACACTGGACACTATAAATTTCGCCCGAACAATATTTTTCTTTTTCAAAAAAATTTACATCGTATCCCAGTATTTTTTTTGGTATAAACTTACTTTATTTGATGTATACAGTACGTACCCTGCGCTAAGGGTGGCAACGAAAAAACACCTCGTATGTCAGTCACCGACAGACTAGTATGTTAGTCACCGACAGACTATATGTCAGTCACCGACAGACTATGTATGTTTATTCATCACCATATATCCAATAATATATCAATTAGTATCATCTAATTCAAATATTAATTGGCAATTTATTTTCATTTGCCTCCAATAAAAAAACAGCATTCCCAAACTTTACTACGACAAAAAACTATCTAAAAAAGAAAGTTTCGTACAAAATATGATTTTGAAACCTACAAACTTATTTTTACTGTTGGCTACGTCCCTAACTTATATGCTTAGGAACTAAAATTGTTATTAGAGATCCAACTTTAACGTTCACCAATGGTACGAGTAAGTTTGTATTCCCCTGTTGAATGCAGCTGGGTGCATTGACATGCATTTCGGGGGTCAATGACCGCCGGGTTTTTTCTATTCATAACATTGACGTATTAAATATAAGATAGGAGACTCCCATTTTAAACGGTTGGTAAATTATTGTTTTATTTAGAAGCTGTCAATCATGTTGCATGTTTTTTTAAATTTGATCAAAGTTGATATGATTAAAACTCATAATTTTGTGAGCATAAACATAATTGGAAATAATACGTCATTTTGTAATTAAAGATAGCGTAAAATACGTAAGTACGAGTAAATGATTTTAGCGCAAATTTTGACATAAAATATACCTAGTGGTTATTTACGTATAATATACATGACCTTTCCTGAATTAATGTATTAAGTGGCTGGTCGGGCTGTGAGAAGTACAAATATCATGAAATATGGGTGGTTTCCAGTAAAATGTACACTAGAGTGCATAGTTGGTCGATTTTTCAACGTAAAACGTTTTTTCTGTGTTACCATTCACTATTCTGTCACAAGAATATATTGCATTTTTCTAGTATAATGCACACTGTCAGTAGTTATTCAAAAACTTCATAGGTGAGCATATGTCAGAATTAACTTCATACACGTTGAAAATACAGTTTCATTGGAGCCCATTATGCGTGTTCCAGTTGCTGTAAGTTCATTGATACAATGATAAACTCTCGTTGGTTGACTGACCTTGAGTGTGAACTCTGGTGGGAGCTTTTTACGAAGAAAATAGGATTAACTATTTGTTTGGGGGAATTCCCTTTTAAATCCGACTGGGCCAGAAGGTTTTTCTAGTGTATGTATGAAGATATGATGATCTCCGACCGTATTTCGGTCAAGGCGACCAATCTCTACGGAGATTGGCCAGGTACGCAGGAGATATTATAGTGCACAAGTATGTGCGCAAATACAGATGCACTCTCTATTCCGTCACTCTCATAGTCCGATGGGACGGAAAGCCAACACGACCGGTGAGAGATCAGGCGCAGGACCAACGGTTTTACGTGCTTTCCGAGGCAAGAGCTAAGTGACAATTTTGCAACATTAAAATTTGTACATGAAATAAATTCATTGGTACAGGCCCGTGACTGGGATCGAACATACGCTTCTCGCTTGGAAGGTGCACGTCTTAACTTTCATTATGAGCTCATGTAGGTATGTAGTTCATGCAATTTTGTTTGATTTTGACAATATTTACATTCGTTTTAGAGAAAAAAATTCGTTTCTATTTATGATCATTACCGTCCACCATAAAATTAAAAAACATTCAATTAAAGACAATGTATTTTAATATGCTATAAATTATATAAATGACGATCATTGCTTGCCTTTCCTTCGAGATAAACTAAACGAAAAAAATTACATGTCAAAAAATCACAAATCATATTTTTATTTCAAATCAAATCGGGCGATTCATATGGCCATTAAGTATCTATAAGTTCTAAAACTCATTACATTTGAACTTGATATCATTTACGAATTACATCATTGCACAGTTTCCGCAGGCAAACATCAAAATCAACACGACATTGCTAGCGTGACAGATGCGCATGCGGCGATGCACTATGCATGACGTAACGATCGAATGTGGGCCAAATTAATGTAAAAAACCCCACCCATAGCTCACGCACACGCCTGTGCAGTGAAAGTGCGCGCGCGCAGGTCCGTCCGACGCTGTCAGTCGTCACTCCGCGCCTGACTGCCGACGGAGACGGACGTCCGAGGCTTAAAACAATTATTAAAATGGTTCTTGAGCTTTGAGTAAAAGGAAGCTTCTTTTATACAGTCGACGAATGCTTTTTTTTTGTAAATTAAGAAGGAATCATATTTTTCCACCATTTTCTTATTAGGATCCTATTTGAGTTGTCGTCGTCTATTTCTTCCACAGAATCATCTTTCCTACATTTTTCACTAATTACTAAAACTAACCAAGGGCTAACCACATGGTGACCTTGGATTTTTTATTTTCATCGCTTCTCCATATTATAATAACGTTTCATCTTTTTTAATAGCCAATAGACTCGTAACCATTTTCTATGGTTTACAATCTCATGTCCAACCGACTTTATAATATGAATAAATAGAGAATATATCTAATCCAGTAAGGCAAAAGATTTAAGCTTTATTATTTAAAAAAAAATCTATATGACATGCAATGATAATTAAAACGCTACAAACTAAAAAATCTAGGTCATAGTAAACGTTGAAGTCTTTCTCTATGGGTATATTTTTCTTACGTTAACAATAAAGACGTTTGATATAATTTGGGGAATTTAAACACTATTTACAAGAAGCATCTAACTAATTATCTTAGACTAGTGGACGCCCGCGAATTCGTCCGCGTGCACTGCAGAAAAAACAATGTCGAAATTATCCGGGATAAAAATATTTTCCTGGGATAAAAAGTAGCCTATATGTTAATCCAGGAAGTCAGCTAACTCCACACCAAATTTTATTACAATCGCTCCAGCTGTTTTTACGTGAAAGAGTAACAAACATCCATCCATACTCACAAACTTCCGCCTTTATAATATTAAGTAGGATAGGATATCTTAGGAACCTCTTTTTTCCATTACTCGAACATTTATTATTCCATCACTACAGTATTATAAAAGGAATTGTCCCTTTGTATGCTTAAGGTGGGTTCCCACGGTGCGTGATATTACGGATGGACGCACACCAGCCCGCACCACGGATCGTAGGAAACGGAGCCTCCGTGGTAATACAGACACGTCCGTGGTGCGCGTCCGTCCGTAGCCGTCGGCGAACCCACCTTGCGGTTTTTTCAGATAGAGTAATACCTACAAGAGGAAGGTTTTATGTATAACTAGTGACCCGCCCCTGCATCGTACGGATGCAATATTTATATGAAATTCCCCTTTGCAGGGACAAAGTCGTAGGCAACCAGTAATAAAAAGAATGTGTCCTTTTCAAATATTTTGTGAATATATTAAGTTGATTTGATATTTAAACTCGTGACCTACGTAGCTCAGGGTCACTGACCAGGTCAAAACAATTGTACTCGTATATAAAATACAATAATTATTATAATTATTAATGAATTAAACCGATACACGTGCATTGTCCTACATTATAATCGAAATGCTGAGTGAATGGAATTCTTAGCTTTTTCGCTGATTTTCACAAAACAGCAAAATTGTAGATACAGCGTTTTTGCACGAAACAAGTGTTATGGCAATTTTAATTTAAACGTTCCCACATTATAATACAGTTGATTACTCAGTGCGTATTGGTTTGTTGTTTTGCCAAAATCGTGTTTTTTGTGTTTCTTAGTAACAGCGTATGGTTATTACAATTATCAAAACATATCAATACATATCATACAGGTTTAAATGTCATGTGCTGATGCAGGGCTCCACTAGAATACATCAGCTGCATCTCCCTCGGTGCATGTCGTAAAAGTCGACTGAGGAACTCGGCCCTTCTCTCAGGCGACTAGCACTGGTCACTGACCATTGACATCTGTCCGCACTAATATAAACGTGCCTGTGGGGCCTTCTGTATGATCCTGCAGTACCAGCTACCTCATTTCGAGAACACCGTCTTGTGTATATGTGTGTATGTATAAGACCCAGTGGCATATACAATAATAGGGTCATTTACGGTTTTTTTATTTGTATTTATATTGAAAGATCACAAAATAACAGGGTGTAACAAAAAGGGTATGTTAAGCGAAAAGCTACGTAAATAGCCCACTGTAGAGGACCTATCCACAAAATTTGAGGCTCGAAATCACATGTTTATTTTTCCCGATAGGATGGAGAATTTTTAAATATCTCAGAAATTTTCATAAATTCTTGAAAAATAAACATTTTCGAGTCTCAAATTTTGTGGATAGGTCCTCTACAGTGAGCTATTTACGTAGCTTTTCGCTTAACATACCCTTTTTGTTACACTCTGTAGAAACATTTGCGAAAGAAAAACTTCGCTAGCGTGAAAACTTTCCGGGATATAACGATTTCAAAATCACAATTTTAGACTTGCCAAAAACGCTCCATACGAACGGCAACCACAATTTTATGACATCACTCTTTCAGTTACTTGTATGCGCGTAAAAGAACTTTTGTACTGCAGCTATTTAAATATAGCGTTCATAAATATGGTCACAAAGCAAAAGTTGCTGTAAATGATGCAGGTGGACATATGATGTTGTAATTTTTATTAATTTCACATTTGAAAAATGGACTTGCCCACTTAAGTTTGCGGGCTTATTACTATCTCATTAGGACACTTATTCAAATTGTAATTTTACAGATAGGTATGATTTATTCTGATAAGCATAAAATGTCATTAAAATTCATCCATAGTAAAAATCCCTATTAAAAAAATTGAATCGTAGACCTCTGGAAAAAAGCCTGAAAACTATGCTACTTTAAAAAGCTTAATGTTAAACCCATATAAGATTGTAACATATAATCTTTCAGAAGTAAAATAGACAATATGATCATTTAACTCTACGCTATCACCACATAGTAGGTCATATTATAATGAATTTCTAATATAACCCACGTATAAGAAAACAACAACGAGTTTGCCTACATATGAGTTATATAATTTATTGGTAACATATAATGTGATCGAGTAACACTTAGTAGTAAGGGTCAATACACAAAGATGTCAATAGTCATGTTTCGTGAAAACAAGGTCGGGCTTTTTGCGGCTTGACACATGCTTACGTCATCGTATCGCTGTCACTTTGTACTGAAAAACTACAACAAAACTTATGCTGTCCAACACCGGTAGCATGGCAAAAACGCGATGCGGGTTTTTTTAACAACCCCGCGCGTGTTTCCAGTCACCAAATGCGAGCATAGCAATGACAGAGATTCGCAACCCGCGCGCGACGCGTCTTTTGGACAACTCGTGGAAGTGGAGCTAATTAAATTGCGAAAGTAAAATGAACTTTATTACGTTAAACACTGAATCGGTAATTGAATTGATATACAGTTACACGAAACGTTAAAATTAGAGATAAGACCTCGCGTGAATTTAAACGCCATGCTCGCAACCACGGGTTATATATCGCGCGGCGCGACGCTGGTTTCAATGTTAGCTTGAAGTGTGAAACGTCATTTTGTCGCGAATTTTGACATTTAGGCGCCACAAAAAGCGCGATATACGTGAGTCGCGGACGGCATGCTACTGGTGCAGGTCGCATAAATAGGCGAGCACGAGTATGAGCTATTATGAGTAAAAGCGTATAAATTAAGTTAGCTGTACTGATTTTGGGCTTCGCTAGAGTACATCAGCTGCATCGCCAGAACTGCAGAATGGCGAATTCGCGAATGAAATTCTACCCACGTAGCCGCGTTTATTATAGCGGGGCCGGTTAAAATATCAATCAGTATCAAAGTGACAAGTTGCTAGCCAGAGAGAAGACCCCTAAATACCATAGTCGACTGTTGAGACATTCACGGAAGAAGATATGTTCCATTGAAGTTCTACATCAGCACAAGTAATGCAAATAATTGCGTTTTATACGAGGTGCTTCCGTAGGGAAAGACCTAGGAGGCTAGCATGACCACGAATCGTGGATATCGTATCGTCTCTATACAAAATTCAACATGGCGGCTATGTTTTTCGTATTTTGACAGGCTAAATGTCGATAAATCGGTTTACCATATCGTGTTTCGAAGGTCACGCTACTAGAGCTGGAGCGAATTAAAGCGCGAAGCTCAGAACCAAACGGGATGGCGGAGACCTAGGGGACACAGGAACGTAAGTCAAAAACATCACGAGTTGTTACTACCTAATGTGTTGTTCTATATCATCGCTAGATTTGCACTTCATCTCTTTCTCCTAATTTTAAGGCGCTGTGATCAGACAAAAGAGGCATTTTAGAATCATTTTTTTAAATACTTGTCCGATTACCACAGCTCTAATTTTTTTTATATGTTTTTATTTAAATCTTTATCAAGTTTTTTGGCTAACGTGGAAACTCAATTACTTAAAAAATTCTCGATAGAATTTCGATTTGAAAATTACATTTTTCACGTTCTTATAAGCCAAATATCTTGAAAACTAATATTTTTTGAGCGCCATCGCAGTGTGAGCTGCACCTTAGAAGGACGTAAACCGTATTTTACGGTGTTTTCAATTCTCATATCGTAAAAACTATACTTACTTGAGATAATAAAAGTATTCGATAAAGAAATGGAATTTGATTTTAGTTGAATCACATTTGGAGAGTCCCAGAATTTATTCGAGATTTTACTTTCTTGATACAACATAGCTTTCCATATTGAACTATAGGTTGTACGGTAATCGTTAGCTTAGAAGTGGACTGTATATTTTAAGGAAATAACATGCAATACCTTACCCTGGTGTGCCCCCGAAGATCTTTCTTCATGGGAGCGCCTCCTTACCACATTGACCCTTCGAAGAACTTGGTCTTGGTCTTAACACAGGAATTGCATGTATAAAATTACTACTTCGCAATATTGCTTGCACATAATAAAAAGCAATCGGTAATTAATTATTTTGTAAATTAATAAAACAAAAGGACGCTCATCGCACGAGCTCCATAATCTTTCTGTTCGAATTCAAAAATCAAATGTGCATGTGACGTCACGCATGCCAGCTAGGTGAAAGAACTTCTAAAGAGTATTTAATCAAACATACACAATTTAATAATAAAACGTTAAAATTACGCGAATACGCTACGTAGGTTTATCTAGTATTTATCTATAGTGTACGTCTCATCGATCTCACATTAAGCTATTTACAAAGTTGCCGTCAACGTCTACTCAGAATGCTAGCAGCATTGCCTCTTTGCATTTGAGTGGCAATGCTATATTTTTGAGCGTAAAATAGGCCAATAGACTGAAGCTAAAAGCCGTTACTATTACGGATAAAAGTGACAAGTGTAATTTATTACTTTTAACTAATTGCAAACTAGAAGTCTTTAGAGATTGGGATGACGTACTCTTTACGTATTTAACATTATAATAATTAACAAATTGGCTGGAATATAATTTTATTAATAAGATGCTTTCGTAGGAGTATAAATTGTAAGTGGGATAGGACAATCTGGGTGAAAAAAGTTTTCACTATACTGAGATTTTAAGGTTCTGCAACAATATGGTTAACTTTTACACCAATAGTTAAACTTAGTATTTCAGTATCAAAAAGTTAGCAAAAGCTAGCAGAATAAGTACCTAAGAGTTTTAAATTTTAAATGATGATGATCTCCGACCGTATTTCGCAGGTACGCAGGAGATATTATAGTGCACAAGGTGTGTGCGCAAACACAGATGCATTCTCTATTCCGTCACTCTCATAGTCCGATGGGACGGAAAGCCGACACGACCAGAGAGAGATCAGGCGTAGGGCCAACGGTTTTACGTGCTTTCCGAGGTACGAGCTAAGAAACAATTTGACAACATTAAAACACAGGTTTAAACAACATTAAAATACATGAAAATAATTCATTGGTACAGGCCCGTGACTGGGATTGAACTTACGCCTCCCGCTTGGAAGGTGCGCGTCGTAACCACTGGGCTATCACCCAGAATTAAATAAAATTAGTAGGACTGATAACAGAAATATTGTAAGCTCCTATGTATAAATAAATATAAATAAATATTCACACACTTCACAACACATTGACCTAGTCCCACACTAAGATCCCTAAGGTCTTGTGTCGTGGGTACTAAGCAACGGTATATAAATACATAGATAAGTATATAAACATCCATGACTCGGAAACAAACATCGATATTCATCACATCAATGTTTGCACCTACCGGGATTCGAACCCAGGACCTATGGCGTCGCAGGCAGGGCCACTACCAACTACACCAATCGGCCGTCAATGTATGTATGTGTCGTGGCCATATTGTTAAATTGATCATTTCATGAAATGGTCGAGCATTTCATGAAGTGGTCGCATTTCATGAAGTGGCCAATTCAATTTGACCAGATCGTTAAATCGTCTACATTTCACGATTTTGTCATCCACGTTTGGCCAAATCGTATTAACAGGGTGTCCATAAAATCCGAATGTGGTAAGAGCTTGTATAAATAATATATACCGTACACCATATATAAGTATACCATAAGGTATGATGGTATGATTTTTTTTGCTATTATTTATGTGATATTTTCACAATATAATATTTAAAAACATAAAAGACTTTACAAAAGCGATTCGCATCTGGCACATCGCCGGACGCTGCCTGGGCACGCTTGCTCCGCTCGCTCGGCTCGTGCGTCATTTGTCATAGTCCTAACCTAACCTAACCTAACCTATCGTAATCTAAGGTTTTTGTTTAACAATATTATTATAAACCACCATTAAGTCTAATATACATTATACAATATAACACACTATCCGTGAACTTCTTCTGCATAGTCACCCTACTCTCTTTAATTTGTTTTATAACCTAAAAAGAAAAATCCGCCATCTTCACACATAAATAAAACGCGCGCAGCGCCTCTACCGGTGATTCATGTAACTATTTTACGATATGATCAATAATCTTGACCACTTCATGAAATGATCGGGCGTTTAGTTGCCCATATCGAGAAACGATTTTTAATCATCGATCTGCCCAAACCATATCATGATGTGGCCAATAGACAGTTGAACTTTTCATGAAATGCGACCATTTCATGAAATGCTCGACCATTTCATGAAATGATCAATTCTACGATATGGCCACGACATATGCATACTTTAGTGAGAACAAGAAACTATGCTTTATTTAGTGTAATTGTAAATACGATAATTATCAGCCTATCGACATAGAAAACTTGCACTATCTTCGTAAACAAGTACCATTAGTATCTATACAGGATGATTTTTGATCGTCAACGTTCCCGAAAACTACGGAATCTCCTCATCATCATGATCATTTTTCTCCATGAAAGCATACCTGCGAAGTTCCCAAGATATTAGGGTCCAAAGTTGAGTAAATAGATAGAATAGCGTTTTTCTGCATAAATGCACATAGACGCGCGTACCAAGATTTTTTCACGAGAAATCTATCTTCTATACATATAATAAAAATGTAACGGGTCGCTGTCTGTACATGGAAGATATATGAGAAAAAATATTATAGGAGACCTTTATCAACGCAATAGTACCCAAAAGAATGATTTTTGGGATTTTTGTCTGTTTGTCTGTGCGTTTGTGCACGCTAATCTCAGAAACGGCTGAACCGATTTCGATGCAGTTTTCAGGAATATATTGTGACAGGTTTTTTTATCCCGGGAAAATGTTTTTATCCCGGATAATTTCGTAGTTTTTTCTGTAGTCCACGAGGACGAAGTCGTGGGCGTCCACTAGTAATTAATATATCTCTATAAAAAAACTGGCATAAACACTGGACACTATAAATTTCGTTATTAAAAAAAACTTTCAAAAAAGATTAAATCGTTTCCCAGCATTTTTTTTGGCATAAACTTAGTTTATCAGATGTATAGAGAGTACGTACCCTTCGTTAAGGGTGGCAACGAAAAAACACCCTGTATAGGTAGAAGTATTTCATTGAAAATCTCATAGTGAGAATACTACACGCTATCAGATATGCGTGTTTGTTTGTTTGTCTAAGCTATAGATAAGTTATGTGTGTCACTGCTATCGATTGTCCCAAATAGTTACTGTTGTATCGAGTGGATGAGAATTTTTTTTTCTAATCATGAATCAGCCACGTAAGTGTTGTCTAGGTTAAGTAAGGTGCTACGGAATTTTCCTATTATTTTAGTATCATATACTGATGCAGGGCTTCACTAGAATACCTCAGCTGCATCTCCTTCCTTGCATGTCGTAAGTGTCGACTAAGAAACTCGGGCATTCTCTCAGGCGTTAAAATAGCAATTTGTCACTTGGGATCTCGTTTATGATCTTGCAGTTTTAGCTACCCCATTTCGGTAATAATGTATATTTATGTGTGTATTTCCTATCTGCTGAAGATTTGACAATTTGACGTGGAGTTGACAACAAAATTTTCTTATTAAAAAATCAGCCCTTAAGCGCATAGAATGGCCCTAAAAATAAACAAAACATGGCCAAGACCACGTGGTGTAAACGTGGGTGAAATTGTTTTCGCTTCTGGAAATTTCCGAGGACATTCGACGGGAAGCTGTAAAAGAACTTGCTCAAAGATTAACCGTTAATTAGTAAAAAAAAAAACTTTGCAACACTTAGTTACGAATTTCGTGCCGGTTTATCCTGGAAATAGAAGTTCATCTAACAAACTTCTAATTATAACTGAGTACGCAAAGTAAAGGTTGAATATCGGGAACCTGGCCATACATATATTCCTTGTAAAATATGAATGACAACATGGAAAGAAGACGTTTGTTTTTTTTTATACACGAAAGTTAATAAAAAAAGTCTAACAAATCCGATCTTTGGTTTTGATATCTGCTTTCTGCTAAGACCTAGCCACAGAACAGGGGGACAATTCTTAAAATGGCTTCGAAATGCCGTGCGAAGCAATATATACTTACCGCTTGAATAATAAGGTATATATTAGCACGCATCGGTCGCGAGTATGACAGAATAAAAAAAAAATCTGTCTCGTGCTGAAATGTGTCTAATTACGTCAACGTAAAGTAATTATTGCTTTGTTCTGAGCGTCTACAACGGTTCCGTTTCGGCTTCGTTCCGACTTGAGACTTTTCGAGAATTGGTCCCCTGTAAATATTAAATAAAGGTTTCAATTTAAACCTTCCATGGGCACACCTAAAGATACAGAATATAATGCATATTCTTCATGCACGGAGAACTGACCTACAAAGTAAATAAAAGTAAAACTGCTGACATCTACTAGGTGTCAAATAAATGTGTGATATACCTACATCATGATGATGATCTCCGACCGTATTTCGGCCATGGCGACCAATCTCTACGGAGATTGACCAGGTACGCAGGAGATATTATAGGCACAAGTGTGTGCGCAAACACATATGCACTCTCTATTCCGTTACTCTCATAGTCCGATGGGACGGAAAGCCGACACGACCGTAGAGAGATCAGGCGCAGGACCAACGGTTTTACGTGCTTTCCGGGGCACGAGCTAAATGACAATTTACAACATTAAAATCTGTACATTAAATAAATTCATACGGCTAGTATTCCACGTATGAACAACTGACAAGTGTGTAGGCAGCCTAACACCAGTTTATCATTTCATGTAACAAAATGCTTGGAATTCGTTGGTGGCTTTGGCACATTTGATATGTCAGCGTTTCCTGTGCCATTATCGCAGTGCCTCATTCATTGTTATATTATTTTATTTTCGCTAATTTTTTTACTGTTCTAGCTGATCGGTACGTAGTTGGTTAGTTGAATAAATTTCATATGTGATATGCTCGTAACAGTTATGTATGTAGACGATCAGATGTGGAAAATACGATGACTCTTAGGCATGTTCTTTGACCAGTAGTAAAGCTCTAAAACTACTTGCGGAACGACTTCGATAAGTTTCTGCCAGGGTGGACAGAGTTATCAAAGAATTGAGACGTGTGGTCTCAAAAACATTTTCCTGCATTGGGACACATAAATACAGGACTTGTTTTTAAATTCAAGAACTTTCCAAAATTGTTTAAAAATACGCGAAGATTCACACAAAAAATTGTTTAAAATTTACATAACAGCATTTAAGTACACTCGACAACGAAAATGCTTACAATTTAAAAGTAAAATTAAACAAAAAACACAAAAGATCATCCACTGTCACAGATTTCCCCATGTCGCCGCTTTCCAAAACGAGAAGGTCCTGAACGGGTTATGCAATAGATTACCAAGCTTTAAAAATCACATTTAAGAGCACGCCCAGAGTATTTTGATAACAAATTTGTTGGTCTTCACCAGGAAATTATAACTTTGATTTGTTTTTGCACGTTTTTGTAATTAGTTTATAAGGTATTTAACTGTGAATTCCAGTAGTATATAATAGTACATAATGATAGTATTAAGATTGTAATTTTGTAGTGAGCTCAGTATTTTGTAACATAACTTTATCTTGCATAATTATCTAGTCAATAGATAAAAACAACTACTTTTATCAGGTTAAACTTACTTTAATAAAATTACGAAACGTTTGACAACCGCGACAGTACAGTTCGTCAATCCTAAGCCTTAAAATGTTACGTAAAAAACCAAATCGCGTAAAGAAAATCGTATCGTAGAGACAGTGAACTAACTTCCAGTGTTCGCGCCGGTTGTTTGACACACATTTTGGTTACGACACAGCGGCGGCGTCTGGTACCACTGTTCTGCACCGCGGTGCCGACTAATCGAGTGTTCTAGGCTTTTAGATTGCATCTATAATGCGTATTAAGTATTGGCAATATGGTAAATAGGTTATTTTTTACATTTACATAGCTTCATTAATGATTAATTGGTGATTGAGACTTATTGTTGTGGATCATTTTGTTTAAATTAAAGTCTTTAATCGTTTTAACTGTTATGAACCCGCTCTTTTTAAAAGTTTTCTTCTTTTGGGTTTTGCCTTTATCTATACGTCTTTTGTATATCTGTATCTTTATTGAATAAATTAATTAAGCTATTTTCAATGCACTTTCTTTAAAATAAAATAAATATAAGGAATCAAATAAATAAATGGCTCACTCCCACATAACGACGTCCAAAACACTAAAGCAGTATTGACGAAAAAGTGAAAGTGAGCTGGCTTAAACACACATCAGCGCTCACCCACACAGGCAAAGGTTAACACGTGTACAGCCAAAGGATTTTCGATATACAGCCGTGTATTTGTGTGAAGAACATAAAGTACTGACATCGTAATGTAAAGTTATGCGTAACCAATCAAACGACAAAAAGCCAATGAGGCTTAATCTTATATTCATTCGACCTGTACAGATATGTGGATTACCATCTTAAAGGAGGAAGAGTGTTACAATAATCAATTTGCAGACTTGCAAATGCTACTAGAGTCCCTACTGTCTGATATCCAAGTTGGAACTGATAAAACAAATTCAAATTTAACCAGGACTTATAATATAGAACTCCTTCACAAATCTCATTCAGTACCTACTTTGCAGTGACATATCTAATCCATTCATAACATTATGAGGTATATCACTAGCTCCAGTTATAGATATACCAAATCTCTGATTCATACCAACAACGTAGGAGTTATTTACGTCCTTATTTAGATATGTAAATAACTATGCAGTTACTGTCAATGTACGAACATACATACATAATATAGTCACGCCCATTATCCCCCAAAGAGGTTGGATGGAAGTGTACAAATCACATACCCACTTTTCACCAGTTAGCCAATTAGGTCCCACATGTTAACGGGTGTGCCTACCGCCGCTTTTCGGGCACACATACCACAACCTATACGGTCACCAACCCGCCTGCCCAGTGTCGTGACTATGGGTAAGTCCTGCCCTGTGGCAGTAGCCTGGGGGAGGCCTACGTCCAGCAGTGGACTGCAATAGGCTGAAGAAGAAGAAGATAGAACAATCTAGTGTCCGGTAACGAATCCAATATTAAATGATTCCGTGCCATTCTAAATAGGTATAAGCTATTTAGCCTCAGTTAGATATGTAAATATGTAGTTTATTTATTTATTTATTTACACACACACACACACACACATAACTAATGTTTATCATTTCAGGTTACTCTAATGCGATAAATTAGTTTTTTTATCTTAACACCTATTGTTAATTTTAAGTTTGTTAGTTTTTTAATCATGAACATAACATGCAACAAACATTGCCCTTACTGTGAATTCTCTCAGAGTACAACAACATAGGTCCACACTGTCTGCTATGACATTAAGTGTATTGAGTGCGCGAATGAGCGGCCCCTTATTCCACAGGTGAGTTAGCCCCTTGGCACCGCCAGCAGTGGCGGCCGTCTCCGCCGCCACACGTACCTGTCCGGTACATTTAAACTAATCCTCTCCAGTATGTCCGCATTATATAATTTTGCTCTAAAAAATTTAAATAAATATGTTACCAGTGCCAGATCTCGCCTAGCACCGAGAGTATTGTATCCGACCATTCCCGGAACGAATAACGTCGGGTACATTTAGTTGCTGTCAATGTACGAACTTAGACAGTTCATGAGAATAAAGATAATGTAGATTGTGCTTCGTTAATCTACGATATGGGTGGTGATGATTGCTGCAGTGATTGTGGTGGAGAGTTTAATGACATTTTAGGATACACTGAACTGGAGCTACCGTGTTATCTATGATTTCATCGCTTTTACGACGATTGAAGGAAAAAAGATAGTTGTGACCTTAGACTTGAATCAAATAGGCAGATTAAGAAAATTGGGTTTTGTAACATTTATGAATTTACAATCACTTAGATAAGAAATTTTATTTTTCTAAGTTTGTTCGTTTTTATTTAAGTAGATAACTTTAATATATTTTAACTGTATAATATAACGAATGAAGACTTTGCCTAAAAGTTAATAATATGAAAGTAAATCATAATGTTTATAGATTGAAGTGAAAATTGCAAAATTGCGAAAATTAAAAAATAACTGAATTACGAGTAGGTTACGCCCAGATAAGATTCTACCAAATCTGTTAAACGTCACAAAAAAATTCCTAAACCATTGTTCGAAACTTAAAATAGTTAAAACCAACAACATCGACGACGGAAGTAAATAAGTAGGCCGTAGCAGCGAAAATTTCGAGCGGGCCAAGCCAAATCGAACTCTGAATGCAGAAGTAGCAACTGCCAAAATTGAGTGCGCAAATGCGACTAGTGAAAACGAAAGTTGGGCCCAGACAATGTTTTGCACGGGCCCATTAGAATACTGAATTGTCGATTGCTAAGTTATGCTCGTTTTTGACGCGGCTGTACCTACTCGAAATTTGCATTGTGTACGTAATAAGTTTTCGGTTTATGAGTTTTTCGTTTTGTGCCAAAGGATTTAAAGTCTTCTGGATTCTTCCAGATTAGAGGCATTTCTGATCAAGCTTGAAGCTTGTTAAAATTATGAATTTTTGCCTCAAAGATGAATGGAATATGGATAAAGATATTATTTACCAGTTTATGTGGCTTAACTATTGATTGGACCTCTCTACTTGTGTCTATTTAGCTTCCAAGCTACTTATTTACAAAATGGAATACCCGTTTTCTTATGGTAAAGACACATTTTTGGGAAAATAGAATATAAAATAAAAGGATTCCTAAGATAAAGTATACTTAAACAGCTGATGACATAAAGTTAGATAAGTGCTGAAACATCTGAATTTTAAAAAGAAATATATGTTTTTTGTTTTAAATAAATATTCACACACTTCACAACACATTGACCTAGTCCTACACTAAGATCCCTAAGGTCTTGTGTCGTGGGTACTAAGCAACGATATATAAATATATAGATAAGTATATAAACATCCATGACTCAGAAACAAACATCGGTATTCATCATATGTTTGCACCTACCTGGATTGGAACCCAGGACCTATGGCGCCGCAGGCAGGGCCATTATCAACAACACCAATCGGTCGTCGTATGTTTATATCTGCAGAAAATCATCTCAAACCAGTAAAGAAAAAGCTATTATGAAATCTTATCTAGTTTCCCTGCTATACAGGGAAGTGGGTGAACAGGATAAAATAAGGTCACGCTAATGATTTTACAATAAGTAACAATTACAAAAACGAAATCATCCTACTGCTTTTTTATAGTAATGATACAATTAATGGATAATTGGAAAATTGCTAGGCCAGTGCGAGATTATACTGTCATTCATCTGTTGATCCAAATAATTATTTTTCTATCTGTATGTATTAGATTCATGGCACGATCTTGTATTTATAAAAATTAACAGACATTAGCATTCACTCTTCGCTTCATTCTATGTTATTTAGTTTTTTGGTGTCTTTCGCTTGCGAATATTTCTTCTTCAGACCTAACTATTACTTAAAATAAAGGTTACAACGGTAGATATGATTCATAGATTGGATAAGACTTTCGTAAAATAGGTACTTATAAATATATCAAGTTCAGCTCTAGTAGCAAGACCTGCGAAACACGATATGATAAACCGATTTATAGACATTTAACCATCCGAGTAATTGACCCGGTAGCTCAGTGGTAAGAGCACTGAGCACGGAAGGCAGAGGTCGTGGGTTCGATTCCCAATCGTGTGAAGAATTTTTTCCATTTCTTTATTAATAATTTTATGACATTTATCCTGTCAAAATACGATAAATATAGCCGCCATGTTGAATTTTGTATAGAGAGGATACGATATCATACGATAGGATATCCACGATGCATGGTCATGCTAGGGGGGCAGGGTTCATATACACACTCGGATATGTTCCCGTAATGGGGTAGTCAGAAATGGGGTAGTCAGAAAAGCAGGATCAGATCCCACAACCACTTAGCATAGCGGGGAGAGAATGCACTTAGTCGACTCTTACGACATGCACGGAAAGAGATGCAGCTGATATAATGCAGCTGATGTATTCTAGCGAAGTTCCATATCAGCCTAGTATACCAAAAATATTAAGGCCAAAAACAGTATTACTAAATTAAAACGTAATTCAACAGTTAATATTGTGACTTTCTTCAATATGCACAAAATCAATGTTTTATTATGCAGTCGAATCACATACAATGCACGATGCGATCGAACAGCGAAAGTGACAGTCCTTATTTGCTCCCAGGGTGCGTACAAACTGTCAGTTTCATTTGTCAAATAAATTTAGAATCATTTCAAGCTGTCATAAGGTCGATTATAATATTGGAGCCAGGTTGGCAGCGTGATGATTGTCACGTCTACATTAGATAAGAATCCATGGATTGATCATTAAAATTAGAAGATTAGCTTCATGGTTGGGATGAATCTTAGATATTTTGTTTTGGATAAATACGCTGCAATGGAGCTGTTATAAAGATTTTTTTTTGTTGATTTCATCTTCTAATGGATATGTCTATGATATCCATCTCTAAACATAGATAATTTAAGTGGTATTAGATAAAAAATTAGGAATAAAGTCACAAAGTGTCGTATAGTTAAAAATCTTATCATGCTCTTTCATAGAAACAGCTGCATATTACTCCACATTATGTAATTTTGAAATAGCTTTGTTGATTTATTTAAACACATGCAGTTTTATCCGCATGTGAACCGCGACACGTGCCGTAAGCAAAACATTAGAATATTGTATTATTACTTATAAACTTTCAACCTATGACACACTCATTAAGTTTTTGTACGTTGTTAATTGCTTAGAAAGCCTCATTATTAATTGCAATATCATTACCATCGTCAAATATTTTTCCATCAAGAGCTTCTTCATTTTTTAATTCGTTTTCTCATTTGACAAACTGACTCATCACACAAAATGTATCGCTAGGCCAACGACACATACAATACAATAGTGCAGTGTTACCGTCAAAACTTTTAAAGCACTAAAAACAGCAATAAATATTTCGAATTGCGTAACGAACTCATAAAACGAAACCCTTTTTCTTTACGTATATTATATTATTTACGACTCTCCACATACACAGTTCACTCACACTGATGTTAGTTGTCGCGTACTCACCTATGGTCATAGTGTGTGGTCCGACCCGTGCGGAGCGCCTAGCTGCAGCATGCTGCGGCACAGCTCCGTGATCTCCGGGTGGTTCAGATTGATCAGATGCACGTACATCTGCTTGTGCAGGCTCAGCTCCCCCGATACTGCCTCCAGCCTCTTTAACAATGCATCCTTCTCACGTAACAGCGTTTTTACTTTTTCCTCCACCTCCCTGGAGCGCACTTTGGCCTTTTCCCTGGACTTTCTGACGGCTATATTATTCCGCTCGCGCCGCCTTCTGTACTCATCTGTGCCTTTGTCGATCAGTTTGCCTGATGAGGAGCGCCTCGGTGGCGCTGGTTTGTGCTTCATTAGGGGCGGAAGTAGGGGCGCTCCGAGCGGTGGTAATGGGGTAAACCCGCTACCGTAAGGTCCACTTACACCGACTGGGGGCTGAGGATTATACTGCCCTGTATACTGAGCACAGGACACCGACCTTCGGAAATCATGAGGTTCCTGCGGTTCCTCCTTAATCGGTGGTGCTTGTTCATGCGAGGAGGACTGTTGGACCGGAGGCACATATGAGGCTCCAGAGTGAACCGGCTGAGGCATGTAAGCCAGCGTCGTCCGCGCATACGAGTTACGCTGCTGAGGAGACCGGCCTCCCGGAAGTATTTCCTGGAAGAGGGCCATCGTCTCCTCGCCCCTGAACTGGTCCTCGATGAGGTGCTGCAAATCCAAGCTGATCTCCTGGCCATTGAGCTCGTCCAAATCCGGGGGTGGGAACTGCTGCCGCTTATCCTCGGGACCCTTCTTGAGGTCCGGCTGAGGTGGCGGCGGGGGAGCGCCCGCCTGGTCGTACATCTGGGGGGATTCCATACCGCCGCCCGGGCCTAACACGGGCCCAGCGGCGCCGGCCCGAGCCTCCACTTCAGAGCACTGGGAAGCCGTCACTAAGCACATGCACCGTTGCCGGTGGTGTCACTGTAAACTCGCGTGTCACGTGCGATGAGGGCAGAGCTTAAATGCGACGCGTGCGTACGCGTCGGCGGCCGGTCGCGGACTGGCGAGGCGCCCGAGTCGATGGCACGGCAAGGTTGGCCGGAAGGAAGCGTCGAAAGTGCGCCGCAAGTTCTGATAACTTTGAGTGTGCGAATTGCAGAAAACGTGACGGCAACTTTATGATTAGCGAATTCAGCGGACTATTTTTGGATCGAATGTACGGCGGTTTTTTTGTTAATTTCAAATTGTGTGGGCTAGCTGATTGTAAATATTTTAGATTTCCCTATCGATTAATTGTAGTGTCTATAAAAGTTCATATCTTATAATATATTGTGACTTTTTTGAAGTAAAAGTGAAAAAAAAGAGTGAAATAATCCATTAATTTTATTTTCCATCGTGATAAAAAAATCGTTTTGAAAAATATCTCATAAAAATATATATATATGGAGTTATTAGAATAATTATTAAAATATGTATCTAGTTTTGAAAAAAATAAAACTTTCAAATAGATAAAATCCGTAGCATTATGCGCGTACGCTGCCCTCTCGTAGCATGCTACGAATCTTGTAGTAGCTGACGGAGCGTAGCGTAGCGTAGCGTAGCGTAGCGTATAGAACTAGATAAACCTATTTTTGAGTGTACGAGTATCTTACTGAAAAATTGCCGTAAATCTCCAAACTTATGTGACTTTTGGTTAGATTTAAGTACCTACTCCTTTCGTGTTAAGGCCCATCAAATCTATACTAATTTACATAAATAAATAATTACATAAGTACTTTGTGTAGGTTATGTTAGTTTAGATTTTAGGATTTCTATTGTGTTTATTTATGTCTTTGTACAATAAACATGAATAAAGTTGGAGTGTCTGTTTGTAAATATTAAAATAATCACTTTTTTCTAAACGCATGATATAACAATTTTCAACAATTTTGTCTGTCTGTTTATTCCGGATAATCTTTAAATTTTGACAGGACTTTCACTCGCAAATAGCCGATGTGAGAAGGAATAAGTTCCACTAAATCACCTCACATACTGAAAATAATGAGAATTCTAAAGTTCAGGCAGACAAAGTCGCGGGCGGCCGCTAGCAATAAATAAATACATACATATAATCATGCCTTTATCCCTTACGGGGTAGGCAGAACACCAAGGGCCGATAGAACCACATGGTGCCACTTCTGACCAATTTTGAGGGTATAGTTGCAATGTACAAGCAATAAATAAATAGAAAAGATATTATGTATTTAGGTAAATATTTACACTAACTACCTATAGTGCGTTTCGCCGTATAGTTCCTTTGAATGATGGCGCTAGTTACTATGTGTATGACTATATTATCTGTATCACTGCATACAAAAGATGTTAGTCATAGGATCAGGCATAGGATCTTACTTACTAATATTATAAACGCGATAGTTTGTGAGTATGGATGGATGGATGTTTGCCATTCTTTCACGTAAAAACGGCTGGAGCGATTTTAATAAAATTTGGTATGGAGTTAGCTGACAACCTGGATTAACACATAGGCTACTTTTTATCCCAGAAAAATATTTTTATCCCGGATAATTACGACATTTTGTATTTTGTGCAGTCCACGCGGACGAAGTCGCGGGCGTCCACTAGTACTCTATAAAAATCTACAAACAGTTCCGTTTGAGTTTCGTCACCGAAATCCAGTCTAAATCACGTGACTAAATGTTTCACGTGACAAATTTGAATGAACAATGCTTGCATCTCGTGCTTAGATTTTTTTATTTTTAGTTTACATTACTAAAGGAAGCTGAGAAATGCTGCCGACTTCGGCCAAGTTAAAAGTATTATGATTTTCGTGAGGTGGTTGCTTTTGGACGTTTCGAGAAATTTTATTACTTATTTAAAATAGTACTCGTCTTTTTCATGAAAAGTTATTTTGTAGACATGTGCATGTGCTTTTTACACGAAAGTTTATTCTGTAATTATAGGTGAAAACATGTAAATAGTTCTACCTATCTGTATACTTAAGTGAAAAGGCTGTATGTTTTCAAATAAAATAATAAATGTTTAATTGTTTCAGGCGTCACTATTCGGAAGTTCAAATTTCCATTGAGGGTCGCCCACCACCGGGCCCTACACCCTCCGCTGACCCTCGGATCTGCCGACTCATGGTCATCCCTTTTAAGCTTTAAGCTCTTTTCCATCAAATATAAGCCAGCACATTTGTTAAAAACACATTACAATATTTTTTTATCAATAAATCACGATTGCGCTCACGTGACTCGCCTATCTGTTAGCTAAAAACGCTATCAACACGAACACGGCCAGCAATCGTGATGTTGGGACAGTTTTCTCATCAGTTACACATAACTAAGATATCAAAATTATACTATGTGACATCAGTAGAGGAACGTGGTATATCGCGGATAAAAAATGGTACCTATGTTGGGCAACTTTTTTACTACACTTGTTTTTGGTTAAAAACATTGGATTTGTTGCCGGTCGCTTGTGTCTAAAACCCTACAAAATACTAATACGAGTTGAAGACGGTGTTATTAGAAATGTAGGTATCTTTTACCTGACTGTGTCAGAAGTATGGTAGTTTTTCGAGTGTGATTTGTATACAGGGTGTGGGTGACAGCCAGGCAAATACTGAAATGCTGAACAAGTACCATTGTGTTGAGTTATACGACAGTGTTATTACTCGCAGGAAATGTATTTTTGATTTGATTATCAGTAATCTTTGCTTTCTGCGCCAATCGTATCGGGCGATCTTGTGACTAATTAAATGGGCTTATTGGTTATTTACAGTGCTGTTTTTTGGATCACTTGTAACTCTCCATTAGGGATGATGGATGAGTTATTTGAACTTGTTTGAATTTAACTTATTTCTGTAAATCATCTATTGGTAAAATTTTATTTTTAAGTTATTATTTAAGGCCCAAATAAAAGAACAATTTTTTTTCTGAAAATATGAAAAAAATGTCGGTAAATTTTGGATTTTTCCTGCGAAAATTTTCAGTGTTTTCCGCCTCAGAATCATGGTCTGAAGTTATGGTATCAATATCTTTCTGGCTGTCACAAACACCTTGTATAGTTTCTTGGCACCCTCTATAGCCTAAACGGCTTGTCGCGAGGTATCATTAGATTCATTTTAGTCATGAGACACTATGTCAAAATAGCTTTTTTTCTTTAAGTAAATTTTGACAAGTTCAAATTTTGACACGATGTAAAGATTAAAATCCGATTCCTGGTTTGAAACATTTAAGCTTACATAGGAAGGACAGACAGCGGCAAGCGACTTTGTTACTACGGACCGAGTCTTATCATTGCACCTAGTGAAGCTCATAGTAAGCTCGGTAACCTATATTAACACGATATCACCCACACATACCATAGTCGTAATGTAAAACGAGATTGTAAAATTCATCGTCCGAGTTAATTGACCCGATAGCTCAGTTGGTTAGAGCGAAGGCACGGTTTGCGAGAGGTCGTGAGTTCAGATCTCACTCGGGTGTTTTTTTTCATTTTCTTAATAA
Organism: Carposina sasakii; assembly: GCA_014607495.2. NCBI lineage: Eukaryota > Metazoa > Arthropoda > Insecta > Lepidoptera > Carposinidae > Carposina > Carposina sasakii. The sequence continues at coordinate 9,328,246 of CP053170.1, forward strand.
CATTTATAATCCTTCAATATAGTATACATACATAGTTATAATGGGCTTGGGCCACCACTCATTCCCATTGCAACTCCTGTAAGCGAGGATCAACAGGGGTGACCGGAGAAATACTGAAAAGCATAGGAAATACCATGGGGAGGACCAAGAGAGGACATAATAATATTAAGTGATTAATGATTATATTTAAAATTTCCTACGTCCAACAGTGGACTCGAATAGGCTGATGTATATCTTAGATAATATTACATTAAATACTAAAATACCTAGACGGAACACGTTGCCGTCCGCATGGCACTTACAGGAAAAGAAAAGGCCAGGCCGAAAAGAGTTTTCCTAACAAACTTTCGGCACCGAAATTTGCACAAACAGTGCAAATAAATAATGAACCACGTGAAACTGTTTATCCGGAAGTCGCGGTTTGTGTTACCAGCTCTGGTAATGCATTGTTTTTGGTACTCGTTGCGAACAGAAATAAAATCCTTCTAGAAGCTTACTTGCGAATACATACTGCGGGAGTACGTAGGAGATTTTATTGGGCCCATAACCTATTCAGGTTTGGAATAACAACTTCTTTATTTTGTTTAAAATGGATCACAATCGAGAAAATCTACACGGCAAGACTACAGGCCATGACACGACAATGAAATAGGCCTACTCTAGTGACCAAAAACAAACCTCTCGTTTTTTATACAAACAAAGCTAACATAAACTCTAAACTATACTGCCACCATATTATTAAATTTATACTTTAATAGTCACTTAGTAATTAATATAGCGGCGCCAGATAAAAAAGATTAGTAATAAGCTAGCTCATCGCCTGAAAGAACGCCCCGAGTTCCTTATTCGACTCTTACGACATGCACGGATGGAGATGCGGCTGTATTCTAGTGAAGCAACGCATCAACACATCTGTCTGTTCGGCTTTCATGCTAAAACTACTTCACCGATTTAAATAAAATTTGGTATACAAGTAGTCTAAAGCCTAAGAAAGGATATAGGCTACTTTTTATCTCGAAAAAATCTAAGCTTTTATTTGTTTCTGCAGTAAACGCGGACGTCGTCGCGGGTATTAGTCATCTATAGTCGCGACTCTATCTATCTATATTTATTTAAGTTTTCTTTCCATGAGAACATAATTTTATATCAAAACTAGCTTATTTACTGTGTTTTTTAGATGTCGCTAGTGTCTACACAGAAGTGCGGAAAACGAAGGCGAAATAGTAAACTTCCCCCACCAGGGTGGTGAGTGGTAGTGTGACGCAATGAACAGTCTCAGCATAGTGAGTGCGATGCGCATTGGTTACTGAATATATTTTTTATGCTAGAGAACTGATGCCTGTAAAAGCAGCATTTAAAAATCATCTTTATTTCTGTATTATCTTCTATATTGACAAATCTTTGCAAACATGATGTGTCGAAAATGAAACTATATTGACTTTTACGCCATAAACAATGGGATAAGGGTAGGAAGATGATGATGATGATTTTGTATTACTTTTCCTAACATCTAGAGCAATTGATTTATTTTTATAGACTATATATTACATATAGATAGACTGATGGGGTGTCTAGAACTGCAATATCACTTGGCTGTAGAATCACTAGGTTCTGGAAGGTGATCTCATCTCATCTGCTCATCGCCCTGAGAGAGCGCCCATAAGTTTCGTAGTCGACTCTTATGACATGCACAGAAGGAAAATCACATGCAGCTGATGTATTCTAGTGAAGCCCCTGTAGGCAGAACAAGCTATGTTTTTTTTTGTTTATTTACACACATAACTACTTATACATTTTTTTATATGTGTATTTTCAGAGAAACAATTTGGTTTATTTTGAAAATCCTCAAGTAATATAATATATATATATATATAGTAAGTGCTATAGATTGAAACTATAACGTGTAAAAGCATAACTCTTTTATATTTATCTAAGTATAGTGTTACAATAGAATTATTACATTATGACTAACTTAAAACTTAATTTTTACAAGGTGGTCAACCGATCTAACTTATCAGGTAGTGTGCCCAAAATGCTGGCTGCGTTTTCGCGCTTAATTCTTTGGAGCAAATAAATCTATTTATTTATTTTTATAACGTCATGGATAACTATAGCATACGTAAATAAAACCAATTCGCAACAAGCTCTGTTCCTAACCAGTGGGTAAGTAGGTGAACGACAGCAGAAAGTCGAGTGACGCAACCCGCGCCGCTAACCTAGTCAACCACTGACTGGTACTCTACCTGAGAGTTACTTTAACTATTTATATATTACAAGGGCTCGTATTCTAGTACCTATCCGTACTGTGTATTTCCTATGGACGAGCGACCTTTCGTTCGATCAAAAGTACTATTTTTGTTATTTCTCATGGGGACTTCAATAATTCATTTCGGAAGGAAAAAGCCAATATCCGAATATGCGCACTGAAAAATTCCTTTTAATACACGGCTCATCTTGTTCTCGTGTAAATACCACACGCTTTGTGTTGATACGCGAAGCAGCCATCTTTTTGGCTCCGTTATCCGGTAACACAAAATACACAACCGAATCCACTCGATGTAGAAAGAAGTACCTATAGAGGAGCAAAAAGAATTTCCAATATTCCCACGGAAATATAATGAAAAGGAGAATTCCAAAGTTTAAGCGCACAAAGTCGTGGGCGTCTGCTAATATTATACAGGATATAGTAAAAGAGGTTTGTAAGCGAAATGATATGAATATTAACCCTCTGTAGAGAAACCTATCTACTTTGAAACTCGAAATCACATGTTTAATTTTCAAGATTATATGAACACTCCCGAGTTGTTTAGGAACATTCCATACTATCTGGGAAAATAAACGTTTAAATGATGATCTCCGACCGTATTTCGGTCAAGGCGACCAATCTCTACGGAGATTAGCCAGGTACGCAGGAGATATTATAGTGCACAAGTGTGTGCGCAAACACAGATGCACTCTCTATTCCGTTACTCTCATAGTCCGATGGGACGGAAAGCCGACACGACCGTAGAGAGATCAGGCGCAGGACCAACGGTTTAACGTGTTTAACGAGGCACATGCTAATTAACAATTTTACAACATTAAAATCTGTACATAAAATAAATTCATTAGTACAGGCCCGTCACTGGGATCGAACTTACGCCTCCCGCTTGGAAGGAGCACGTCTTAACCACTGGGCTATCACCGCTTTTAAAACGTTTAAATACATTATTCTCGTACACTATGCCAATCTATGATAAACCACCTGTGCTGTACTCGTATATTAAGCCGCGCACGTATGTTACTAGAATGCATTCTGATGCAACACGAACTCCTAACCTATTGGCTTTAACGAGTTCACACATTAAGCCACGGGAAATAACTCGCAAAAAATATCGTGAATATTCACTTGTCATGATATACAATGCTCGGAATCTCGCTAATGGACAAAGTCCAAAACGAGATTATCCGGCAAAAGACCAAAGTGACAGACATAGTCTCGAAATGTAGCAGACTGAAGTGGCAGTGGGCCGGCCAGATCTGTCGTAGAATCGATGGACGGTGGAGTAAACGGGTTCTCGAATGAAGACCGCGTCCCGGCAAGCGTACCGTTGGGCGCCCTCCGGCCAGATGGACCGATGACTTAAAAAGGACGGCTGGTAGTGACTGGATGGCTAAAACGGCAGATCGAGCCATGTGGCGTACACTGGGGGAGGCCTACGTCCAGCAGTGGACTGCAATAGGCTGACGACGACGACGACGACGATATACATATTTAGTATCAATAATTATAATATCAAGAGGGCGTCAAGTAGTAACTTGATGGATGGCGTAAACGGGAGAGCTTTGTGACGTGCTCTGGGGGAGGCCTACGTCCAGTAGTGGACTGTAATAGGGAGATGTATGTATGTACTATATCATACACGTAATTATTGAAGAATTCTATAGTAATAGAAATGCGAAACTTTACTAAAAACTACGTACCTACACATACGCATCAACCTATTAATCGCAGTGTGATTTTCGGACTATGTTAGCAACATGGCAGGCACTGCTGCCCACCTCCCGGAACCCCGCCTTTCAATACCCACTGACTTGGCGGCTTGTGAAGTTCACGACCCTTGTGCAGCCAGCATTTTGGGCACGCTAGCTGACAAACGGTGATCGGTTAACTTTGCTGTAAAAGCTATTTTTTTAAATTATTAAATAGGCTTACGCTTGACCACAACGCGCCTGATGGTAACCACCGTTGCAGTCTAAGATGGAACGCGCTTGTCTAAAAGAAACCGGTTCACTCTCGACTCGAAGACCGCAAGATTATAGTTCATGGGGAACAGGGATTCAAGCAGGGAGTTCCACAGCTTGGCCGTTCGCACTATGAATGTAGAAGCAAAACGCTCAGTACGAGTTTTCGGCACTATAATAGTCTATCGATCATTCATCCATTTCATTTTATACGAATGTTAGTTATTTTTACGCGATTCGGCGGGAAAAGCTGGAAGGGAGTGGGTGTAATTTTCTTGTGAAAATCAATATTTATTTGTAAATGGCTTGCATGTGTCCGTAAAGTGATGTTTTCTGGTAAAAAAGTTATATTTTGTTTACTTGTGATGTGAATCTAGTGCATGTGCATGGTTTTATACGCAGGTAAGCTGAGTAAAACTTTAGTCGGAAAACGATCTCTTCAGGGGCTATAATGTAAGTTGTTTCTGCAATTATTTTTGATTTTCTTTAATATTATACTCGTTCTTGAGGATTTTCCTGACGTTTCCATTCATCATCATTATCATCCATCATAAATTCAAAATTCATTTTTCTTAAGATAATGGCTATATAGGCTTAGTTCCCCTTGCCTTTCCTTCGGGATAAACTAAAAATCGTTTTAAATATGACATTAAAATTTGACAGCAAAATGTATAGAATATCCGTCAAATTTAGGCAATGTTTCGCTTAAATGCTGCTTATATTCTTTTGTAATAACACCGTATGTATTTAGTTATATATTACGTCACAGGTTAAGGGGGAGGGAGAAGGTCGTCAAACTGTGACATTGTGTGACAAAGGAGTGGGAGGGGTCCTAAATTTCGTGACGTCACATTTTCATTCAATAATCTCTAAATATAAATTTGCAAAAAAGCTAAATGTGACGTCACACTAGGGAGGGGGGTCTCACAAATGTGACCAGCTATGACAAGGAGGGGGGGAGGGGCAAAAAATCATGAAATTCGTGTGACGTAATTTATGGATGACCCCTAATCAATCCCCTAGAGTAACTTATAAAAGTCAAACTACAAACCTAAACAAGCTAGTACCAGCGGCGCATAAGTCTACAAGCGGTCGCTCGGTTACGCAAGCCACTCTCACTTTCTGAGGCCGTATCGGCACATCTAGTAGGAAGCTGGGCGCCTGGTAGTTGCAGTTATTTCGGATCGATTTGGTACGGATAGTTATGAATTAATTTTATGGCATTATTTTTTACTAGGCTCATAAAGTCAAGTCATTGTTCCCAAAGCCAAAGTTTGTCTCACATATAGGGCATAATTACAAATATTACCGGTTAGCTAAGTCTGTGGTAAGGGGCTATCGCTGCTTTTCGGGCACAAATCTATATATCAGAGTTCCAATATAATGTCATGTTATAAAATTATTAATAAAGAAAATGGAAAAAAATCTTCACCCGAGTGGGAATCGAACCCACGACCACTGCAAACCGTGCCAGCTGCTATAACCACTATGCCACCATTATCATTACCATTTCTTTTCTAAATTACATGTTGTCATGTTTTTTTTCCAAATTTCTTTGTACTCCGAGCAGACGAAGTCGCTGGAAAAAGTATATGTAACAGCTATAACAAACAATTTCGGATCTTTGAAACGTACAATTTAATTTAAAAGCTGCTCATACTATGCCGTACTATGATCGTCTACAAGCGAAAGTATGTCAGAGTGCTGGAGGAGGGATGCGGTATTTCCAAGTGTCTATTGAATCATGTTATAGCATACCAGCGGTAAATATAACGCCATTAAGTCATAGGCCATATGTACCGGTAATATACAGGCTGATTTTTGGTCGTCAACGTTGCCGAAAACTACGAAATGTCCTCATCATCATGATCATTTTTCTCCATGGGAGCATACCTGGGAAGTGTCTGGTTTCCAAAATATTAGGGTCCAAAGTTGAGTAAATACACTGCGTTTTTCTGCATAAATGCACATTGACGCGTCTAGCAAGATTTTTTCACGAGAAATAATTAATTAATTAAGTGGCACCATGTGGTTCTATCGGCCTTTAGTGCTCTGCCTACCCCGTAAGGGATAAAGGCGTATATATATATGTATGTAAATAATTAATATCTGTCTATTAAAAAACTAGCATAAACACTGGACACTATAAATTTCGCCCGATCAAGTAATTATGAAAATTTTAAAAAATATATATATCGTTTTCCAGCATTTTTTTGGCATAAACTTACTTTATTTGATGTATAGAGTACGTACCCTTCGTTAAGGATGGCAACGAAAAAACATCCTGTATATAGGTGAGTTTTTCATAGATTTTATGGGCCTTAGGAATATAAAATCACGCCTTTTTTCCTTAAGACATGGGCAGAGGATAGTCTATATAGTTGGTTTGTTGTGTGGAACATTTAAAATTTTTAATGATATGATACTCGTATGTAGTACTAATAAAATTATAGGTATAAGCTATTCACTTTCATTCTGCTATTCAGTTTCATTTGATTTTATATTCCATATATTTTGCTGTTAAAAATTAAGTACCTATATTAAGTATTCTTCTATGCTGGTCTGGGAGTGAAAAAAAAAACATATAATACTACAGCTACTTCTCTTCCCGGGCATACTGTACAAGTCAATAGAGGAACAAGAGGGTCTTGGTGTGTTGTAGGCGATTGGGTTGACCACCTGTCACTACTAACCGAACTTGTACATCTCAACTCTCAAAATTGGTCACAAGTGCCACCATGTGGTTCTATCGGCCCTTGGTGCACCGCCTACCCCGTAAGGGATAAAGGCGTGATTATATTATATGCACTCGTATGTAAAATTTGCGTATAATGAGGTTGTAACTTTACGCGCAGTTTATTAGTAGCAGGGTATATGTGTGATATACGAGTATACTAACAAATGTACAACTTGGCTATGGGATGTCCTTTGTGATCCGGCAGTTGGGAAACACACCTGCGATGTGTGTTTGTGTGTACATATAATGTCCTGTGCTGATGCAGACATTTACTAACATACATCAGCTGATTCTCCTCCCATGCAAGCTGTAAGAGACGACCTAGGAACTCAGGAGCGTTCCATTAGGTAGGGCAACTTGTCACTGATCTCAGTCACCCTTTTCGTGTGTTCCAAGGGTGACAGATCAGAAAAAAAAAGTGGAGAAAAATGTTTGATCTGTCCCATTATTAGTATGAAAAGTGGTCGAACTTTTTTTTCGCTTTTTCCGTTCTGTCACCCTAGGGGGACAAAACGGGTGACATATCGTAATATTCCCAGATCACGTAGTAGGAGGTCTTACAGGCACGTTTAGTATAACATAGATGCAGGGCATGCTATCGGATGAGAGAAGCTAGGAGGAAAAATTTGCCTCAGATAGTATAAGAACTGACTCATTCACCCACCAAAAACAAAACAAATTATACCTTCCAGACGTTAGATTAACATAACAATTATATGTTAATATATATTGGTCAACACACCTGACCCGCGGCCTAGTTGGTCAACCTTGGACTATTGGGAACATTGGAAAATAAGACGCAAAAAAATCAAGTAGAACTAAGTAATTGGGTCACCTTTGGCCAATGTTGGACGAGCGATTGACTTGTTGGACCAACTAGTCCAACTTTATCCTGTCTGCTTTCATGGTGTCAATATCTTCTCAACTAGACCTAGAAATAGTTAAAATACGAAACGATATTTTTTAAATTTCTTTCTATATGTATATTCTTGGGGGCTATGCTTGAGGGTCTCTCTGCGTGATCGAATCAGGAATGAGGAGATCCGTAGACGAACAAAGGTCACCGACATAGCCCAACAGTCCAGCAAGCTAAAGTGGCAGTGGGCAGGGCACAAGGCTCGAAGGACCAACTACTAGTAACTTATACCTATATATATACGAATGAATATATCTTTACCTGGAAGGTAGATAATTCGCTATGTTAAATGTGGCTATAGCATTTCATTCGTGATATTGCAGTTTTGGCTGCCCCATTTTTGGGAACACAACCGTGTTTATGCAGGCGTATTGTAGAACACGCCGTATTACAAAACGGCTAGGCATTTTAAATAGTATGAAAGAAAAAATCCTTTTATTCCGTTGTTATTTTAACAGGTCTAACATAACCTAACCTAATTAATTGGCAGACAAATTGCTAGATGCCAAATTGTCTCGCTCCAAAACACATACTATTCAAAATGCCTAGCCGTTTTGTAATACAGCGTGTTCTACAATATTGCCTTCGACATATATACGAGTATAGATAGTGTATGTCTTAACCACTGGGCTATCACTGCAAGCGGGAGGCGTAAGTTCGATCCCAGTCACGGGCCTGTACCAATGAATTTATTTCATGTAAAAATTGTCACTTAGCTCGTGCCTTGGAAAGCACGTAAAACCGTTGGTCCTGCGCCTGATCTCTCTCCGGTCGTGTCGGCTTTCCATCGGACTATGAGAGTAACGGAATAGAGAGTGCATCTGTGTTTGCGCACACACTTGTCCACTATAATATCTCCCGCGTACCTAGCCAATCTCCGTAGAGATTGGTCGCCTTGACCGAAATACGGTCGGAGATCACCATCATCATAGTGTATGTAAGTATGTATCACGAAAATACCTTAATTATATCACAGAAACAAATATACATAGATCGTCTCTTAAACTCTTAAATGCATCTATATGTGACGCCCATTATAAGTCATATTAATAAATGGAACCATTTTATTTTAATCGCTACTAATCCTCGCTAAGAACTGAACGCCACAGTATAAGTTATATAACATAAATAGCACACTGCAGGTTGCACATGCATTTTGCTTCAAACGAATACTCGGCCTAAACCTAAACATAGCCGTGGGCTCTCAAAAATGATTCAATGCAATTCTGGCTACCCGATTTCGGGAGCACAGCATCTATTGTATACGTAAAACCTCTTCTTTTTAAAGTCGGTTAACAAGAAAGAGTAAGAATTTGAATGTAATCTACTTAAGTATGTACTTTTAATATTACTTATCCTTATTATAGGTACTTAGAGCTGAATTTTTGAAACGTTAAATTATCAGAAGTATAATGTTGAAGCTGTCTTTCTCTAAATCTTGATCATGATAGAGACAGGCTATCTGACTTTTCGAAAAGTCAATCCTTAAAAAAAATTTGTTATACATAGTAAGATTGCGATGAAACAATACGAAAGTTAGGTTACTGAATGAATGACCGAAACAGCCTGTGTTACAGTACGGGCACGATAGAGACAGATAGTCATCTCATCACGGATATACACGAACGTACGGAGGGCCGTGTGACCTAAATTGTAACTAAAAGATGCAAACAATCTTTTAAAGTTTTTAGAACAGGGCCGGACTTGGGGCTGGGTCGATAGCAAACAAATAATGCAGTTCTGTCTTGAATATAAAAATTTATGAGTTCTATCTACATGTTTAGACAGTTATTTTAATATTTTTTAGCTAAATATTTGAATTTGACAGACATTTTGCTGGCACATCACATACCATATGTGTTGTTTTACTAAATAAACATTTTTTTTAAATCGTCATTGCGTATTGTACTCTGCTGTTATACAGGATGTTTTTTTGTGGCCACCTTTAACGAAGGGTACGTACTCTATACATGAAATAAAGTAAGTTTATGCCAAAAAAAATGCTGGGAATTTTTTTTTTAATTTTAAATTTTAAATTCTTGATCGTGCGAAATTTATAGTGTCTAGTGTTTATGTTAGTTTTTTTATAGGCAGATATTAATTATTTTTCGTGAAAAAATCCTGCTACGCGCGTCTATGTGCATTTATGCAGAAAAACGCAGTCTATTTACTCAACTTTGGACCCTAATATTTTGGAAACCAGACACTTCCCAGGTATGCTTCCATGGAGAAAAATGATCGTGATGATGAGGAGATTCCGTAGTTTTCGGGAACGTTGACGACCAAAAATCACCCTGTATGTAATTTTTTAATAGTGGCTAACTTTAATTCCGGGTTTATAATGACACCGTGTATATTTAGTAGTTTTATTAGAATAAATCCTTCCGATTTATTCTAATTTATTTTATTTGTGAAACTGTGTGAACTTTATTTGTGAAAACTTTACTGTGTGCAATAAAGCATAATAATTATTATTATTACAAAAAATGATAGACTAATGGCGTGCTTATTATAATAAAGAATACCAAGTAAAGGTTAAATGTTGAATATTAATCAATTCACCATAATATTTACCGCTGATTAATTAGCAATTTTTACGGTAATTGCTAAAAACTTAGATTGCATTATTCATTTTGACTAGTGCATTTTCCTTCGAATTCGGTATTCATAGTTTTATGAGGACGAATGAATATTGATAAATCATAAATAAGGACAAACTAAATAGTGATGCAAGAAAGTAAAGAATTAACTAAATGTATCTTTCTTCTTCTTCAGTCTATTGCAGTCCACTGCTGGACGTAGGCCGCCCCCAGGGCGCACCACAAGGTTACTACCATAATGTTTCTTTATTATATTTCAAAAAAGCTATTCTTTGCTAATTTAAAATGTAACTTAATATTAACGTTAAAAAAACTCCCAAACTCCGGCCCTGCCTCTTTCTATTAGTATTTGGGTTGACCTATATAAGGGATTGCAACATAGGGCCACGCACACATGCACACCATACATATGTGTGGCCGATGCGCAGACGCAGACGTTTTTTTACATTATTATATAACTTTTAAGATAACTTCGATTAGAATTTAGTCTGATAAGTTGTCTTTAATTATGGTGTTATATGCTATTTAAATGTTTATTTTGGGATATTAATTTAACATTAATAGACCAAAACTATGAGTTAGGAATCTGACAAAAATGGGGCATTATACAGGATGTTTTTTGGTCGTCAACGTTCCCAAAAACTACGTAATCTCCTTCATCATCACGATCATTTTTCTCCATGGAAGCATACTTGGAAAGTGTCTGGTTCCCAAGAAATTAGAGTCCAAAGTTGAGTAAATAGACTGCGTTTATCTGCATAAATGCACATTGACGCGCGTAGCAAGATTTTTTCACGAGAAGTAATTAATATCTGTCTATGGAAAAACTAGCATAAACACTTCTTCTTCTTCTTCAGCCTATTGCAGTCCACTGCTGGACGTAGGTCCCCCAGGGCATGCCGCAAGGCTACTGCCACAAGGGGTTTTTCCCGTACTCACCACGCTGGGCAGGCGGGTTGGTCGCCTCGTACGATACCCACGGGCAGGAATGGGGTGGTACAAACTCTACTCTGCCGGCGCCACGCGGCTAGCATAAACACTGGACACTATAAATTTCGCCCGATAAAGTAATAAAAACTTTTTTTTATTACATTTTTTTTTCTAGCATTTTTTTGGCATAAACTCACTTCATTTGATGTATAGAGTACGTACCCTTCGTTAAGGGTGACAAAGAAAAAACATTCTGTATAGTGATATAGTCACTCCCATTATCCCCCAAAGGGGTTGGGCAGAAGTGTGCAATTTACACACCCACTATTCACCAGTTAGCCTATTAAGTCCCACGTGGTAAGTGGTGAGCCTACCGCCGTTTTTTGGCACGACGCAAACGAATCTAATAGGAACTGTCTCCCTGCCATTCTAAATAGGTATTATAAGCTATTTAGCGTCAGAGCCTCATCCGTTAAATAGCAGGGTGCACCACGGGCAGGTGAGGGCGACTTTGGGTCCTGAGGTATTAGTCAAACCTACTTACACTTCTTTAAGTGTATGTATTACTAGTGAACGCCCGCGACTTCGTCCGCGTGGACTTCAGAAAAAACAAAATGTCGAAATTATCCGGGATAAAAATATTTCCCCGGGATAAAAAGTGGCCTATGTGTTAATCCAGGGTGTCAGCTAACTCCATACCAAATTTTATTAAAATCGCTCCAGCCGTTTTTACGTGAAAGAGCAACAAACATCCATCCATCTATACTCACAAACTTTCGCCTTTAAAATATTAGTAGGATAATAAAATGAGTAAAATAGAGTCATCATCATCATCATCAGCCTATCGCAGTCCACTGCTGGACGTAGGCCTCCCCCAGGGCACGCCACAAGACTGCCATGGCGGGTATTTGCCCATAATCACCACGCCGGGCAGGCGGCTTGGTAAAAATAGAGTACTAACAATAATTACATAACAACCTGTTGTAAGTTATTTATTTAAGTATAAAGATTCACACACTTATACAATTAACAAGTATCATAATATTTTCTAGCGCCAAGAATGTAGGTTGCTATGTAGTTTTTATTACTATTTATATATGTACATACTTATTCTAATTGATGTTTGTCATACTATACAGCTATTAATTACTTAGGTATAAACTTGTACATCTCAACTGTACCCTCAAAATTGGTCTGAAGTGGCACCATGTGGTTCTGTCGGCCCTTGGTGCTCTGCCTACCCCAGGTAAGGGATAAAGGCGTGATTATACGTATGTATGATGCGAAGCTTTACTAGAATAGGTAGGTACGCTGCATCTCCTTCCGTGCATGTCGTAAGAGACGAAGGAACTTTTGTTGGGTCATTTCAGGCGATGAGCAACTTGTCACTGACGTTTTACTGACCTCTTATGCTAAACGTGACTAGGTTCCCTTGATGCTGCAGTTCTGGCTGTCTCATTTTGGAAACATAGCGGTGTGTGTATATATAGGCATAGGTAAGTATAGGTTCCTCTATGGCAGGGATGGCGAACCTTTAGTGATATACGTGCCATTTTTATGAGACAAATATATCTATGACGTGCCATCAAATAATTTAGGCATATTGATATTATTGAACAAAAATAAAACTAGATGATATTAAGTATATACTAGGTTATTAAAAATTCAAAAGTACAATTATCGGTATGTAATGTTACTATTTTAACATATAAAAAAATTGAGTTATTTCTGCTGTTTCAAATAAGATGCTAAGTATTTTATGTCAGGCTCTTACTTTGTTACTTTCAGCAGAATGCAAGCTGTTGAACTAGAGTCATCTGACAAACGGTTACGATGCAATTTTTTTATGTTATTCATTCTTATCTGTATCATTAGGCGTGCCTGAACTATTTTGTTGCGTGCCAGGGGTGGCACGCGTGCCATTGGTTCGCCATCCCTGCTCTATAGTATAGGTAGATAGTATAGGTGAGTTCAAAAAACTCTTTGTCCATAGTGACTCTTTGAACATTCGTTAGTGGTTTAGGAATTTGTTTTTGTCTCTAATTTTATTATGCTAACATCTGCGACTTTTTTTTCTTTTTGTATTTTTTATTTTCATCACATTAATTTCATGATTTCAACCTTCTCCAAAATAATAAAAATTATAGCGCCATCTATTGTGCAATAGCATAACTAAAAACTACACGCTATAACTGCTAGATACATCTGTTGGGCAGTAGCAGATTTTTTTTCTCATATCGCATAAGGAAGCTTCTTTACTTTAGTTGAGGCACAGATGGCGAAACTTTCCTATATAAAATGTATTATTTTTAAAACTTTATGTATGGTATGTACATCACAAAAATATTTATTTTTATATTTTCGTATTCTACTTTCCCCAAATAAAAATCGTAGAAACCGACACAAGAAATTTGTTTATTCCATAATAATCTAAGAACAGGTTTTACAAGTCAGACACATAACTGCCAGACTTAGAGCCATTAAAGAAATCAAATGGACCAGGATCAGACCGAGTGTGGTGGCACAGTTTCCTTTGCCGCAGCAGGCCAGGCAGACCACCGACTCCAAACCAAAGTCCACGAATTTGCCCAAAATTTTCTCAGCGTGATTCACTATGTACTCCTGTATTGGCTGCCAGATGTATTTTAGCGATAGCTCGAATATAACTATCGCCAGGGCTATCTGAAACGAAATGCATACATTATAGCTACCTAAGCTATTTAAATAGCTATGACAGTCAAGCGAGTATTTTAATCATGCTGATAACGGGCCATGATTTTCAAGCGAAAACCACAGAAAATTTTCGCAGTAAAGTTCCAAACTTTTCCAACTTTTTTTAAATTTTCCGAAAAGAATTAGTGTAACTATGTATTTTGTCTAATTAGGCCCAAAATAATAATATATTACAGGCTGTAGCAGCAGCCAAATATTGATACGACTTGGTCTAAAAAATATAATAGATGTACCTAACATCAGAATACTTACGCTAATCCGTAATATGGTTACTCTTTTCATTTTTTACGAAATATAAGTAAGTACATGCAGCGCCGGCCCGAAGGAAATTTTAGAATGGAGCGAGATCCAATTATGGCGCCTCTCCTGTTTGCTCCTAATAATATATACCTATATCTTTACCATTTAGGCGCCCTCTAGGATTTGGCGCCTGGAGCGACTGCTCCGTTCGCTGTATGGGCGGGCCGGCCCTGAGTACATGTGTCCATAAAAGTTAATAATTATCTATCTATAGGTATCTTTACTAAAATTTTGAGAAAAAAATATGGTAAATTTTATTCGTACATCACACTTAAACTTCAGGTCTGTCTATCTGAAATTTTCCATCATGGCTGCGAAAGGTAACAGGTACGACTAATTTTAAGTTTATGTTTAAGTATGACGGTCAGAATTGATCGTTATGGGCGTTATTGCATTAAAAACTTACATCAAGTAAAGAAAATATTAGACAGCATATCTGCGTATTTCTAGATTTAGGTATCAGGCAGATTTTCCTTAGCAGTATACATACTGCTAGGAGAAAGATTAAGTTCGCTGTGAAATATTTGTTTTTCAGGAGACTCGGCACTGAAATAAAAATTACAGTTAATGGTACCTAAATTGCGTGTATTTCAGTACCTACACATATAAAAATCGCACTATGTTCTCTACGTTATACATACACATAACAGTATAGGTACCTATTATGTTTAATTTTTCCTTAATTCTACCAAAAGGCCCTCAGGAATCAGATTACATAAGTTCGAGTTGGGTGGGAGTTGGTTTTAGTTTCACTCATCTCAAAATTCTAGAGAGATTAACAAGTCATCTGTTTTCGCTTCAGGTCTTTCCATTGTTCCAATTTATTTAACATCACATAAGTACATAAATAGACACGACTGTTATGCCAAAAATGGAATAGCCAGAACTGCAGGATGATGAAGGAAATCCTTAGCAAAGCGGGGCCAGAATATATCTAAGAGATCAGTGAAAATTTGGATCTCCTGAGCGAACGTTGAGTTCCTTAGTCGATTCTTCTGACATGCACGGAAGGAGATGTAGCTGAATGGCGTTTTCTAGTGAAGCTCCGCATCAGTAACCTCTACACTAGAGAATATATTATTTATTAACCAGTTACCTACTACGCCTACTACTAACTATACCTAAGGTTCTACCGTCTTACCATCATAAAGTATTGAAATGTTGTTAACATACAGTATGAAAGCTATACAAATAGCTACCGGGTTCATTTCATTCTGTTAATTTATATCTTCATTATTTACTGATCTATTTCCATTCAAACGATAAAGCCGAGAAAAGAATTTCATTAAATAAATATTGTTTACTATTTATTTGACCTTTGAAACTTGTCTTTTTTGACGGATTGTTTCATTATTCTTCTTCTTTTAATAAAACTTCCTTCGTTATAATTTCTTCTGCCTTTGCTATTTCTGTGCACGTTACTTATCTGGGACAATAAACTTATATTACTGTTAATGTCGATCGATTGACTTGCATACCATCAATATTAATATCATTGAGACCTATTTACACAATTTTTCTAATCTCAACCAAGTTAAACTACGCAGGAGATTTAAAGTGCACAAGTGTGTGCGCAAATGCTGAAGCACTCTCTATTCCATCTCTCTAGTTTTCCGATGGCACGTCTAAATCATTGGCATGTCACTATCAATGTACTTATTATAGATTAAATAAAATTCAATAATGTATTTGTATTCTCAATAGACTTTCCCTACCTTCATACTTTTTTGGTTTTAATTTCTAGAAATATTTGGCTGAAATATATATTTATTACATTATGAGAACACTTGTTTAAAATAAAAAAACGAAGCGTACCGAGATCCGATGATGTTTGAAATTAGAAACATTGTAGGACTGCAGTAACATTTTAAACTGGCACAGGTATACAAAGGAAAAAAAAGTCATAAACGTAGGTAAATAATGTAATTAATAGTAATGTAAACTGTTAATAGTAATGTAAGACATAATGAAAAGTATTGCACCTGCTACAAGTAGATACAAATAAGAACAAGTTTGAAAAAAGATAATTAATCTATCTTGATACTATATCATGAATTTTAATTCTATCAATAGCAGAACCTCGTAATATATATCTAGCTTTATTAGTTTTCATTAGCTCGTGCAGCGCTAGTGTAGTTAATAAGATCTCAGATTCATCAACATGAGGTGCTATAATACGTTCATGTATGAGATTGATGAGATTGATTTCATCCAAAGCTCCATCGTTCGTGGGAAAACCGGTTGCTCTTGTCCTTCCAGCATACAAGTCAATGCCGTCCTCTAAGAGTCTCCTCCTTGCTAAGATATATATGGGTTCTGTTGATTTACGTTGCAATAATGTTTTGATTTCATGTTTTGTCCCATTTATGATCCTTGACATACTGAAAGGTCAAACAATACTTTTAAATTTGGATATGAGAATTTGTTTTAAAGTAAGATTTTGATGGCTGATTGGTGTTGTTGGTAGTTGCCTGCGACGCCATAGGTCCTGGGTTCGAATCGCGGTAGATAAATACATAGATCAGAATAGAAAGATTCATGACTTGGAAATAAACAAATATATTCATTATAATTAATGTTTGTACCTACCGGAATACGAACTCAGAAGCACACGTCGCAAACAGGGTCACTATCAACTACACCAATCGGCCGTCTTTCTTTGAACACATGAACATTCCTAAATATTTTCGTTATATGACGCAAGTGTAGGTTCTTCTTAAAGGGTGCTTAATTAATGTTCGTTTCGTTGTCATGACTTTCCCACTAATAGCAATTAGAAAATTAAGGCGTCCTATTCGTTTCGATGACGAACCTCTATAGAAAAATAATGTTACTTTTGTCTAAGCGCTTAATTATAATTACTTTCTAAATTGTTTCTCCAATTCCCTCATCTCTAATATTTTTGGCCGCAGTTCTTTCACGCTGTAAGCTTCATTTTTCGCTATTAAATTCAGAGCCCAAAATGTCAAAAGCTCGGTTCTAATATAGATGCCTGAAATAAATAGGGAATTATTTCTTACTTTTATTCACTACTACCTGTAGCGTAGAGCGTAGACATGTCCGCGTGGACTTCACAATGTAGCCTATGTACTTCTTCTTACTCCCAACTTTATGTACACGAAATTTCAAAAAGATTGGTAGAGTGAATAAAGCCTAAAGAGGTAACAAACAAACAAACTTATAAATACTTTCGCGTTTAGAATATTACCAGCGGATGTCCAAGACGCCGTCTGCTTGAACTGACGAAAAAGAAAAAGTCGAAACTATCCGGGATAAAGATATTTTCCAGGGATAAAAAGTAGCCTATGTCTCAGAGTGTCCTTTCTCAGGCTCTAGATTATATGTGTATCAAATTTTACATCAATCGGTTCAGTAGTTTTGGCATGAATGCCAGACAGAGAAATAGAATTACTTTTACATTTATAATTTTAGTAATGATTTGGAATATCATAATCGATATTCACATTATAACGCAGCTTAGTGCGTTTATCTCGCGCTCATATTAAAAAGACTTAGTCTGAATTTTCACATCGGATTAACGTTAACTATTCAACAGGGGATTTATGTACTATGTAGCGAAAATTCTGAGTGTGTGACGTGTGACTTTATTTTTGCAAGTTACCTATGTAATTCCCCTGCGGATAAGTAATAGTTAGTATTTTTCATCAGACTAACTTCATCATCTAAATATCTGAAGGAATATACGATCTCCGCTTTTAATTCCTAAAGATTATGAAGTATAATGTTATGTTTAACGTATTATTTAAAATTTGCATGTTTATGAGCACTACCCTTTAAATTATCACCAGCAAAGAAGTTAACCGGAAGAGAATGCTATATAGCATTAAGTTCATATTTGTTTCAAGATTTAATAGTGCAATAAAGAATTTTATTATCTATCTATCTTAAGCTATGAGTACCTGGTTTTTCCGGTAATCCGCAACCACTGGCATTGTAGGATATGATGCCAACTTGGACTCCTTTGAAAACAAGTGGGCCTCCTTTGTCTTCCTGAAGAACATAGATAAAGAAATAAGAAATAATGGCTTGTAAGAGGCATTAGGCCTCTGCTTCGAATTTGCACGGGTAGCGCTGACCCGTTCTCGAAACCAGCGCAACTAGCTTGTGCTGCTGTGTAACGGCGTAGTGTTGTGTCGGCGAGATACCTGTATTTTTCGCGAACAAAATAACTAAATAACGGTAAACGACATATTTTTCAAACAAAAATCATACTCCCACTATAACCTAACCTAACCCAACCGATATCTTGAATTTTGAAATGGTTTGGTGAATATGTGGGGGTTAGTGTAAATGGAAGCGCTTCCTCCCTATTACATTATTTGTCGTTTAGCCCATGTACTCGTATATATTCCAATCAATGTGAGAAACTTCGATATCGCGTTCTAGGATTTCTAGTTCTATTTTTTGTCCTGTAGATGGTTTCGTTACATCACTCCCCGTCCAGACCGGAGGTCGATATGTCTTAGCAGCACCATGCAGCACCCAGCGTATGCTCACGGAGCAGTGGCAGCTACTGAAATTTTTAGATGGGAGTTCACATTTTTTTTTATATGAGCGCATGCAAAATTAAAGCTATCACAAGTGGTTTGCTGGAAGAAATCTCTTATAGGGATAAGCACGCCTTTGTACATTGTCAATGTAAAATGTTTTTCCATATAAAATGTCTGTGTACAATAAAGAATAGAATAGAATACAGTTTGGAAACGCCGCGCGTGATCACGCCCTTAACGAAACTATCCTCACCACAGAACACTATATGCTCTAATCCCCACTGTTATAAAAATTTAGATGACCTAATGAAACACATTAAAGACAACCATATCGCGTTCTAACTCGGACTAAGCGACATCTAGTGGCCGCATACACACACTACGAATTAATGTGAGCGGCGCTCTAGATTAGGCTAATATTTCATACGAAATCTTCTGTTTTACGCGCCGGCCTATGTCGGTATGTCTCTTTCGCACTCATTGAATACAGTACTAGAAATCGTACCAAATTTCGTTTCATTGGAGCGCGATCGCTAGCGCTCTACTCGATACATAAGATTACAACTTACTTGAGACGAACGCGTAGACACTATTGTATAAACATAGTAGAATTGAAAGATAATAATAAATATAGAGAAATATAGATTGCCTATGTAATCTTAGTGGGTGGGAGTGCACTGCACAAGCGCTCCTTAGGACGAGCCGCCAGTGTCACGGAGTATACATTCGGGTCAGTGAGACCGGAAAGTGGTTCTACAAATAATTTATTGTGCACTCACGTTACAAGCATCTTTTCCGCCCTTAGCCCATGCGGCGCACATCATAGTCTTGGTCACTCGAATGCGCCACCACCTGTAATAGAACTGACAGAGGCGGTTCCTCAGAGCAGCGACTGGCGCGAACTTAAGACGTTCATTAAATTGACCAGTCCAGCGTTTCCCCTGGAACACCACAGATTATTTTAACTCCAGTTTTTATAATAGGTTTCTTTGACACTCAAAATTATAAGGGCCGTTTTTTGCAATAGTCAGATAGATAGCTAGAAGGATAAATTTTATGTTGTCTTTCTCTAAAACTTAATGAAGATAGAGACAGCATCAACTTAATCATTCGGATATGCTATCTGACTTTTGGACAAATCGGTCTCCAATCGATTTCATAATGAGTCTACTGCTAATAAAACATGATACCATAGTGCTCTAGTACATAAATTTTAATCGAGGGCTCGCCCACCACCCTTCGCTGACCCTCGGATCTGCTGACTCATAGTCACGAACACAAAACACTACACGAGGGGCGCGTACGTACGGGGGGGGGGCGTTTCTTCGATGTTAGGTTAGATAAAGCCCCTAGGGATATAACTATATACCCCTAGGGATATAACTATATACCGTAACATAGTTATACGAAAGCGATTCAAAACGGTCAAAGTTTAGTGATATACTTATATTACTAGATTAAGTTTAGTGAAATAGCTTATCGGCGGATCCGAATCTGGCAATATAGGTCAGAATAATGAGGCGGCGGCGACCGCCGCCGCCGAATTCTTCGGTGTTAGGTTACATGTTTAAGTTTAAGACGATGTTGACTTTGTAAGTTTAATTTCATTTAATGACGACACAACATAACAAAAACACTATAGTTCACCTATTTCATTACTTTGCTCAAGATAGGGTGGGCATTATTCATAATGGCCGGGAAAGTGATTAATCATGCTGTTTTAATCACATTCTCCAATTGAGTTGGGTATTATAGTGTCCGGACTTATCAAATTGCCCGTAACATATATACCACTTACAGTTTCATTTCTGCCCCATCCCAATACTAGCATCCGATCTCCGGCTACAACAGTCAGTCCCTCAGCTGGTAGATTAACTACGCCAATATTTCGACCGATAGGCAAAGGCCTGTCTAGCCGAGCCAAGGCCCAATCTTTGTCGAACTTCCAATAACTGTATTCATTATTACCGGGGTCGTGGATGAAGACCTGAGAAGGAAAAGTTATATTGTTGTCCTTTCCTATAACATTCTATTTTTTTTTTCATAGAATAGAATAGTATTTATTTGAAACATAGAACAAGACAATATTAATAGAATAGAATAGAAGTGTAAGGTAAGAGCAGACATGTAATAAAGAACAGTAACAAGAAGAATTGTGCTCCCTATTTGGAGCCCAGCATTTACGTCCCGGATTGAAGAGGATTATTTAGTATATTGGCAGAAATCATTGTTACACTTTATTACCGTATTAGGGCTTCGAAAGTCGTCTATTGGAGAAAGCATGGTGGAATATACTTACTTGAGTATTCTAAGTTGCTGAAAAATAATTCGTGTATCTTATGAACTTACCTTTTGTAATCTAGCAATATAACCGTATTTGTCAAAAAATGTGCTACCAGCCCGAAGTTGATATCTTCTTAAATTATGTCTATGGTTATCCAGAGCGCTGCAAATGACGGTGTAATACTTAACTAAAACGAATGGAAATCTGTTAAGATAGTATATATATAATAATATAATAATAAAGCCATTTATTCCAATAAAATCTTAAAACTGTTACAAGTATGATTTGTTAAACTATATTTTATTCTTATGCACACACATAATAAATAAAAGAAAAAGACAAGCAATTAATCTACAAATAAAAATAACATGCACTAGAATTTATTTCATTTTACATAATTATTCGTTTATTGATATTATTACAACTCATACTATATTATACTATTCTTAGCTATATTTTTTTGAGATGGAGAAGGCCTACACCCTCAAATGGGTGTAGGCCTTCTCCATATCTGTCTATCTTGGGCAACTCTGGTCGACGTGACACCAGCCACCTCCTGGATATCGTCTTGCCAGCGCGGCGGTGGGCGGCTCGAGCGGGTACCAGTGTACTATTTTTTCTGTCCAGCGGTCATCTCTCACTCGTGCCAGATGTCCAGCCCATCTCCATTTCAGTTGACAAGCGATTTTTGCTGCATCGATGATTTGGGTTTTACTTCTAATAGTTATATTTCTAACTCGGTCCCTTAACTTAATATTCAACATGCTCCTTTCTGTTGCCCGTTGAAAACTTGTAGTTTATTTATAATTTTTCGTGTAAGAGCCCATGTTTGGCATCCATAGAGGAGAGTTGGCAGAACAGCGGTATCCATGGCTATCTTCTTTAGTTTTAATGGTAGTTTTGATTTAAAAATATTCCCACTCGGGTGAAGAATTTTCTCCATTTCTTTATTAATAATTTTTAAAATATGTTTAAGCGACCAATATTTGTTCCAAGCCATTTTTATTCTCCTATCTACCTCTTGTAGAGTTTGACTTTTAAACGAAATGTTTTGACCCAGGTATACGTATTCGTCAACATACTTGATAGATTTTCCTTGTATTTGTACTGGGATCTTTTCGTTGTTCATCAGGATGCAAGTCTTCGCCGCATTCATATGAAGTCCATATTTTCGACTTTCAATATCGAGAGTTTGCAGCATATTTTTTAGTTCTTCATGACTCTCGGTGATAATGAAGATGTCATCTGCAAAACGCAGGTGGTTCAAATATTCGCCATTGATGTTAATTCCTTTACCTTCCCATTTTAATTGTGTAAATATATGTTGCAGCAATGCGGTGAACAGGTTCGGAGAGATCGAATCTCCTTTTCTCACTCCTCTTTTAATGTCGAATGGTTTTCCCAACTAGTCGAGCCTTACTGTCGCCTTACTGCACTTGTATATTTCCTGAAGAATAGTTATATATTTATCCTCGATTCCTTGTTTCTTGAGAGCTATCCACAACGAGTCATGATAGATGGTATCAAATGCTTTAGAGTAGTCGATAAAGCCGATGTAGAGTTTACCTTTATGCCCTGTATATCTCTCGATCACCTGTGTCCATGTAAATATGTGATCCATCGTGAAGTATTTAGGCCGAAACCCTGCCTGTTCCTTGGCTTGTTCTTGCTATAGTTTATCTCTCAATCTTTTCAATAAAACGCTTGTAAAAAGTTTATATGTTATCTGTAGTAAACTTATCGGTCTATAGTTACCGATGTCCAAATAGTCACCTTTTTTGTAGAGTAGTGCTATTATACAGGTGATTTTTGGTCGTCAACGTTCCCGAAAACTACGGAATCTCCTCATCATCACGATCATTTTTCTCCATGGAAGCATACCTGGGAAGTGTCTGGTTTCCAAAATATTAGGGTCCAAAGTTGAGTAAATAGACTGCGTTTTTCTGCATAAATGCACATAGACGCGCGTAGCAGGATTTTTTCACGAAAAATAATTAATATCTGTCTATGAAAAAACTAACATAAACACTAGACACTATAAATTTCGCACGATCAAGGAATTTAAATTTTTTTTCAAATTTTTTTATTTTTTTTCCCAGCATTTTTTTTGGCATAAATTTACTTTATTTCATGTATAGAATACGTACCCTTCGTTAAAGGTGGCCACAAAAAAACACCCTGTAGAATTTTCCCACTTTTTAGGAATTTTATTTGTAGTGATGATGTCATTGAACATATTAGTAAGTATAGGTGTAATAGGATCTATTAAAGCTTTCAGAATATCATTTGTGATTCCGTCTTCTCCAGGACTTTTGGCTGATTTCAAACATTTTATAGCTTGATGTATTTCACTATCTAGGAGTAGTGGCATGTTGTCCTGCGTCTCTACATAGTTTTTACAGTCATTTTTTATGATATTAGTACTGTCGCAGTCATATAAAGTTTTATAGTATTGTGTAGCGATATCTATTAATTGTGTTCTATAAGTAGATAATGTACCATCATTTCCTTTGAGTGACAATATCCATTCCTTCCAATTATTAAGCTTTTTCTGAGACCTCTTGACTGAGCATTTTTTCTTAAGTTCTTCTTCTAAAATTTTTCAATTATATTTTTGTTTATTTTTATATATTTTCTTTTAATGTTGCGGTAGAGTTTTGACAATAGTTTCTTATCATCGTTAGTCTTATTTTCTTTGTTTTTAAGATCAGATCTTTCCTTAATCTATTCTATTATATGCGGACTTAATGTGTATTTGTCGTCGTTTTCATTTATGGGCAGCTTCTTGATGCTTTGTTTTATGGCGTTTGTAAAGTCTGTGTATTTCTGTTGCACTGTTTCCTCATTTGCAGGTTGTTTATATATATCATTAAAAATACGGACCAATAAATCTTTCTCTAACCAAGTCAACTCCTTAGAATAAAGATTCGCTCCGCTCTGTAGTAGTACTCGGCCTAATCATAAATTCAGCAACAAATACTCTGCCGTACACGTCAGACACGAGCTCGAACCTCCACAGTATAGTTGTCAACAATATGCCATGATGACTACTGTCAGTTTTATTAAATTTTAATCATATTTCGACATTCAGTGTTGCCGCCGATACAAAAATAGTTCCCCGTGGTGCAGATTTTGTAATATGTATGTGAATTTGTTATTATTATCTAAGAGTAAATGATAGGTGCGCATTAGAAATTCCAATGTATTTAAACTTTGTTATATTATGTGTATTTCAATTAATATATCTTTATTGCACTGATTATCTTGTTCGAAAGATTTTACTGTCAAGGTATTTTTTGTGTCCTTT
Organism: Carposina sasakii; assembly: GCA_014607495.2. Lineage (NCBI taxonomy): Eukaryota > Metazoa > Arthropoda > Insecta > Lepidoptera > Carposinidae > Carposina > Carposina sasakii. The sequence goes on from CP053170.1 coordinate 9,352,788, forward strand.
ACTTTGTTTTTACAAGCTTTTATTTAACTTGCAATGTATATTTTTTGAAATCTTACAACTCAATTTTAAGGCCTTGCCCTCAAATGTGGTGAACGTTCAGATGAAACATGATTAACTGTCATTCTAAATCCAACATGGCGGTGGCGCATTATTTTTAAATTCCCAATATGGGATTAGGTAGCGACTCGATGTGAAGATACGGACTTCTAAAATGAAAATCTATTTTGAAACAGATATTTTTAGTATAAAATAAAATTTAGGTAAAAAAAACTTTTTAAAAACAAGCTTTTATTTAAATGCGCTAAAAAGAAAAAATAAACTTTTACACTAAAACTTTTACTGTTAATTTATAACGTCATTTCAAATTTAACACATTTGACACAATTTATATGTTATAAAAGCTTGTCGCGACATTTAAGTACTCGTATTTACGTCCTTACTTTTAAATGTTTATTAGGCAGCATCATGTTTCAGATTTTCCCATATTGTTCCCACGCATATCGAAGAAATATCCGTCGACCCTTAGCTTCGTGTTAAGAGAGTAATATACAACAGGGTTCGCCCCGGTGCCCCGAGGTGGTATGTTCACGACATCATGTGCCACTCAGTCTTCGGCACGGCCTCACCTTGACTTATTAAAAATTTTAAGAGTAAATGAGTACTTAAATGTGTTTTATAACATATAAGTTGTGTCAAATGTGTTAAATTTATGACGTTATAAATAACAGTTTTTAGTGTGTCGCATTTTAGCTTGTTTTTGTAAATTTTTTGGATATTATTGTCCGTTGATGTCACTTTGTTTCTTGTATTTAAACTGTAAATTATCTTTATATTTCACTGTGATGCATACGCTGCGGCCAGTGTTGCCAGATCATAGTATATATATATACAAAATAGTCGCCAGAGTGCCGGCAGAGTTAAGTTTGTACCACCCCTGCCTGCCCGTGGGTATCGTACGAGGCGGTTAAGGGTTTCCGGGAGGTGGGCAGCATCGCCTCCCGTACTGACAATATAATCCGAAAATCACACTGCGGTCACCAACCCGCCTGCTCATCGTGATTATGCGGAAAAACCCCCGAAGCAATAAGCTGAAGAAGAAGAAGAAGTATAGGCATACATAGAAGTATAGGAAAATATTATCGTCATTAATAAAAAAAATAAAAAAATTAGGAAGTCCTCTGGTGGTTATAGACCAATGACCTCCACTGCCGGTTGGAAGCGGCCAGCAGATACCCGCGGCCCTGGCTATTGGGACCATGGAGACAATGTACAAAATCCATCTTTTTCATAAATTTTTCATTTTCTTTATTAATAATTTTATAATATATAATATCTTGACTAAGATAAATTTATAAAAACACTTCTCCATTAATATAATCCGGTAGGATATGGTTGATCGTTTCATCTTTAAACATTGTGCTGAGGTATTCAGCTTTGTTTACCGAGATTTGGCTTGTGTATAGCTATCGGGATGAAGAATAACGTTGCCAATATGTAATTTAGAAAAGAGATGGTAAAGTTAGTCATCCGAATAATTGACCCAGTGGCTTAGTGGTTATAGCGGCTGGCACGGTTTGTAGCGGTCGTGGGTTCGATTCCCACTCGGGTGAAGAATTTTTTCCATATTCTTTATTAATAATTTTATAAAATCCTAAATGTTTTGTCGTTTGTAATTTTTATCTGTAGCAAAAATAGAATAGTTTTTATTTAAAAATTACACATACACGGCCAGAAATAACATGGAACGGGCAATAAAAATAGGGTTGGGTAGGGTAGAGAAATATTAGGTAGACAGGTAAGAGCAGACATGTAAAGAAGAACAGTAAGAAGAAGAACTGTACACCCTATTTGGAGCCTGGGAGTCACGTCCCGTGTATGTGCAACCGCCAAACAGGTCCCTTTTAAGATGGGTGCTGCTAAAACAAGACAGGCGTTCCAACCTTGCAAGCAGCGCTGTTTAGAAAAGACTGGACTTACTCAGCAATACAATGCGCCGTTGTAAGAACCCACTGTTCATCTACAACTGACGCACCGCAGTAATATTTCCCATCCTTATGCAGAGACGCGATGTAGGGATAGAAGGAAATCGGTGCTTCATAACCACCAATGACCCGACGCGATTCATAGCCGTTGAAGGCCACATCAGCCAGATCCAGTGTATCTTAAATAAACATCACTTTACTGCTCTATTGACGATCGATCGGCGTAGTTGGTAGTGACCATGGAGAAGAAATAAAAGAGGAAGCGGCTAAGTATATTTTCATACAAAAATAGTGTGCCGCGGAGCGGAGGTGAAGTATGGGACGAGGGGAACATTGAACACCTTGTAGTGACTAGCCAAACTACTTGCATAAGCGTGTGGTTACAGCTACGAGTACTGCGTTACACACACTGGCCCTGAAGCTCCGACCCTATCATGATGTCATGGCCTCACGATTGCCACACGACTCAGTTCATAGTCCCACCTCCTCTTTTATACCTTCTCCGGCGGCGCCATAGGTCCTGGTTTCGAATCCCGGTAGGTGCTATGATGATATTATGAATATCGATGTTTGTTTCCTAGTCATGGATGTGTCTATACTTATCTATGTATTTATAAACCGTTAGTACTCACTATACAATACCTTAGGACTGGTTAATGTGTTATGAAGTGTGTGTTTGTGTTAGCTATGTAAAAAGTTAAACTGTTTCTACACCAACATTGAATTCTTTATTAATGCTTATTTTTACCACTAAGAGTCGACTAATTAACTCGGGTATGCTCTCAGGCTTAGAATAATCATTCGCTCCCTATCATTAATCTAAGCTCTCGGGCGATAAGCTAGCCTCTTGTCACTGATCACTTGCATCTGTCCCTGCTATGCTAAATGTGGCTGTGGTATCTCCTTTAAGATCCTGCAGTTCTGGCTACCCCATTTCGGGAGCACAGCCGCATTTATTTTTATGTGTTACTACTTGAGGCTGGTTTGGCATCTTATCGACTCTAGATTCATTTATTTGCAAATTCAAAAAAATCTATAGTTCTATTTTTAATGATCTAAGTTGTAACTTATTAACTTATGAAATAATTAGGAATGACAACTTATAACTATTTAAGTTACCTTTTTCTGGAAATTTATCTACAACTTTAAACCTTCTATTAGGTTTTTCATGATGATCATCATTGTCTTTGATTTCTTTTTCTTGCTTTACTTTACTATCACTATTTTCACTAACAGTATTATTGTTTTCATCTACGTTTGTATTATGTGTATCATTAATCTCACGTTTTCTTTTTTTAGGACAAACCTCATATATAAAGGCTATTATAAGTAATTGTATAAGGACAATATGAATGCTTTTGTAACGTAAAATCATTATTCGACTTATGTCCAAGCTAGTGTTATATTATGAGTACATTGGAAATTAGAAAGCATTTTAAATTGATTATTTGGTGTTTTATCTCCTATAAGACAAGATTCGCTACACTTGTGTGGTATACCTATAGATAACAGCTGCATTTACTATTTTTAACCCGACTGCGCCATGAGGGTTATATTTTTGAAATGTATATTTTCGTGTTGACAACATAGTCCAAAAATACAAACTGCGGTCACCAACCCGCCTGCCCAGCGTGGTGACTATGGGCAAATCCCCCATGGCAGTCTTGTGGCGTGCCCTGGGGGAGGCCTACGTCCAGCAGTGGACTGTAATAGGCTGATGATGATGATGATGATATTTTTTTGGAAAGGTCTAGAACCTAAACGGCTTGTCGTAGTTGAGCTTGAGAGATATCATTAGATTCGTTTTAGTCGTTAGAATGACACTGGATCAAAATTTACTTCCTACTTTAAAAAAAAATGTCCGTAGTGATTATAAAAGTGTGATGGAGCGTGGTCTTTAATATACAATATTGATATAGCAACTTCAGGCAAATATTGATATTGAAATTTCAGACCATTATTCTGAGGCGAAAACCAGTAAAAATTTAAGCAAAATTTTTCCAAATTTTTTCCACTTTTTTTTTCATTTTTCCCGGCAAAGTAAGTTTAAGTAGGCCTTAGATAATGACCTAAAAATAAAATTTAGACCGATAAATGATTTTAAAAAAAAAGTTGTGCCCAAAAACGTTAAATTAACTGATCAACTCCAATGGATAGTCACAAGTGATCCAAAAAACAGCAACGTATCACACAATAACCAATAAGCCCATTTAACTAGTCACAGGATCGCCCGATACAATTGGCGCGGAAAGCGAACATTGCGGATAAGCAAATTAAAGATGCATTTCCTGCGAGTAGCAACACTATCGTATAGCTCAAAACAATAGTACTTGTTCAGTATTTCAGTATTTGTCTGGCTGTCACGGATGCCCTGCATAACAATCGATTTTTCCAATAATTAAATATCCTACCTAAAGAATAAAGATGATGATATAAAGGATAAAGTTCGTTAGTTCCTTTTATTCCATAAGATCACAAAATAATTACAATTTATTCAAATCAATACATTTACTATCTAGTAACAAGTATGTCTTCAATATTAATTTTCTCGATGCTAGCACTGGGAAACAGCTCACTTGCTCGCTTGCTTTTTATCACTTCGTGGAGTGCGAGTGTGCTAAGTAGTACATCTGATTCATCTGTTTCATTTGCTATAACCTTATCATGTATGAGATTATGAAGATTAATTTCATCTATCGTTGCATCATCCATAGTAATATTGACAGTAGAGGATCTCCTTGTATGTATATTGATGACAATGCCGGCCTCTTTGAGTTTCTCTCTTGCCAGATCTACGAATGAGCCTGACGTTAAGGTTCGAAACCATGTTTTTATTCCGTTTTTTGTTTCGTCAACCTTCTTTGTTAATCTGGAACACAAAGAAAAATAAATAGTACATAATAGCCGAGTGCGTGTCAGATATGCGCTTGAAAGTATCCGTAAAATTACCGCTTAAATATTAATTCTATTATGTTTGTAGTATTTGCTGTTCTAGCGGCAACGGAAATACATTGTTTGTGATAGCTGTCTAGCTATTGTGAACGACAGAGAGGGTCCTATCAATTTTTTTTTTAACAAATCTAACGTATCTTTTAAAGCAAACTCACTTCTCCATTTCTTTTTCTCGTTTTCTCATCTGATCGATCATATACCGCAATTCCCAATCACTGTAGGCTTCGTTGTTAGCAATCAAATTCTGAGCCCACCATGACATGTGCTCAGTTCTCGCGTAAACACCTGTAGTAAATAAAAGTATACTGTAGTTGTCGTCGTCAGCCTATTGCAGTCCACTACTGGACGTAAACCTCACCCAGACCACGCCACACCTGCCGCCCTCTGTAAGTAATCGGGCCATCTGGCAGGAGGGCGTCTAAAGATATGCTTTTCGAGGTGCGGTCTCCATTCGAGAACCCGATAAATCCACCGTCCATCGGTATACTGTAGTTAACATTTATAATTATGCTCTTTAATTTAAATGCTTGACGTCACCTAATCGATTTTGACTGTATGATCAAGTTTAGTATTCTATGTCGGTTCCATTTTTGAAGTTAAACCATAGTTAAACGGAAATAAAAATTTGACGGATGGAAAGAAAGTCCATTTTTGACGGGTTGTTCAGATGTGAACAATCCCTTTCTCAGTGTTTATCTAAGTTTATGTATTCTATTTAGGTTTATGTCTTTTCTTTTATTTAATTAATTATTTTAGTGTTCTGTTTGTGTGCGCACATACCTACCTCTTATGTTTATTTCTCTTCACGACTGGTTTGCTGGTAGAAATCTTTCTAAGAGACAAGCACGCCTTTGTACATCTCCCTTGTTATAAACTTTATTTGTGAAACTTAACTGTTTACAATAAAGCATTAGAACACTTACCTGGGTATTTCGGGTCACCACAATTCTTAGCATTGTAGGACGAGATTCCGACCTGTATTCCTTTATGGACCAACGGACCGCCTTTATCTTGCTGGAAAATAACCGACTTTCAATAAATCTATAAAGGTACTAGCGGACCTGACAGACGTTGTCCTGTCCCACGCCTTTGAACTAACGTCACCCAATTGTTTTGCCTTCCCGGACTTTCAAATTTCGAACAAATTGTTTGTAGGTATGGGAATATAGAAAAGGAATGTTTTAGACATGTTCAGGCATTTTTTAATTTTTCTCTCCGTTAGAACCATCCCTGTACTTCAAGGAATACGCTAAAAAAAGAATTAGCGAAATCGGTTCAGCCGTTCTCGAGATTCGCGCTCTCCAACACATTTAGCGATTCATTTTTATATTATAGATTAGCCTATCTAGGTGATCAATGATGTAAGAAATTTTAGAACTCATTGGCCCTTGGCTTGTATATCACTGTTTGAGACTTTTACACAGCTGAAAATTCGTCACCTGCAAAAGTGATTTTAATATTGAGACGTTATTTTTGGTGGTTATAACGATAGAAGTTGTTTGGCTAGGTTCTGTTTATGATCAAGGACATGAAGAAGAAGGTCAACTTCTTCTTCTTCCTGTCCTGTTCCAATTCTTCTTGGGGTCGACGTGATATGTATTTTTCTTTTATTCTCACATAGTCCATCCTTCTTAGGTCTTCCTCTTTTTCTATAACCATCCACATTCATACCCAGTGCTATCTATAAAATTTGCCTTTCATCCCTTCACTTCACATGTCCGTACCATGACGTATATAGTGTTGTGTGACTATGACAAACGGTTACTTCGTAACTTATCTATGATCGGTGTAACTTTTAAACTTCACTACTTAATTTTGTCATAGATAAAGTACCTAAAGCGGTCCTCCACAATAGAAGTATATTCAACGATTTACGAATTACTAAAAACTGCAAAAACTTCTTCTTCTTGTAGTGGCACTCCATTACTGGAGGTTTGCCGTTAGCTTACTAAATGCAGACTTGTCCCTGGCCATTCGGAACAGCTCCTCCACATTAGCTATTCTCGTCCACTCACGAATGTTTCGCAGCCAAGATTTCTTTTGTCTTCCGACGCGTCTTTTCCCCTGTATTTTGCCCATTATGATAAGTTGAAGCAGTTGGTATCTATCATGCCGTAAAATATGACCTAGATAACCAACTTTTTTCTTTTTCGCGGTTCGCAACAACTCTCGGGATTTGTGGACGCGTCGGAGAACTATCTCATTGGAAACCTTCTGCACCCAACTTATTCGAAGCATACGGCGATAGCACCACATTTCAAACGCTTCTAGACGTCGTCTTGTGTCTTTCTTGATTGTCCACGCTTCGCAACCATAGAGCACAACGGGCCAAACATAACACTGGAGCAAGCGCGTTCTGAGTCTTAAGTTCAATCTACGACAACATAGTATCTTTTGCATTTTGACAAAGGATGCTCGGGTTATTTCTATCCGGATTTTTATATCCTGGCCACTATCCCATTCTTTATTAACCCAAGCACCAAGATAGTTATATTGTCGCACCCGCTCTAGCTCTTTACCATGCACATAGATTTTTGGGTCAATATCCCTATCTCTGGCCACTACAATGTACTTTGTCTTAGAGATGTTGATATTAAGCCCAGCCCTACTGCTGCACTCATTAACTTTGTCTGTAGATATGGCTGACGACGCGATCAATAACTTCTTAATTAACTAAAAACTTCTTAATTAATGAATATTCATAAAAATATTGGTGTAATAAAATAACCCTTTACCTATATTTTTCGCCTTTTATATGTTTGGCTGTCCCGTGCGTGACGATCTTAGTTCAGACGACGTCAATCTCGTTTATTCGCCACGAACTACTAAATGGGGAATGAAGCAACTAGTTCGCGTAGTTCACCTGGGAGCGCTTTTTGACCTAGTTCTAGTTTTGCGTACTACACAATACTAGTCGTAGGCAACAGGTAGTTGTTAAGAAATGTTGCCATGTTAGTATATGGATGGATAAATACCCAACAATTAATATCAAGTAGCCACAAATGTTACAATATGACGTGATCTCAACAAAATATAACTGCAGTGTGGATGCACGGTATGCAGATCAAATCAAACCGACACGGGTGCAAAGTAAAAAGAGATATCTCAAAAATATCAACTTTACAGGAGAGCAAAAAGAATGAAAAAGTGTGCACATTTTTAAATAATCGCTCATTGTTTCTGAGAAATTTATCATGGAATTTTTAATCCTTTTTCTTTTTTTACATTATGTTGCGAGGTCCAGGTTAATTAGAACGATAGTCAAATTTATAAAAATATGGTTTTGTAGATGTCTACTTTAAGTTACTCTTTACTTTGCAACCGTCGAAACGTTTTTAGGCCACTTTTTGGAATTTCGTGGGGTATACTTACAAAGATCACCGACATAGCTGAACGGTCCAGCAAGCTGAAGTGGCAATGGGCAGGGCACATAGCTCGAAGAACTGATGGCCGATGGAGTCGGAAAGTTCTAGAGTGGATACCACGTATCGGCAAGCGCAGCGTGGGAAGGCCACCCGCGAGGTGGACGGATGACCTGGTCAAGGTTGCGGGCGTCGGTTGGATGCAGGCTGCTTCCGACCGGTCGGAGTGGAGGTTGTTGGGGGAGGCCTATGTCCAACAGTGGACTTCTCAGGGCTGTAAATGATGATGATGATGATGATACTTACGTCACAAGAATCCCTTCCTCCAGCGGCCCACCCAGCGCATAAGAGCCTTTCTGTAAGAGCTAGGGTCCACCAGGCGCTAAAATACATTTGGCATACAGTGTTCGACATGGCGGCTACCGGAGCAAAATGAAGACGCTCTGGAACGTTTTGGTCCCCTAATTTCTGAAATATCAATAAAAAGTCTTGCATTACTGAGTGACGGACTAACAGTCATAGCACAGCCGAAAATATCGTCATTCGGCATTGAAGCTATCATTTGGCGTCATGTTCCTTGGGGAGTACTTACTAAGAAAAGATTTCTCGAAATCAACACAGGATTAGGAAAAACGGAAAACTTGTAGCTAGAGTTTTTACACGATATCATGGGCCGATAGATTTTTATAAAGTGCTCTATTTTTATTTTAAAAAGTACTTTATTTATTTACGAAATCAAATAATTTAGGTAGGTACTAGACATGAAATCATATACAACTTATTTGTCAATTTCTTTATGTTACTTTCTAAATTTCTATTGGAATTTAAAGGCTTTATTACCTAAAGATGATATCTAAGGAGAAGTGCTAAACTACTTTATGTCAAAACCAATTTTAGGTCTGACCGTATGATTCTACTATTACTGTTAACACTATCTGTGGGGAATTATTATTAGCATAGTTTTAAGTCATATTTGTTATTTATTGTTACTAGAAATTTCGCTGTTAGTCCTCATAGAAAGCAATAAATAAACAAACACTTTTTCAGATAAGTGGAGAGCAATAAGCTAGAGAAAAGAAATAGCAAGTAGCTCCCAGCGACTCTTAAGTACTCTGAAGTACCACCCAAGTCATTCTCCTCACAAGACACTCAGAATATTTACAATATAGGTACAATACAATAACCTTTATTTGCACAAAATATTGGTATTACATTGAATACATTATAATTATGTAATATCTGGTACGCAAAACTTCAAACCTATAGAAGTGAAATACAACAAAAGAAAAAAAAACTACATAGAATTCATATACCATTTCAATGTTAACTCTTAGGTCATTTTAGCTTTAAGAAATTCCTCAATAATGTAGAATACGCCGTCTATTAATAACTCATGTACCCTTTTTTTAAAATGACTTACCCGAGTACTACCCCACCCCATGACAATCATGAGGTCCCCTTGTTGCACAGAAAAGCCCAGAGCTGGTAGATTTATCACAGCAATGGTACGGCCAAGGGGCAAGGGTCTGTCCAGGCGCACCAAAGACCAGTCACGATCGTAGTAGCGCCTGTAGAAACCTTCGTCAGCGATGAACACCTGCGCATAGAGGAATAAGCGTGCTAATGTCATACTAACTGCCTCGATGCACCATTAGACTTTCCAGTGCCTCGCAATTCCAGTCCTTGACACTTAAGATTGCGTAACTGTAATATACTACATTATTAATGTACTGTAATGTACAGTAATGCAATCCAAGGAATTGTGAGACACCGGAAAGTCTAATGCTGCATCGAGGCAATTAGTATGACATTGGCACTCTATGACTTCTTATTCCTTTATGACCTGGGTAAGAAATATAGTACGAGAATGTATAGTCTGGATTTCTTCTTTCCCTTCACACTCGCTTCCCGGTATTGGGGAGACTACTTTTCAGAGAAATATGGGATTTAGCTTTCATACATACCGCAACTCTTGGAAGCCAGAATAAACTGAGGCGACCAGAAATGTATAGGGTAGAAAATCCCGGGGACCTAACAAGTGACTTTATTAGTGACAGTGGACGCCCGCGACTCCGTCCGCGTGGACTACATAAAAACAAAATTTCGAAATTATCCGGGATAAAGACATTTTCCCGGGATAAAAAGTAGCCTATATGTTAAGTGGGACCTGTCACAATATATTCCGCCGTTTGTGAGATTAGCGTGTACAAACGCACAGACAAACAGACAAAAATTCGAAAAATCATTCTTTTAGGTACTAATTTCGTTGATAAAGGTCTCCTATAACATTTTTTTTCTCATATATCTTCCATGTACAGACAGCGATCCGTTACATTGTTATTATATGTATAGAAAGAAGATTATCTATTTAGGTATAATATAGCAACTTCTTCCGCATAGACTACAGAATGTAACCTATAATACTCGTAGGAATGCTAACTACATGCAAAAATTCAAGATCATTTGGTGAAATAACAAAGCGTGAGGAGGTTACAAACAAACAACTTACTTTTGCGTTTATAATATTAATTGGAATATGTTGTAATGTAAGTAAGATTACTAGTTTTGGAAATAAAGAAACTGTGAAAATCTGTCAACTTACTCTGTTCATCATTGCAACATAACCGTCTTTATTGTAAAATGAGCTTCCTGCTCGAACTAAGAATCTTCTCAATTTGCCTCTAACATTATCCAAAACACTGTAAAATAAAACAATTAAAAATATGTAATCATCATCATCATTCTCAGCCATGAGATGTCCAGGTCTCCCCACCCATTGGGGGTTTGTACCGTAACCCGCTACTCTGGTCCAATGCGGGTTGGCGGGTGGCCCGTTTATTATTCTGCAAGTGCACCACGAGCAGGTGAGGATATACTTAGATACGATCTAATTTTTGCGTATAAAGAAGAGACCTTTGCTACAGTTTTCAACTCGGGATGCATGAAACTGCATGTTTACTAATATTAGGTACTGTAATAAAAAAAATCACATATTTCACAACACATTAGTCCCACGCTACTCGTAAAATCCATAGAAACTTCTATGGTAATGCAACGGTAAATAAATAATCTGCTTTCTGTCTGAAATTTCTCAACAATTTTTCTATAATACCCTAAACGTGTTCCACTGCTGGGTAAAGGCCTCCCCTATTTGGGCCCACGCTTCTCTTGTTCCCGCTATAGTGACCCCCTCTGGCTGAAACTTATCCAGGTCGTCTCTCCATTTTCTCCTAGGTCTTCCTCTACGCCAGTTTCAGTCTATCGGCACCCAATCTTTGCCCATCGGCCTGGGTGCAGTCGACATACGTGTCCGGCCCAGTTCCACTTCCATACTATTCTAACATTTCTCACATGTAAGTACTTACTCGGCAACGCAATGCGCAGAACTGAGTATCCATTGCTCGTCTAGTACGGACCCGCCACACCATTGCTTTCCGTCCCTAATGATTGCAACCATGAACGGATACACGCTAATACTAGTCTCCATCCCACCAACGATTCGCCGCGATGAATAAGCGTTAACTGCCCAATCACTTTTGTTACTATCCCGTGTTTCTGTAAATTAATATTTTAAGTATTAAAATCTAAGAATCTTATTTCCTGTAGCGGGGTTTCACTAGAATACATCAGCTGCATATCCTTCCGTGCATGTCGTAAGATCCGACTAAGGGACTCGGGCATTATCTCACGCGATAATTTAGCAGCTTGCCATTGATCATTTACATCTGCCCTCACTATGCTTGACATGGCCGTGATATCTCCTTTATGTTCCGTAGTTCTGACTATCTCATTTCATTATTTGAATATGTCTTCATTGACCACATAATTTTTAAATTTATATTTATTGTAACCATCAACGCATTAGTCCACTCCGATCAAATGATCCGGCTCCAAATAACACTAGCATAAATAGTAATCGTTACCATTACCTGGCTCTGAAAAATTATTGACAATTTGAAATCTCATCTTTTTATCATTGACGAATGAAAATTTATCTTCAAGTGCCTTTTTGATTTCAGTTTCATGTTTCAGCTCACTATTATTAAATGTATACTTATCTACTTTAGCATTAGGCTCGTCTCCTATAATTTTAATGGTACCTTTAACTGATAACGATTTCTGTGGTTGTTTCGTTTTCGTGTAAACTTCATTGATCAGACAGTTAAGTGATTGTATTATAAAAATTAATCTTAAAATTTTAAAATAAACAATCATGCTTTCGATTTTGTTCACATTTTCATGCGAAGATTTATGTTGGTATGTGAAATTAATTGGTTACAGTAATTAAGTGTTGTGCATTTTTATTGATGGTTGATTGATGATTGTATGGTTTGACAATATTTGTCTGTTGAGTTTCTTGCACGTACATAATGTCATATTATACAGGGTATTTGTGACAGCCAGGCAAATATTGATATGGTGACTTCAGACCATGATTCTGAGATGAAAACCAGTGAAAATTTTCACAGGAAAATTACAAAATTTTCCGATTAAAAAAAAATAGTGTGGTTCATTTACGTAGGCCTTAAATAATGACTTAAAAACAAAATTTTAACCTATGGATGATAAAAAAAAAGTTGCTCTCAAAAAAGTTCAATTAACTGATCAACCCTAAAGGAGAGTCACAAGTGTTACAAAAAACAGCAATGTATAACACAATAACCAATAAGCCCATTTAACTAGTCCAGGTTCACCCGATACAATTGGCGCGGAAAGCAAACATTGCGTATAATCAAATCAAAAAATAATTTCCTGCGAGTAATAACACTGTCGTATAACTCAAAACAATGTTACTCGTTCAGTATCTCAGTATTTGCCTGGCTGTCACACACACCCTGTATACAGACAGTGTAACAGAAGGGGTATGTTAAGCGAACACTTATGAAAATAGCCTAAATCGGAAACCAAGAGACTCGAAATCACATGTATATTTTTCACCGGTGGACGCCCGCGGCTTCGTCCGCGTGGACTGCAGAAAAAACAAAATGTCGAAATTATCCGGTATAAAAATATTTCCCCAGGATAAAATGTAGCCTATGTGTTAACCCCGGGTGTCAGCTAATTCCATACGAAATTTTATTAAAATCGCTTCAGCCGTTTTTACGTGAAAAAGAGAAACAAACATCCATCCATCCATCCATACTTACAAACTTTCGCGTTTATAATATTAGTAGGGTGGTTGTACCTTGGCACAGATTAGGGGGTAATCTGTGACCTATGGACATTACTGAGTTAAATGTGATTAAAATTTGAAGTCTTAAATTTTGTGAGTGGGTTTTCAATAGCGGGCTATTTTCATAGCACTTCGCTTAAAATACCCTTATTGTACTTCAAAATTTTACTATATTTCCATATTTGCGGTTATTTATTTCCAAATGCATATGGTCTAGGAGTAGAATACTAATAATATACTTGAAAAAAATAAAATAAAATATAGGTAGATTATTTTCTAATAAAGGTCATTCTATCCAAATTGGTTGAAATACAAGAAATAGGAAAAACCACATTTATTCATAGATTACTAGAAAAACTTATTTCTATTTACAGTTATTTTGATTATTGTCTAGCGATTAAAATTGTTCCATCATGTTCTTCGGTGTTCGTTTTCCTTACATGATTTTCAAATTATCAATGTTGAAACTATTTTTCTCCACGGTTCACAAGTACAATACTGGGTAAGAAAATAAAGACAAAGAAGATTACAAATAATTTATTTACTAAGTCATTATTAAGGCCGACTTGCACCGCAAAACATCTACGCTTACGCTTCCACACACACCTTTGTTAAACATCAAACTGAATACATTCAAGCAATTGAAACAAGCTGGCCTTACTGTAAAATTGTTTCAATAATATCATCAATATTAAGTCTACGGACTCCAGTACTGGGAAAATGCTCTTCTGGAGACATGGTTTGTGCAACTTCATGCAGCGTCAGGGTGCTAAGTAAGTAATCTGTTTCGTCAGTTTCATTAACTATAATCCTATCGTGTATTAGATTAGTGAGATTAATTTCATCTACAGCTTGAGCATCCGTATTGGATATTGATCTCCTAGCTTCTGCTATAGGTCGTAAGAAAAGACCGTCTACTGACATTCTTTCTTTCAGTCTTATTTTAAGTAACGTATTGTTTGTCAAATCCGCTCTGAGTCTGTCTTTTATAGCAAACGCCTTTCCTAAGAAACTGGAACAGAAAATACAACAAAAATATTGATGGCATCTACAGTGTTAGAAGAAAAATTGTCATAAAATTTATAAAAATTGTTTCCACCGAAACGTAGAGATACTTTTATCAAATAGGTAACAGCAATCTACCTATATAGTTAGAGATACCAAACATTGGTTATAAACAGTGGTCGGAGTAGGTATATTGAATTAAGGTCATTGACATTAAACGTATATGTTAATATGGATACGCCTCCGAGTTTCCGGATTATTATGATAAAAATAAAATAAAAATACCGAAACTTCGAAATTATTACATGAAACTAGTTAAAAATGTATCAATACTCTCAACGCTATGCTGCTAGTTTTTGGAAACTCCGGTACATTCCGGAAAAAATGCATGTCCATGACGCAAGTATGTAAAATCAATATACCTACTCCGACCACTGGTTATAAAAGTACCCAATGAATTCTACCCAATATGGCGGAAGATTACATTTAAGCATGAAACTTTTTACACGCCATAACGATAGCGACTCGCAAACAAAAAGCAACTGTCTTGTTACAGTACAAGTAGCATGACCTGCGAAACACGATATAATAATCCGATTTATCGACATTAATCCTGTCAAAATACTATAAATATAGCTCCCATGTTGAATTTTGTATACAAACGATACGATATTCACGATGCATGGTCATGCTAGGGGGGCTGATCACATATTTTCCCGCTATGCTAAACGTGGCTGAGGGATTTTTATTATGATCCTACAATACCGGCTACCCCATTTTAGGAAACAAACAAGTACATACTGATGAAGTTCCCTTTCCAATCTTCTCATCTCGTCTATCTTGGGCCTTAATTCCGGTATAGTATATGCCTCGTTTTCGAATATCACATGCTCGGCCCACCACGACAAAAACTCCGTTCTAGAATATACTCCTAGAATAAAATAAAATATTCCATCAGAATTTAAAGCAATGTTGCACTGGCTACTTTCAGGTAAATCATGAAAGTCCAGCCAGGTGGACCGATGACTTAAAGAGGGTGGCTGGTAGTGATTGGTTGGTGAAAACAGCAGATCGAGCCATGTGGCGTGCTCTGGTGGAGGCCTACGTCTAGCAGTGGAATGTAATAGGCCGAGGACTCTGTGAACCATGTCGCCTTTTTGCAAAAACAACGCGATATTTCATAAACCACTATTTTGTAAGATGTCACGTTTTTCTTGTAAAGATGTGTTGATTTGGATGTATAATTGGACTTATCTACATGATAATAAAATGTGAGTAAGCTATACTTAATTATATTGTCGTGGTTTTATGTCGACTAAACGAATTTTCATGCCATTCGTTATTTACCGTAAAAATCTCTAGGGTTCTATCCCGTTCTCATCATGTTACTAGAAATACATATCAATGAATAGAGTGACCAATTGATAATACCTGGTGCTTCCATCTCTCCGCAACTAGCGTTGCCAACAGACACGATGCCCACTTGCAGTCCCTTAGAGATCAGTGGACCACCGGTATCAAACTGAATGGATGAATGAAACATCATCAATAAATCATCATTATCATCATCAGCTATTTAACGGACGAGGCTCTGACGCTAAAAGCTTATAATATTTTTATTGGATTTGTTACCGGTCGCTATATTGTTGTATCTGTGCCCGAAAAGCGGCAATAGGCTCACCATTTACCACGTGGGACTTTATAGGCTAACTGGTGAAAAGTGGGTGTGCAAATCGCACATTTCTGCCCAACCACCTTAGGAGCTAATGGACGTTACAATATGTATGACCCCAGAATCAGAACTGCTGGTAAAGCAATACACCCACGACGCAAGGCCATAGAGATCTTAGTGGGGGAATGTTGTACTAAAGTGGGAGAGGATATGCGTGTACTGGGAATGAGTAATGAGATTACGGAAAAAAGGGATGAATGGTAGAAAAATACAAATTGCGCCGACCTTAAGTAGAATGAGAGCAGGGCAGGATGAAGAAGAGATAGATATAGAAAACTAAATAGAAAATGATTCGTCACTCTAAAACATGGAGTAGAATTATTTTAAACAGTGGCCATGTTAAATACTTTCTATTTTTTGTGTATCTATATTGTGCTTCCTGTAAATATGTCACTATAGCTAGGGTTAACTGGTAGAAAATACTATGTAGCATTAAGTTCGCTTGTGTACTGTTTTTTTTTTCTCTTTTTTTTAGTACAATAAAGAGTTTTATATCTATCTGTATAATTATCTAAATACTCACTTTACAAACGTCTCTGCCGCCACCAGGCGGCTCTTCCCATCTAGCACATACGTTGCTTTTATGAATATCTATATGCCAATACTCGTAGTATTTCATACATAAAGTGTTATCTATGGCATACACTGGTGCGAACGTAAGACGTGGAGGGATTATACCATCACCAGTTGTCTGGAATCATGAAAGAATACAAGACAAGGTCCCAGGGGACATAATTTGTAAACCCCTGGCCAAAGCATAGAGGAATAAGATATAATAGATGCTAATGTCCCTGCTAACAGCCTCGATGCACCTTGAGACTTGCCAGTACCTCATACCCTCATACCTCGTTCCAGTCTTTGACCTTGTAATATTATTGTACATTATAGTAATGCAATCTAACTGTCAAGGACTGGAACTATGAGGTACCGGCAAGTCTTAAGATGCATCGAGTTAGTAGGGACATTGGCACTCTATTATACAGGTGTTTTTCGTTGCCACAGTTTACGAAATCTATACATGAAATAAATTAAGTTTATGCCAAAAAAAAATGCTGGGAAACAATTTAAATTCTTTTTGTCAATTTTTTATTGACATGTTCACGCAAAATTTATAGTGTCGCGTGTTTGTGTCAGTATTCTTATGGGCAGTTTTAAGTTTTTATACCTGGAAAATGTTTGATTCACGCGTCTACGTGAATTTATGTAAAATAATGCAATGAAAGTTGTTTCTTTTTACCTATATAGTTTCGTGTCAAAAGATAATCAGTAGTTTTTGATAGACCTTATATATTAAAATGGGGTGTGAGTGGCTTCGACTAATACCTTAAGACCCGAAGTCACTCTGCTATTTAACGGACGATGCTCTGCCGCTAATAGCTTATAATACCAATTTAGAATAACACGGAAACATTTCCCATTGGATTCGTTACCGATCACTAGAGTGTTGTGTTTATGCCCGAAAAGCGGATATAGGTTCAGCCCTTACCACGTGGGACTTAATAGGCTAACTGGGTGTTAATGCTAAAAGTGGGTGTGTAATTTGGACACTTCTGCCCAACTGCTTTGGGGGATAATGGGCGTGACTACATGTATGTAAATATATAGAATATCTGTCAAATAAAACTGAGTATAGCTTTTTTTTACAATTAGCTAGGCAAACATTTGACCGCCATCGTGCCTGATGTTAAGCAAGATGCGGCCTAGGGTGCTACATGTTTGCCTAGAAAGTGACTATTCACTCTAGCTTTGAAGAGACCATTATTAGATTTATTCTGTAATGATTAGATAACGTTAAGGTGACTCCGTGCTCAATAATAATTCCAAAACGCATGTACCTACTGAGTTTTTTATTAAAGTTTCGTGAAAGTTTTACGCAATTTGCGAGTCCCACGGATTTCTTGAAAAATTTTATTACTTGATCGGGCGAAATTTATAGTGTCCAGTGTTTATGCTAGTTTTTTCATAGACAGATATTGATTATTGCTCGTGAAAAAATCTTGCTACGCGCGTCTATGTGCATTTATGCAGAAAAACGCAGTCTATTTATTCAACTTTGGACCCTAATATCTTGGGAACCAGATACTTCCCAGGCATGCTTCCATGGAGAAAAATGATCGTGATGATGAGGAGATTCCGTAGATTTCGGGAACGTTGATGACCAAAAATCACCCTGTATATTTGACACTAGTGGACGCCTGCAACTTCGTCCGCGCCCGATCGTACATACTGGAGAACAAACAAAATGTCGAAATTATATGATACCTACGGGCAGACATAGGGTGGTACAAATTCTACTCTGCCGGCACCACGCGGCCAAGCTTTATTATTGTGAAGTTTCATTAAAATACATTCAGTAGTTTTTGGTTTGGTTTGGTTGGTTTAGTGCTCGGGAAATAGATCGGCAGGAAGTGCATTCCACTCCTTAGCCGTTCTATTACAAACGAGTTTGCATAACGTTTGATGCGGATGGGTGGGATATCAACAACATAAGGGTGATACGCTAGTCTGCCTCTAGTATCCCGATGGTGAAAAGGTGAAATTTAAAGCTTTTTATTAGTAGCACGATGTGTGTGAATAATGTTAGCTTACCACCAAGCTTCCCCATCCCATTGTGACCATAAAGTCTCCTGGCTGGATGGACAGTCCTTTGGCAGGGAGATTGATCACAGCAATCTTGCGGCCAATAGGTAGAGGTCTGTCGAGACGTATCAGGGCCCAGTCACGATCACGTGACCTTGGGAAATAACCCTCGTCAGCAAGGAATATCTGAAAAATACACGATGGACTCTCCTACGTTTATACTCCGTAACCAAGTACCAAGAAATGGAGCCCTTATAGATTCGACATGTCTAAACTTGTCTAAATCAAGAAATCAAATCATTTTTCGACATGAAAGCATCTTCAACTTATTTTATATTATTATTTTACTTTCTGTATTTGTTACGGTTTGCTAAGCACAAATTGGCGTTTTGGGACTTTGTGGTCATCACCACCGTGAAACTAATATAGTTATAATAGCCTTAAGACGAAAGCTAGGAAAACTACTTAAAGCTGTTCTCCTTGTGTTAAAACGAACATTGGATTTGACATACTCGTACCGTATGATTCTACTATTTTTACTACTTAATACTTTTTCTCTCCGACCATTTGTATGGCACATGAACTTTCTTTCGAAACAATAGAAACTAAATAGGTAGTTGAAACTTCCCTTTCCTGTATTGAGATTATTTTTGTTTTCATTTTCCCGTTCTTTCTTACTTCTTCCTACATTCTACTTGGTTCAGTTACCATTATTTTTAAACTCTTTGCTCGTATAGATTGTTACTCTAATCAACAACGTACCCTATTTAAATTAGCAAGGTAACCTAATTTGTTATTATAAACGCTGCCAGCTCGAACATAGAATCTTTTCAATCTCCTTACATTATTATCGAGAATTCTGAAATATATGAAATTATAGATACAAATTAGTATTTTGATCAGTAGGGTGAGCATGAAACCTTTATACGCGATGTAACGCCATCGACTTGCAAGTAATACTCGTATCTATTATATTTGATAGTGTGACGATAGCGTTACGAACTATCAAGAGGTTCGTGCTTGCCTTACAGACTACAAAAATATAATTAATAAAGAGCACGTCGCAATTGTTTATTAAAAAGCTGTCATGCTGCAAATAAGACTTATTCAATTTATAAAGAACACGAAAGATACAGACGGATTTTTAAAATTGGTTGTGAGCTGGCATAGGTCTATGCTCATAACCAATTAAAATAGTCTCCCGTATTGAAATTGGCCTTTAGTCATGTGTGATACTCAAAATCTGTATAGTTGGACAGGTTGGATTCTCTAAATTCTTTAAATTGAAGTCTTACGGCTCTACGCAATGCGCCGCAGTGAGTAGCCATTGCTCGTCCATCACTGTTGCACCACACCACTGTCTTTTGTCCCTCTTCATGGCAACCATGAATGGGTACACGTTGATGCTGGTGTGTATGCCGGCCATGATACGTCTGGTTGGCCTTGGAATGGTTGTAACTGAAAGGTGGTGGTTGGATACGGTGTTAGGTATTATTTTTGTCAGACACTTTACAACACATTAACTTAGTCTCTCACATCCCTGTCTTGTGTGGGTAGTAGGCAATGGTATACAAATACATAGATAAGTATAGAAACATCCATGTTTACACCTACTGGGAATCGAACCCAGGTCCTACGGCGCGGCGGATTGGGTTACTATTAAACAGGATTAACGTCTCTATTCAGCTCCCTGTAATATAATGCTACCAAATTTATGGCCGTATTTTCATATTTTTAGCACGTTTACTTATATCAGTGCTAATTTAGGGCCGATTTATATAATAGTCAGATAGCCTATCTGAAGGATAACGTTGATGCTGTCTCTATCTTGATCAAGTTTTAGAAAGAAAGCATCCAGTTTATCCTTACTTAACTTACCAGCTTGTGGATAGCTATGTACAACCTGAAACCGTCTAGTTTTGTAACTCTCTTGCAATTCTAATTGCTTTTCATATACTTCATTGGCTCGTCTAATACGCTCCATTTCATTTTGCTCAGGGTCTTCGAACTGTGAATTTCCCTGACTGATTATGTAGAAAAATATTTGTGTGATTGGAAGGAAATGCAAAATCATGGGTTTGACCTTCGTCTAGATGTTCGAGTTGACTTTGAAATTATAAAAAAAAAATATTTTCCAATTGATTGTTTTATGCATCTATTTATAACGGCTCGTGTAAGATAAGATTGGTTATTTCAGTTTATAGCACTAAGTTGTATACCGGAAGTTTTCTTCAATGTATTATTCGATAAACTATTGCCTTAATTCATAAGTGTCCCACTTTTAACGTGTGAGTGTTGTTAGGTTTCGATGCAACTATATATTTATTCAATTCTGGACTTCTCAAGGCTGAGAATGATGATGATGATGATGTATTCAATAGGAATATAATTAATAATTTCAAATATTCTTCGTCATTTGATTATTTGATCAGCTTTGTTTGCCGAGATTTGGCTAGTGTATAGCTATCGGGATGAAGAATAACGTTGACAATATGTAATTTAGAAAAGAGATGGTAAAATTCGTCATCCGAGTAATTGACCCGGAGGCTTAGTGGTTATAGCGGCTGGCACGGTTTGCAGTGGTCGTGGGTTCGATTCCCACTCGGGTGAAGAATTTTTTCCATTTTCTTTATTAATAATTTTATAAGATAAATTTATAAAAACACTTCTCCATTAATATAATCCGTTAGGATATGGTTGATCGTTTCATCTTAAACATTGTGCTGAGGGATTCAGCTTTGTTTGCCGAGATTTGGCTAGTGTATAGCTATCGGGATGAAAAATAACGTTGCCAATATGTAATTTAGAAAAGAGATGGTAAAATTCGTCATCCGGGTAATTGACCCGTTGGCTTAGTGGTTATAGCGGCTGGCACGGTTTGCAGTGGTCGTGGGTTCGATTCCCACTCGGGTGAAGAATTTTTTCCATTTTCTTTATTAATAATTTTATTCTTCATCATCTCTACACATGGACATAGGAAAGTAGCAGTTCATAGGAACACACCATCGAGTTGTTAAATCATGTTAACATTCATTGGTGTGTATTTTGGTAGCTTACGGACACCACGGTCGCGCGACTTATCGTATCACTATGGTAACTGATAGATGGTTTCATTTATTTCATGAATGTTAACATTACCTTAAAAGTCCGTATGTGCAACATAGCAAACGGTTAAAACTAGACAATCGATTATACCATAATTTTTATTTATGTCATTTATTTCTCACAAAATCACAAACATTATAACTTAATTTAAATCTTTTTAAAATTATTTATTTACTGTTAATTATCTTGTTACAATTATATCAATAATATTTAGTTTCTCAATTCCAGCACTAGGAAGTAGATCAATAAGTTTCTCAGCTTTTAAAATTTCATCTAGTGCCAGAGCGCTAAGCAAGACTTCCTTCATATCAGAATCTTCATATATAACTCTATCATGAATGAGATTGGCTAAATTTATTTCATCCAGGTTTTCAGCGTAGGTGCCGATTGGTCGAGGCCTTCTTGTAGATGTGTCAAGAACAATGCCAGCGTCTCTAGCCTTCTCCTTCACCACATCTACTATTGGACGGTAACTTAAGGGTAGAGCCGTCAGCAATACTTTGATTGCTTCCTTCCGTTCTTGTACTTTCACTGTAAAACTGAAACATAGTAAAATTTTTTGGGATTTTGGGATTACTCGTAATACCCATAGCACCTCTGCTGTGAAATACGAGTAACAAAACCGCGAGATGGATTTTGATCAAGTACAACTTGAATAGCGGAACGACGTACGAAGTTTGACAAGCATCGGAGCAGATTGACAGTTGATGAGAGCATAGCACGGAATGCGAGAGGTCGTGGATTCGAGTCCCACTCGGGTAAATTTTTTTTTCATTTCTTACAAACATATTTATAAAATATAATATCTAAGCGAATATGTATAAAAATATAGATAATCTACATTAAAATACGCAGTTTTACGAGTCATGGTGAAAGTACTGCGGTTTTGTTGTACCCATATATACTCTGCGAAGGAATTCTACGGGCGTAAGGCATATCAATTTCTTTCTCAAATTCGTCCGTGCCTTGGCCACTATTTGTATAAACTATATAAAATTCGTCATCCGAGTTAAGTGACCCGATAGCTCAGTTGGTTAGAGCGATGGACGGAATGCGGTCGTGAGTTCAAATCTCACTCGGGTGATATTTTTTCATTTTACTTTCGCATCTATAATATTAGTAACGATTATGAAAAAATATGTACTTATGGATTTCAATTTCCAACTTCCTCCACTGATCAATCCTCGGCTTCAGATCTTTCTCTCTAAAAGCTTCATTTTCAGGCATCAAATGTAGAGCCCACCAAGACATTTGCTCGGTTTTTGAGAAAACACCTGTGGTAAAGCATAAAGTCCATTCTCTCATTTATATAGGTACATACGCCACAAGACCACCATGGGGGGTATTTGCCCATAGTCACCACGCTGGGCAGGCGGGTTGGTGACCGCAGTTTGTATTTTGGACTATGTTGTCAACACGGGAGTCGCTGCTGCCCACCGCCCGGAAACCCACCTCGTACGATACATGGGGTGGTACGAATTCTACTCTGCCGGCACTACGCGGCCAATATCGGTATATACATAGATAATTTTTTTATTTTATTTTAGAGTAAGAGTATAGAAACATCCATGATTCGAAAACAAATATCGATATTCATCATATCAATGTTTGCACCTACCGGGATTCGAACCCAAGACCTATGGCGTCGCAGGCATGGCCGCTACTAACTACACCAATGAGCCGTCATTAAATGTATGTACATCCATACTCTCATACATACTCTTACCCGGTTTTTTTGGTTCACCGCAGGTCATGCCGGCAACGCTGGCAATCCCGACTTGCAGCCCCTTGTGGTACAACGGACCACCAGTATCATGCTAGTGAAGTTTAACATAAGCGTATTAGTCACATTCAGGCAATGCATACATATACTGAGTGTGGGGACAGCCAGGCAAATACTGAAATGCTGAACAAGTACCATTGTGTTGAGTTATACGACAGTGTTAATACTCGCAGGAAATGTATTTTTGATTTGATTACCAGTAATCTTTGCTTTCCGCGCCAATTGTATCGGGCGATCCTGTGACTAATTAAATGGGCTTATTGGTTATTAATAATGTGATACATTGCTGTTTTTTGGATCACTTGTGACCCTCCATTAGGGTTGATCAGTTATTTGAACTTTAATGAAGGCAACATTTTTTTTGAAAATCACATTTTGGTTTAAAATTTTATTTTTAACCATTATCAAAGGCGTATTTAAACGAACTAAACTATTTTTTTCTTCTAAGAATATGACAAAAATGTCGGAAAATTTTGGAATTTTCCTGCGAAAAGTTTCAGTGTTTTCCATCTCAGAATCATGGTCTGATGTCATGGTATCAATATTTGCTTGGCTGTCACAAACATCCTGTATACATGGCTCCTCATAACGAGATAGCCAGAATTGAAGAATCATGAGGACTTATAACCATGTTTATCATACGTAAGGGTACTGGGATGTAAAAAATCAGTGAAATTTCTGGCTCATCTCTTGAGAGGATGCTTCTGAGTTTCGTACTCGGCTGATGTATTCTAGTGAAGCATAGAACAAAGTAAATTGTTGTTATTAGGCGAATAAACATCCTTAACAGACTCATAGTGGCTCTTTCTCCTGCTTTACGATTTTCTCCTTTTTCTCTGAGCTCGTTACAAAAAATACTCACAGCACAAATACTTCTTCCCCCTTGTAGATAGCCAGCACACATCATCCTATTTGTTAAAGGCAAAATCCACCATTTGTACCCATTCTGGCATTCTTTATTGCTGATAGAAATTAATGGCGCGAATCGAAGGTTCTCAGGGATCACACCGTCCCCATATTTCTGGAACAATAATTTCATCAGTTGCTTACTTATCTCACTGAAAAAAGTTTGTAAAAAAGTATGGATATACCGGTATGAGACAGTGAAGATCATCATCATCTTATCATCTTCTTGCCCTGTTCCCATTCATTTGGGGTCGGCACAATATGTTCAGATTCAGATCATTTATTTGCATAATAAAGATAACATCATTGAAAATTTTGTTCCTGCATATTTTGCCATTAATTGGCATGCAAATGTCAGTGGGTTAATATCTGGTTAATATAGATATTTTTATCATAAGTTAATGTTAGTAGCCAACTATCACATAAATGAAATAATAATAGTAATATATTCATATTTAAAAATGTAAAAAAATAAGAAAAATAATAATAAATAAAGGGAGTAATAATAACAATAGTAAAATAAAATAAATGTCAACATTTTTTACAATTACAAATCTTTAGTCAATTTAGCAATCAAGAATTCCTCAGTCGAGTAGTAGGCACCATCAACCAAGAGCTTGTAAACAGTGACGTGAGCTTGTAAAGCTTTTTTTTAAAATACATATATTATTATCATCAGTCTTGCATATGTCACTTAGTAATTTATTAAATACTCTAGGAGCCATACCAAATACGCTTTTGTTATAGAAAACTGTTTTGCATAATGCCATACAAATTTTGCAATCATTACGTTTTCCTCTCAGTTTTTCAAATTAATCGATATTAACTTTAACGTATAGAGCAATGTCATATATGTACGTACATACATGGAACAGTTAGTACGTTCTCTTCTTCCATTCATCCCTTTTATCCGTCATCTCATTACTTTCTCCTATTACATCCAATCCTTTCTCACACAGTCCATCCATTATTTCTTAGGTCTACCTCATCCTCTACAACCAACCATCCACGTTCATACGCAAAACTCTATGTAAAATATGCCTTTCGTTCAGTCGCCTCATAACTTGCCTGTGATCGGAGCAACTTTTTAATTTCCTCTTATGTAGTCATTCCTTATCTATTCACCACACATCAATCTCAACATTTGCATCTCGCTTATACATGTGCAGTTGACTTTTATCCTTCTTGGGGAGGTGAAGATGTCTTTCATGAAAAAATAGATGAATGTAGAATAGATAAATGAAAGATTAAACAGATAGATGAGAAACAGAAATTATTCTAGATTGCAGAAGTAAAAGTTATATATTTTTCACAGCATGTAGCAATGCAAGTTAGTATGTAACGTGCTTCCCAGGTTGCATCCAAAAGGCCATAACATACTTCATTGAGTATCACACTAATATTTTGTGAGTGTGTAGGTTTGTTACTTCTTCACGTCTAAACGGCTAGACCGATTTTAATAAAATTTGGTATGGAGTTAGCTGACACTATGGATTAAAACATAGGCTAATTTTTATCCCGGGAAAGTATTTTCATACCCGATAATTTTGACATAATTGTGTCATAATTCAATTAGGTATGTAGTTAATGATGATTGTATGATGTTAAGACTAAGGTGATGACAGAATGGTGGCCATGAGACGCTTGTAGACTGAGAGGTAGACCGCCCGTATTGGCCAAAAACTGAAGAAAAACTGCAGGACAACGTAGCTGAGGTTTTACCCTAGGGCAGAAGATGTATCAGCACGGGGTCTGAGGTAGATGCTTCGGTCGTCCCACAGCCCCGTGCAGGCGGCGATGAGGACACCGTGGGGGTTAAATGGGCTTTCCCGGCCACTTACCATCTTTTCGGCCGGTGGCGAGTCCCATATAATCCGCTGGCAGCCCCTTTTTAGGACGTACCACGGCAAAGAATATACTACTCTCTTGTACCACGGGTATCCATAAAAAAGGTAGGTACCCAAGTTTGACTTACCTGGGTACTTCCCCATCCCATAGCAGCCATAAGCTCCCCAATAGGCGGCTGCATACCAGGTTTGGGCAAGTTTACTACGGAAATCTTGCGTCCAAACGGCAAAGGTCTATCAAGACGGATCATGGCCCAGTCGTAGTCCGATGATCCGGGATCCCAGCTTGTGTCTGCGAGGAAAACCTGCGAGAGAAATACATCATATTTCGGAACTACGTCATGGGGTGGGAGGGGCTTATTTTTCGAGTGTAGTTTGTAAAAAAGTATCTAATGTGACACTGCGTAGGTACATCGAAATTGTTACGAAGTCGAATTTTCATTTATTAAATATTTACATGCATGAAATGATATGAGATTTTAATGTTGTAAAATTGTCACTTAGCTCGTGCCTCGGAAAGCACGTAAATCCGTTGGTCCTGCGCCTGATCTCTCTCCGATCGTGTCGGCTTTCCGTCCCATCGGACTATGAGAGTGACGAAATAGAGAGTGCATCTGTGTTTGCGCACACACTTGTGCACTATAATATCTCCTGCGTACCTGGCCAATCTCCGTAGAGATTGGTCGCCTTGGCCGAAATACGGTCGAAGATCATCATCATCATCATTTACGGGACTGTTCTCGAACTGCAGGATCATAAAGGAGATGCCACAGCCACGTTTAGCATAGCTGGGACAGATGTAAACGGTCAGTGATAAGTTGCTAGCTTTTCGCCGAGATCCTTGGTAAATGAGATTATAGTCACTTACCTTATTTAAGCCAGTCCTATATCCACCTCTGTTATACACGGAGCTGCCAGCACGGACATACATTCTCGCAAGTCTCCTTACGTTGTTATCCAGTACTCTGAATAAACTAATAATTTTGTAGAGAAACATTATCTTACTAATACAAGTATTAAAAACGCGAAAGTTTGTGAGTATGGATGGATGGATGTTTATTACTCTTTTATGTAAAAACGGCTGAAGCGATTTCAATAAAATTTGGCATGGAGTTAGCTGACACCCTGGATTAACATATAGGCTACTTTTTATCCCGGGAAAATATTTTTATCCCGGATAATTTCGATATTTTCTTTTTCATCAGTTCACGCGGAAGAAGTCGCGGGCGTCCACTATTAACAATATTAATAACATTAACAACATCAAAGTAACATTATTTCTCGAGGTTCATAAAATAACTTGATTTGTAGAGAAACGAGAGGTACATTTTCAGATTGAATAAAAAAGATGAGCCTTAGGCAGAGCTGGCCCGCCCATACGGCGAACGGAGCAGTCGCTCCAGGCGCCAAATCCTAGAGGGCGCCGAAATGGTAAAGATATAGGTATATATTATTAGGAGCAAACAGGAGAGGCGCCCTATTTGGATCTCGCTCCATTCTAAAATTTACTTCGGGCCGGCTGGTCTTAGCCCTTAATAACCTAGAGTTTCAATTTTGATACCAATCTTTTTTAACCGAATGTTCACATTACTATTAGTTTTTTTTTTATAGGTTGGCTGTTCATATTTTACTGTTGTATAATATTTTTTCCAACGAAATTAAAAATCATTGTGATTTTTTTTAGCTATTTTTCCCTTCATCTAGACCCTCAAGCAAACACAATAATATTTTAAAAAAAACACTGTCGTAAATCAGGCTACTAAGGGTTAGGCAAGGTAACATTATTTAACAAAGACAACTAGCACGTTTCAGCGATACGTGCAAAATAGGTATGTTGAATGAAATTCTATGAAAATAGCACGCTGTAGAGAACCTGTCCGCATAATTTCCAAATCGAATATTTATTTTCCAGATAATATGAATAAATCTCTTAACAACTCAGGCATTGTCATACAATCTTTAAGAATAAACATGTGATATCGAGCCTCGTGGTTAGTTTCTCTACAGGTACTTTCATAGCATTTCGTCGCATAGGTGTCTTGCAAATCAAAGAATTATTTTTTCGTTTATATTTTTTTGTATGTTTTTTCTATGTCCGAATCATTACAATAGATTAGGTAAATTTAAACAAAAAATGTTTCCTAAAAAATTCGCCTAACATTTGTTACATTACTTCTACATTCATGTCTGAGTACTTACGGGTTAATGCAATGGGCAGCAGTCAGTACCCACTGTTCATCCATGACCGAACCACCGCAGAAACACCTTCCATCCCTAACTATGGCAACCATGAATGGGTACAGCGTGACACTGGTCTCACTTCCCCCCATTATACGACGGTTTCCAATGGCCTTTTTCAGTTTTTGATCATCTGACAGAACATAAATACTTGATCAGGTTCATGATTTATTAATTTGTAACTGTAATTTAAATGTAGGTACATACTGACCATTTTTATTTTATTTTGTCCTTTATGATGATGATGATGATGATTTCCGACCGTATTTCGGCCAAGGCGACCAATCTCTACGGGATTGACCAGGTACGCAGGAGATATTATAGTACACAAGTGTGTGCGCAAACACAGATGCACTCTCATAGGAAAGCCGACACGACCGGAGAGAGATCAGGCGCAGTACCAACGGTTTTACGTGCTTTCCGAGGCACGAGCTAAGTGACAATTTTGCAACATTAAAATCTCTACATGAAATAAATTTGTCCTTTATAATAATCATTCCAATAATGACCTATGCTGTCCGAAATAATGAATTTTAATTATTGTCTACTCGTATTTTTCAGATTTATTTATTGAGATCAAAAGTCCTGTGCTGACGCAGGGTGTCACTAGAATACATCAGCTGTATCTCCGTAATTGTCCGTGCATGTAGTCTTAAAAGTCGACTAGGAAACTTGTCAGTGATTATTTTCTTATAGGTACATACATCCGTCTCAACTATGCTATACGTGGTTGTGGGACTTCTTTCGTGTCTATCCCATTTTATATATTTTATTATATCTATATATATTTTATTTTGTGTGTATATTATGTGCTGTATGTAAGGACTTGTAATTTTGAAATGGGGTAGGCTCATAAAGGGTATTTTAGGATCATAAAGGAGATCTCACACCTACGTGGTATTATTTTCAATCTTTAATCATATTGATGTCGCTTTGCTAAGCATATAGGTAGGTAGACTTTTTTTAATCGTATTTATATTGGGGGCGTAAGTCGAACCTAAGTCGCACGCTAATCGGCTGTATCACTGAATTTACTTTATGTACAGATATTATACATTGGGTTCGATTCCCACTCGGGTGAGGAATTTTTTCCATTTTCTTTATTAATAATTTTATAAAAAACTAGCATAAACACTGGACATTATAAATTTCGCTCGATCAAGTAATTATATTTTTTTAATTACATCCTTTCCCAGCACTTTTTTGGCATAAACCTACTTTATTTGATGTATAGAGTACGTACCCTTCGTTAAGGATGGCAACGAAAAAACATCCTGTATATTATGTGTTAGCTTCTCTCCACTAAATCTCCTACGTACATGGCTAAATCTCCATTGAGATAATCCGCTATGACCGAAATACGGTCTAAAGGTAAATACCATGGAGAAGAAATAAAAGAGGAGCAGCGGCTAAGTATATTTTCATACAAAAATAGTGTGCCGCGGAGCGGGGGTGAAGTATGAGACGAGGGGAGCATTGAACACTGTAACCCTGCCCATTTACATAGAAACCACCTTGTAGTGACTAGCCAAACTACTTGCATAAGCGTGTGGTTACAGCTACTGCGTTACACACACTGGCTCTGAAGCTCCGCCCCTATCATGACGTCATGGCCTCACGATTGCCACACGACTCAGTTCATAGTCACATCTCCTCTTTTATACCTTCTCCATGGTAAATACACTGTAAGAAATAATGGAAAAGCATAAATACCTGGATCTGGATAGTAGGAAAAAGCTTGAGATCTCCTCGATAAATATCCATACAAATACTGCTCTTCTATTGATTCCTGGATCTCTTCTCCACTCTCTATTTTTACAGTGCTTTGGTCCGGAGCTTTGCTTTTCGAACAAGCATTACCAATTAGGCAGATAAGTACTATAATAATTAAAGATTTTCCGAAATAACGTAAAATCATGGCTTCTTAGCATGATCACATTTAAACATCAAATCGTTTGAGGGGCTTTTATGATAATCATAATTAATAGGATTAGTTACAGTTTGTGAAATGGATAGATAATGGATCAGTTTCATTATCATAACCTGTGCTGATGCGAGGCTTCGCTAGAATATATCAGCTGCATCTCCTTCTGTGCATGTCATAAGAGTCGACTAAGGAATTTCGGGGCATTCTCTCAGGCGAGTATCTAGTAACATGTTATTGATCTTCTACCTACATCTGCCCCGCCATGCCAAATGTTTGTTGTAGATATCCTTCGCGAATCCAGCTGTGTATATACATATAAATTTGAGACTCGAAATCACATGTTTATTTTTCAAAATTGTATAAACATTCCTGAGTTGTTTAGGAATTCTCCATACTAACTGGAAAAATAAACATGCGATTTCGAATCTGAAATTTTGGAAACAGGTTCTCTATAGTGGACTATTTGTATAACTTTTCGCTTAACGTACCCCTTTTGTTACACCCTGTATACGTAATATGCATGTATGTACATACATGAATGTTTTATGGTTATATTGTTGAAGAGATAATTATCGTGAAATTGGCGAAATGCTATTAACTATTTATGAATGGTTGATAGTGTCTTAATGTCATCATGGCATATAGATTATCAGGATTATTACTTTAGCTCGATTAGGTACATGTAATACGAGCAATCCATTACGCTCATAGTAAAGTCAAAGGAAACTCGTAAATTCCCACTGCGACATTGAAAAACTTTAAATATTAGCTAGTAACAGAAACATAAGAACACATCAACAACGCAAATACTAAGATAATTTCTTATCCGACAAGAGACGTTATAAAAGTGCCGTGAAATAAGCAATTGCATAGAACTAATTAATTTCAGACATACATTCGGAAAAATGGACAAGTAAGGAAATAGCCATGACTTTCAGTTATAAAGAAATAGGAAACATCTTTATAGTACATATGGTTGTTATAGATCTGATTAATCCGCTTGCAACGCAGAAAAAAAATGAAAAACCCAAAGCTATAACCGGCGTTATAAAATTAAGAGACGAACATAATAACACTTTAGATACATTTACGTTCAGCGAAAATGAAATAAAACACGAGAACGAAATAAAAACGTTACTCGAGGAAAAGTACAAGTTTAAAAATGATGAGAAATCTAAGAGATTTAGAATTGCTAATTCTGATAGAGAATATCCGGGTAAGTGAAAATATTTTTTTGAAGTTTCCCTTCCATTATAGTACATATAGTCCTACATATAGTAACACTAACTTGTAATCCAGCTTGCGAGATTAATTGCTATGAACTCTTCAAGCAGGATTACCTATTTGCGGCGTTTCGTGTTTACATTAGTATAATTATTGGTCCATGGTTAATGCTCCACGCTGGGCAGGCGGGTTGGTGACCGCCGCCGTGTAATTTTCGGACTATGTTGTCAACACGGGAGACGCTGCTGCCCTCAAAATTCGATACCCACGGGCAGACATGGGGCTGTGCTATTGCTTATGCCATACGGCATATTATGTACTTATGTCGAATTTTGAGATAAAATCAAGAAGTGCAAGAATCAAGTCCTTAATCTTTAGTAAACTTCGATTTGATTCCAGTTTTCCCCGAACCTCAGAGCGATAAGAAAATAGCCTGGGCATTCCGTGCCTACGCCTCCCGAAGAATTGTTGGAGGAATGGAAACCAGCATTGGCGTGTACCCATACAATGTCGCAATGATTAGAAATGGAAAACATTGGTGTGGTGGCTGTCTGATTGATGAGCAGTGGATAGTTAGCGCTGGACATTGCGTGGAAGCGTAAGTAGTGGCTTTTTGATTAGCTTAAATTGGCTTCTATTTCACGTGATGGTGAGGGAGGTATCTCTTATTAAAGAGGATAGATAGACAGCTGAGACAAATATATATTATACATACGGCTATTTTGCCAAAATGGTAACTGCAAGACTGCGAAGGATGTCCTAAAGTCACGTTTAACACAGTGTAGGTAGCCAAAAGTGAAAGATAAGTATCATGCTACTAGCCTATTGTCTGGGGGCCAATTCTTGAAGAGTCTTGAGTTGGAACGAAGCCAAAACGGAACCGTTGTAGACGCTCAGAACAAAGGAATAATTACTTTATGGTGACGTCATTAGACACATTTTAGCACGAGACAGGACAGGAATTTGTTTTTATTCTGTCACACTCGCGACCGATGCGTACTAAAATATACCTTATTACTCAAGCGGTAAGTATATATTGCTTCACTCCGCGTTTCGTTAACGGTTCGTTAGTGGTTGCGTTTCGGCTCAAAAATTTTCAACAATTTCCCCCCCCAGAGTTCTTTAGTTGACATGATATGCACGAAAGGAGATTCAGCTGATGTATTCTAGCAAAGCCTGCATAAGTGCAGGACACACATAACTGCAATTTATCATTCATATCGTGCTTTTTGATGAATATGGAAGTCTTCTGTAATTATTTAGATGTTGGACGTGTATGTGTGATATACCATTGAATACATTTGTTTACAGGGTCATAGATAATGACAAACGTAGGTTGTCGTCCTATGTTATTCGGGCGGGCAGTTCCTATAACAATAGAGGAGGATACCAGGCTAGGGTGAACAGGGTACGTATGTTGAAACATACTTATCTACGAGGCTATAATATCAGCCGAAGGTTTAGTTTCAACTGATTGAATTAAATAGGGATGTTTACTATGGTTGAATTTTAATGACATTTTATGCTTATCAGAATAAATGATCAAAATCATACCTATCTGTAAAATTACAATTTGATTAAGTGTCCAAATGAGGTAGTAAAAAGCCTTCAAAGTTAAGTGGGCAAGTCCATTTTTCAAATGTAAATTTAATTGAAAATTAGAACATCACATATCCGCCTGCATCATTTACAGCAACTTTTGCTTTGTGACCATATTTATAAACGCAATATTTAAAATAGCTGCAGAACAAAAGTTCTTTTACGCGCATACAAGTTACGAAAGAGTGACGATTGTGGTAGCCGTTTATATGGAGCGTTTTTTGGCAAGTCTATATTTGTGATTTTGAAATCATTATATCCCGGAAAGTTTTCACACTAGCGAAGTTTTTCTTTCGCAAATGTTTCTTTTATGTTATGATCTTTCAATATAAATACAAATAAAAAAACCGTAAACATCCCTATTGTGTTTCTTGGTACCACCTAGCATTGTTGTAATTATCTAATTATTTTACCAGGTCTTCGTCAACGAACAAGGGTATTCCCCGGGCAGAGCAGATTACGATTGGTCCCTCGTCCGCCTGGACAGACCGATGCCGATGGGACGCAATATAGCGGTCGTGAACCTGCCGTCACCGACGTATCCTGTGCATCCTGGAGACATCCTCATTGTGACCGGATGGGGTAGCACTGAAGTAAGTTTACATTACATACGGTACTTACACATACAGGATGTTTTTTTGTCGTCAACATTCCCGAAAACTACGGAATCTCCTCATCATACGACAATTTTTCTCCATGGAAGCATACCTGGGAAGTGTCCCAAGATATTAGGGTCCAAACTGCATTTTTCTGCATAAATGCACATTGACGCGCGTAGCAAGATTTTTTCACGAGAAATAATTAAATATCTGTCTATAAAAAAAACTAGCATAAACACTGGACACTATAAATTTCACCCGA
Source organism: Carposina sasakii (assembly GCA_014607495.2). Taxonomy (NCBI): domain Eukaryota; kingdom Metazoa; phylum Arthropoda; class Insecta; order Lepidoptera; family Carposinidae; genus Carposina; species Carposina sasakii. The sequence continues at coordinate 9,387,064 of CP053170.1, forward strand.
TCAAGTAATAATTAAAAAAAAAAAAATTTACATCGTTTCCCAGAACTTTTTTTTTTGCTAAGACTTACATTATTTAATGTATAGAGTACGTACCCTTCGTTAAGGGTGGCAACGAAAAAACATCCTGTATACACACGGTTGTGTTCCCTACATGGGATTGCCAGAACCAGGATCAAAGGAAATCCCACAGCCAGGTTTAGCATAGCAGGATAGATGTAAATGGTCATTTAGAAGTTGCATTGCGATCTTATCTAAGCTTGTTAGAGTCTTGTCCTCAAATTGTTGATGGGAGTTTGTATGTTTATGGGTTCCCGTGAGAAGTTGTAATGTTCGTGAAATTCAGTATCTATTAAGAAAAAAAAATCGTATGTGTGATCAATATTTGCCCTCGTTTACAAAAATAATGTACAAAGGCGCGCTTATCCCTAACAGGCTTTAGTCTGCACATAGAATAATAAGTGCCCCGCCCAGAACCCGTGATCACACACACTTTTAAAGCAACTTTTAGGCGGTCAAATTGAGCCTATTCTTAGGCATGTGGGTAATTTTTACAACCTACTTATTATATTAAAGCTCTAAAGAATAATAATATTTCCCGATTTGGCAACAATTCGAGGGTTAGAAGAGCGAAAGATGCTGAATTTTTGCTACCCAGGATTGATGACTCCTTCTGGGTGCTCGTTATTCTATGAGACTGGGATAAGTTGGGTGAATGAGTGAATGGGATATAATGTTTTTTTTCCACAGCCGTCTGGAGAGGGCAGTATCCCCGACCGCCTCCGTTTCGTGCCAGTCCCAGCTATATCTCAGGCCGAATGTCAGAAGGCCTACAATTTCGCAATCACCGATAGGATGGTGTGCGCTGGCTACCCTACTGGTGGAAAAGATGCGTGTAATGTGAGTTTCTTCTGTTCTGATACGGGGCTTCGCTAGAATATATCAGCTGCATCTCTTTCCGTGCATGTCGACTGAGGGATTCAGGGGCGCTCTCTCGAGCGATGTGCTTAGCAACTTATTACAGATTTTTTGTGTGCGTCCACACTATGTTAAGCATAGCTATAGGAGGTTCCAGGCCAGTAACATTTAATAAAAAAAAACATAGCTATAGGATCTTCTTCATTTCCTTATGTATGTACTATTGTAACTTTAGTCTAAGATTACTGGAGAAAGGCTTGCAATAGACAGTTTGATTTTTAATAATGATCATATTTGTGTGAGGTTAGTTTACAATATATTTTATTGGCTATATACCATTTTCCTTTTGGGCTTTTAAGTCATTCGAATTTATTGAATTCCTCGTAGCATGACTCAGGAGGTCCGGCTGTTCGCAAAGGGGTTCTGATGGGGCTCGTTTCTTTTGGAGGCAAGCGATGCGGTGATCCCAAGTCCCCAGGTAATTCATAATTATGTTCATCATCATTCTTAGCCATGAGAAATTCACTGCTGAACATAGGCCTCCCACAACAAACTCCATTCCGACCGGTCGGAACCGGACTGTATCCAACCGATGCCCTTATATGTATGCTTATGATGCTTGAAGCGATTATGTTCATCGCCTTCGTCTTCAGCCTATTGCAGATACTGGACGTAGGCCTCCCCCAGGGTACGCCACAAGGCTACTGCCACAGGGGGGTTTTGCCCATAGTTACCACGCTGGGCAGGCGGGTTCGTGACCGCAATGTGATTTTCGGACTATGTTGTCAGTATCATCTGCCCGCCTGCCGGAAACCCTTAATCGCCTCGTACGATACCCACGGGCAGGCATGGGGTAGTACAAACTCTACTCTGCCGACACCACGCGGCTATTAAGTGCACTAGTTGAAAGATGCACTTGTAAAGAAAACCAAAGGTATACCTACATACATTTCAGGAGTCTACAGCAGAGCTTCTGAGTTCTCGTTATGGGTGAATCAGATGATAACATCCAATGAAGCTTCCGAAGTACCAGAATTAAAGGAAAAGATCAAAAAAGCCAGACAACGGGAAAAGGAATTGCAGGAGTAGGTATATAATCTTTAACTATTCTGTGAAGTTACTAGATACAACATTACCATTTAGCAGATCCCAAAGAGAATAAACCTTATAGCACACATATCCACTCGTATTGGGCGGCATATGACACGTTATGATTTCGATAATTCGGAAGTGTGGGTTTCATTAGGTAGTTTCATAGAAAGAATACTGAATGGTTCGAATTAATATTATAGTGACGATCCCCGAGTTACCTTCAATCTGTGACTACAATACTCTGACCTTCAATCATCAAGCGAACGAGTAAATTAACAAATGCCAAATACTTAGCAATAACTCTCGAAAGATCACATGCGTCTATTATGATGATGATGATCTCCGACCGTATTTCGGCTAATCTTTACGGAGATTGGCCAGGCACGCAGGAGATATTATAGTGTACAGGTGTGTGCGCAATCACAGATGCACTCTATTCCCTCACTCCCATAGTCCGATGGGACGGAAAGCCGACACGACCGGAGAGAGATCAGGCGCAGGACCAACGGTTTCACGTGTTTTCCGAGGCACGAGCTAAGTGACAATTTTTACAACATTAAAATCTGTACATGAAATAAATTCATTGGTACAGGCCCGTGACTGGGATCGAACTTACGCCTCCCGCTTGGAAGGTGCACGTTTTAACCACTGGGCTATCACCGCATCTATTATATGATATATCTGAACATTAACTTGCAGATTCAAAGTAAGAGTGGAAGACAAAAAGAATAAAATCAAATCATGGCTCAGAGAAACACTAAAATCTCCATCCTTCATCGAACTGGCAAAACAGAAGCTCAGAGCCGCTGGCTTCACCGTCAGATCAGAAACTAGAAGAATGGATGTCATTAGTAATGCTACCATGGATGATGATAAGATTGATGAGGTTAATCTCTCCAATCTAATCCATGATAGGATTTATAGATGAAACTGATAATGAATCAGAAGTTATACTTAGCACACTAGCACTGCAGGAGGTAATGATGAGTGAAAGAGCTGATGAGCTGTTTCCAAGTGCTGGTGTAGAAAGAATTAATATCGAGGATATAATTGAGACGAGATAGTAAACTAGTTATATTGCATAATGTGATTAAATATTTGTTTTCAATTTTAATGTTTTTAGATAGAAATCCCGTATAAATAATTTTAGGGATATATTCTCGTTTCAGCTACTGAAGATTTTATCATAAATAGTCACAGGATTTCTACCAAAATGATGATTCCTCCTTGTTGTACAGACTACTCCATTGCAGAAAATGTTTACGTTGCGGTAAAAAACATAGAAAACAGTTTAAAAAGTATTGGTTTCTTAAAAAATAACCAACTGCTTACTGAGGAGTAAGCACGAACCTCTCGATAGTCCGTAACGCTAGCGTCAGACTGTCAGTCAAATCACATACATTTTGTTAGCGAGTTGCTAGCGTTACGCCGCGTAAAAAGGTTCGTGCTGACCCCACTGTTATCTTGATTTAACTGTCATTTTACGATGAAGTATTCTCGATTGTTACTGATACTATAAATTTTATTAGCTCTAACGGCGGAATAACCTACAGTTAACAATTTTCTTCTATATTTTTCTTATATCTACCTAAATTAGTGAAAAGGTACCTTTATAAAATAAAACTTAAATCAACATTCATTAGACTGTTAATGGCGTTTAGTACCAGCAGACCATAAAAGACACACAATAGCCCGTAACAGTCGAGTGGGCGGGTCAATTAATACGCGAACGAAGTTAATAGTGACACCGGAGAGCGCTGCCGTCCTGGTGCCAATTAGATAATTGAATTAGATATACATGGTGAGTAACAACTAGGCAAAATATTATTATTTAAAAAAACACTGGAAAATTTCGTAACTTTTAGATTTTTATCTCTGTTTAAATTCTCGACCAAGTCTCATAATTGTTTGGAGGCAGGCGGTGACTCGCCGACTCATGTCATAGGCCCCCTGAAACGGCCGCACGCACGGAGCGACAAAGGGGGCAACATTTGGTGAGCGGCTAGGGTGGAAGGGTGCCCCTGGACTTTAAACCGAAGCCAACCCACCACTTACGGACAGGCACGTCCACCCTCGAGCTGTCATAGCTCTCGCGACTCCACTCTGCCCGGCCGGCGAAGGTAAGGCAGAAGTGGGGGAACTGTTCCTCGTCAGACCTCACTCCGGCGCCGGAGATGAGGAACAGGGTCTTCCCTCGGGAGCACTTCAGGTCCGTGGGAACGCTACCTCCCAACAGCTCGCCACAAGCTGCCCTGTGATTTTTATTATTATTATTTTCGAGTGTATGTATGTAGGTATGTATATTTCGTTAAATATTTAATTGTATCAGGCGTCACTATTCGGAAGTTCAAATCTCTATTGAGGGGTCGCCTACCATCGGGCCCTACACCCTCCGCTGACCCTCGGATCTGCCGACTCATGATAACGAACACAAGACACTACAGTCGCAACGAGAAGCCAGATCCAAGCACCTAGCATGCAACCATAAATACATAGCTGCTAATCCGAAAACCAATTAAAATTTTTAATCGACATATGTATGGTTCGATTCCCACTCGGGTGAAGAATTTTTTCCATTTTCTTTATTAATAATTTTATGACATATGTTTCGCCAACACCCGTGGCATCATCATGTATATTTGTTTGGCACACTCTAGTGTCGACTTGTCGCATGTGAGTTTCAGAGGTATTACTGTATACATCTTTCTTAGCCATGAGAGTGACACAGTGTATTTTGTTTAAGTAAGACGAGTTATTGCCTAAAATACAAGAGTTCAAATAAGATAAATATTAATATACTGATGAATAACCGATCAAACCTTATGAAAGGATAATAAATAAGATACATACATTACATGCGTGATCGAATCAGAAATGAGGAGATCCGCAGACGTACAAAGATCACCGACATAGCTGAACGGTCCAGCAAGCTGAAGTGGCAATGGGCAGGGCACATAGCTCGAAGAACTGATAGCCGATGGAGTCGGAAAGTTCTAGAGTGGATACCACGTATCGGCAAGCGCAGCGTGGGAAGGCCACCCGCGAGGTGGACGGATGACCTGGCCAAGGTTGCGGGCGTCGGTTGGATGCAGGCTGCTTCCGACCGGTCGGAGTGGAGGTTGTTGGGGGAGGCCTATGTCCAGCAGTGGACTTCTCAGGGCTGTAAATGATGATGATGATGATGATGACATTACATGATTAAAAAAACAGCACACAATAATTTAATAAGCGAGTTACACGAGTTACACGAGTGCCCGACACCTTCACATACAACTGTCGTCAAATTATTAAATTTGAAAATGCTTTTCCTGCAAAAACTGACGTCTCAACATAATAGTACTTATTCTTCTTCTTCAGCCTATTGCAGTCCACTGCTGGATGTAGGCCTCCCCCAGGGCACGCCACTAGGCTACCTGCCACAGGGGGGTTTTGCCCATAGTCACCACGCTGGGCAGGCGGGTTGGTGACCGCAGTGTGATTTTCGGACTATGTTGTCAGTACGGGAGGCGCTGCTGCCCACCTCCCGGAAACCCTTAACGCCTCGTACGATACCCACGGGCAGGCAGGAGTGGTACAAACTCTACTCTTACGGCACTACGCGGCTAATAATAGTACTACTTCACCATTATTTCGCATTTCAGTATTTGTCGGGCTGTTACTCACACCCTGTATAATATAAGTATAAGTAACTAAGTAAGAACTGACAGGAGAAAGACACTTTGATCCTATTCTATTATATTGCAAAATTTAATATAGCTATGTCAATTTATAATTTACCTGTTCACGGAGTAGGTACCTACCTGTCTAAACCTACTTATGTTTCAATGCTTCAGATACCTGTGTACCTGTTCGTATAAAGGGTGTTTGTGGTAGCCAGGCAAATATTAATATGGTGACTTCAGACCATGATTTTGAGATGAAAACCAGTGAAAATTTTCGCAAGAAAATTCTAAAGATTTCCGATTTTTTTCTTTTTTTTTCAATAAAATTACAATACATTTTTTTTAATAAAAAAGTGTGGTTCATTTAAGTAGGCCTTAAAAAATGATGATTTTCATTAAAAAAAGTTCAATAAACTGATCAACCCCTAAGGAGAGTCACAAGTGATCCAAAAAACAGCAATGTATCACACAATAAACAATAAGCCCATTTAACGCAAACATTGCGTATGATCAAATCAAAAATCAATTTCCCGCGAGTGATAACACTGTCGTAAAACTCAAAACAATGGTACTTGTTCAGTATCTTAATATTTGCCTGGCTGTCACACACACCCTGTATATGTATGTTTAAGGCATGTAATTTATCATATATGAATACCTAAGTGCATAGAATATGAAAATGATTGATCGCTTATATCATCAAGGGCATGAATCATGATCAAGGGTGCTAAAAGCAACCAAATTAATTTTAAATACTACCTATTTGAGACAATAAATTGCAACATAATTATAGGTACGTTGATTTGACAATAGTGTAGGAGGTAGTTCAAGATTTTTTATGTTATGTCCAACCTGTTAACTACCTAATGGAAAGTTGAGACTCCAGTAAATATATTTTGTTGAAGTCTCAATGAGACTCCATTAAAAAAAGAAAAATCCAATTTAAAACCCTGCAATAAATCAGAATAAAAAAAATCGTTTTAAAAAACCCCTCCACTGAAGTGACATTCGATCCAAAGCAAATATGATAATTTATAATCTAACAACAAAAAATACACCTTATCGTTTTTATCCCAAAGTTACTTATTCAATGTGGACTTCCAGCATCCAATATAACTCGGCAAATAGAAGACGCACCTAGCAGACATACTGCGTCTGCGTGACATCTCAAATTGGTCGGATAGTTATTGCCTCAATGTTTAGGGTTGTCAATTTTCAAAACGAAACTTATTAGAAACGAGGACTTTAATACTAGAACAGATGAAAGAAAGAGTAGTAATAAAGACTTTCGTATTCGGAAAATGAAGAATAACAATTTCTTTACCACTCTATCATAGAATAAGACAAAAACAATTTTGTAAATTTCATTTTAATATACTATACTATTTTAATATAATATACCAAGGTGTTCGATCAGTGCGTTCTACCAGCCATGACTTACGGAGTCGAGACGTGGAACCTGACAGTGGGATTGGCTCACCGATTGCATGTCACTCAGAGAGCTATGGAAAGGTCAATGCTCGGAATCTCGCTAATGGACAAAGTCCGAAACGAGATTATCCGGCAGAAGACCAAAGTGACAGACATAGACTTGAAATGTAGCAGACTGAAGTGGCAGTGGGCCGGCCACATCTGTCGTAAAACCGATGGACGGTGGAGTAAACGGGTTCTCGAATGGAGACCGCGCCTCGGCAAGCGTAGCGTTGGCCGCCCTCCGGCCAGATGGACCGATGACTTAAAGAGGACGGCTGGTAGTGACTGGATGGCAAAAACGGGAGATCGAGCCATGCGGCGTACACTGGGGGAGGCCTACGTCCAGCAGTGGACTGCAATAGGCTGACGACGATTTTAATATACTAAAATTGTCACTTAGCTATATCCGAGAAGGCTAGGCGTCAGGCAGGCAGCCGGTCTTAAAACACACGCCAAACCCTTGGCAACACGAGTTTCGAAAGAAACCATATTGACGACCCCATAAATAATGGCATAAGGACATGAAGATGATGTTATTTGAAAAAGAACTCAAATGAATATTTCTGGTCATTAGAAATAAAACTGCGTGACAGTGGCAACCCTATAACAAACTGTTGCTGGGCGGCCCGTGGGGGGACGTCGTGAGTACAACTCCTACGATCGGGTTTCAACTATGTAGAGCTGTTCTTACCATTCCTGCAGAATTCTAAATACTTCAGATTATATTTGTAGCGGAGCAAGACAGAACAATAGTCCAATATAAATCCTAGAACACGATATCGAAGTTTCACGAACGATTGCATATAGGCATTATACATGGGCCAAACAATATCTTGTGGCCCGGTGGGGCCGGAAGCGCTTTCCTTTTCACCACCCCCACATAGATCTCAACCTATTGCAGTCAATGCAGTCTTCTGTTGGACGTAGGTCTCCCCTAAGGCACGCCGTACTGCCATAGGCGGGTTTATGCCCATAGCCACCATGCTGGGCAGGCGGGTTGGCAACAACAGTGTGATTTTCGGTCTATGTTGTCCACACGGGAGGCGCTGCTGCCCACCTCCTGGAAAGCCTATCCTCTTACCCTCAGGCAGACATGGTCAAGACAACAACACAAGGCACGTAGATTGTTATACCTATATTTCAAACAGTAATTTTACTAGGTTTTGATATCCTGTACGGCTGTATTCTAAAAATGATTAGCCAAAACTGCTGGATCACGAATGAAATCCTACGGCCACGTATAGCATAGCGGGGCCAGATGTAAAAGATCAGTGACAAGTTGCTCATCGCCTAAGGAAACTCTCTTGAGTTCCTTAGACGACTCTTACGACATCTACACAAGATGCAACTGATGTATTCTAGTGAAACCCTGCATCAGCAAATAATCACAATATGCTGATCCAATGAAACATTTATGGCATTTAAATAATTATATTATTCATACACGAGTATAGACAAAGCCCACACAAGAAGGTTTTATTGCATAGTCGTCCAAAATTGAATGAGAATCGTAAAAACCACGCATTTTTTAAAACCATCTCTATATAAGTCGCGAGTTGCCTCCTTCACCAACAGGCGTCAGTATCGTTCTAACAGTGACGGTGAGCACACGCGTTTTGCCCCTCTTTGCACACCATCGGGAAATGCTCAGGTATTTCTTAGCTTTTTATAAAGAAAAATACAAAAAACCTTATGTAATTTTCGTGCAAATATCGAGAAATTATTCGCTTAGTCTTGTGCATTGTGATCAAAAGTACCAGGGTGACAGAAGTTGTGAAGAGTTAATAATGTTGGAGCTTATCTCCGATTGTGCGAGAGGCTGTATGAAATATAACCTTTGCCTTTCAAAGGATTACGAGGAACCATGTTCGTGTAGGTTCAAAAGGTTATCTGATTTCGAATTTGAAAGAAAAAATGATTTTTCTTTCGCTTCTAATCTGCATTATACTATTTGATATTTTGATTTTTAAATATATTTTATGACTAGTGGACGCCTGCGACTCCGTCCGCGTGGACTACAGAAAAAACAAAATGTCGAAATTATCCCGGATAAAAACATTTTCCCGGGATAAAAAATAGCCTATATGTTATGTGGGACCTGTCAAAATATATTCCTGAAAACTGCATCGAAATCGGTTCAGCCGTTTCTGAGATTAGCGTGTACAAACGCACAGACAAACAGACAAATATTCCAAAAATCATTGTTTTGGGTACTACTGCGTTGATAAAGGTCTCCTATAATATTTTTTCTCATATATCCTCCATGTACCGACAGCGATCCATTACATTTCTTTATATGTATAGAAGAAGATAGATAGATAGAATAGATAAGATTTGAGAAATACGACTAGATTTTAAAGTTTTAAAATGTGGAAATGTCATACTAGGTCAACAATTTTATGTCGATAAATGCAAGCAGACAGCATGTGTGAAAGCTCCCAGGGGGTAATTCTAGAAATTTTTTGAACCGAAACGCAACCACTGACGAGCCGTTAACGAAACGCGGTGCGAAGTAATATATATTTACCGCTTGAGTAATAAGGTATATTTTAGCATGCATCGGTCGCGAGTGTGACAGAATAAAAACAAATATCTGACTCGTGCTGAAATGTGTCTAATTACGTCACCATAAAGTAATGATTGCTTTGTTCCGAGTGTCTACGACGGTTCCGTTTCGGCTTCGTTCCAACTCGAGACTTTTCGAGAATTGGCTCCCAGTGGACAATATAATTTATGTTATGGTTACGTTTTAACTGTCATAGTAAAAAAACTCGAATTATGTTCTTCTAAATAAGGATAAGCTTGATCCCAAAAATTATTAATAAAAATTTATAAATTAAACATGGAAGGATAAAATATTAAATCTACGATACCTACACGAATTGCTTTATTTAATACGGCTAAAGATATATTTATAAAAGATAGATTTCAAACATAACCTCTAAATTAGCATATACATGATATAATAAAGGGGCATCTTAAGCGAAATGTTACAAATATGCTCTACCATAAAGAACCTATTTACAAAGTTTGAGACTCGAAATGACATTTATATTTTTCAAGACTGTAAGAACATAGCTTGTGTTGTTTATGAATGCTGCATACTATCTGGAAAATAAACATGTGACTTCTAGTCTCAAATTTTATGTCAAAGTTTCTCTACAGTAGGCTGTTTTCAAAGCATTTCGCCTTATTATATCCTGTACAGTCAAATCCAATGTTAACATTTCCGTAGTCATTTTTACCCTTATAGATGGACGCGTAGCAAATGCTACGGACTACGAACTTGCTACGGTGGTAAAACTTTGCTGTTTTATTAATATTACAAAACTGCGTCTAAAGTTCTTTAAAAATGACATTTGACAGCAAAATTTATGAAATATCTATCAAATGTAGACAATGTTAAGCTTAATTGTCTCTGGCAAGTAAATAAAATATCCTAAAAATTTACACCAAAATTTTTCAAATTTTTTTAAACAACTCTAAGCGGTAACTTGGTCGTAAAAAAGCACTAAAATATAACCAAAAGACGTTCACACACTTTTTCCTACCTCAGCCATATATTTTTCACCAAATGTTCCTACGAACGAGTATTATATGTTGGCATGTATTACCTGATTTCCCCTGCGAGCCACTTGGTAATTGTTTTCGGGTAATTATGAGGCAAAGTGCTGAATTTGGGGTTGGATTTCAAAGGGAATAGACAAAAATAGGTTCATAAAGCTCAGTTGTATAACAACTAGTGGATGTCCGCGACTCTGTCCGCGTGGATTGCAGACAAAACAAAATGTCGAAATTATTCAATATAAAAATATTTTCCCGGGATAGATGCACGGGAGCACAAAAGATTTTTCTCTAAATTTATCTCACAAAAGATATTTTGAGTGCTGGTCCTCAAAAGGCGGCCCGGCTCGTCTCATGTGTCACTTTGGCTGGAGAAACTATTGAGAACTAGATTTTTAACCTTCTCGGGCTTTTATTCATCTTAAAATAAATGTCCGACCAAGTAGAAAAATATGTAGAGAAAGGTCTGGTCAAGGGTAGGCCTAAACTGAAGAGCATGTATGAACGAAAAATATAATTAAACATGATGGAAAACCTCTTTTAAATGAAAAAACTCGAATGAATGAATGAATCTAAGTTCTATCTCTCTATCTCAAGTTTAAATGAAACCACCCCCCCCTAGCATGACCACGCATCGTGGATATCGTATCGTACGATATCGTATCATCTCTATACAAAATTCAACATAGCGGCTATATTTATCGTATTTGGACAGGCTAAATGTCGATAAATCGGTTTATCATATTGCGTTTCGCAGGTCATGCTACTTGTGCAGCCGTTAAGGCTCTAGCTAGAGCGTGTCAAAGAAATGTTCATATATACTGATGGAAGTATGAACGCCTGCGCTTAGTTTATCAGCAAAAATGTCTAATACTTCTGTTTGTTGTTGTTCTTCGACTGGCGCTCTTTCATTCACTTGTTTGCTTGATTGTGCACTGACATTTTTTGTCTAAATACTTTATTAGAATAAATAGTTACACAGTTATAATTTTGCTGTTGCTTTCATTTCATACATAACATAACATACGTACATCCATACACTCGAAAAACATAACCCTTCTTCTGGCGCAGTCAGATAAAAAAGATGTGAGGACGTCCTGTGCTAATGCAGGGCTTCATTTGAATACATCAGCTGCATCTCCTTCCGTGCATGTCGTAAGAGTCGACTAAGGAACTTGCGGAGTTTTCTTAGGCAATGAGCTAGCTTGTCAGTGATCTTTGACATCAGACCGCTCTTTGATAAACGTGGCTGCGGAATTTTCTTCGTGGTCTTGCAGTTCTGGCTACCTAATTTCGGCAACACAGCCGTATATATTTATTTATTTATTATTATTAGAACGGCTGACGTAACCACATTCTATTATTATTTTTTTATTATAAAATTAGTTGTTTTACAATATTTACGCTGTTTGACTGCAGGTAATAGTTTCCTTATATACATCTTCGGGTAAATTTTGACCCATTTTGGAATAAAAAGGTTTTTAGGGTTCCGTACCTCAAAAGGAAAAAACGGAACCCTTATAGAAGATCACTTTTTTTTTTTTTCTGTCAAGACCCTTTTTCTCAGGAACGCGTGGAGGTATGAAGCTGAAATTTGTATCTATCAGGTTCTCCCTTGAAGCTGTGAAAAAATCAAATTTAAGCCAACGCAATCAAAAGATACAGCCGTTTATGCCGCAAATTTTCGACCTGCAAGGGAATCAAAACTAGGGTGCTTCCCGTGAACTCAGCAAATTTGGTACGAAGCAACGTCTTTGTGTAAAGGAAAAATTACGAAAACCTATTTTTGTTACATCACATAATATATTTTTTTTAAATAATTTTAAACTTACTACCCATTTCCTCATAAACGCGTAAAGGTATTAAATTGAAATTCATACCAAATACTCAGGTCTATAATACCTTTAAGCTGTAGCAAAATCAAACCGTCAACGCAATCAAAAGAAAACAATTTAAGCTCATATTTTGAAAGATAGAAGGAATCAAAACCTAGGGTACTCCAGTCGACCAGAACTTGAAATTTGGCTGAAGCAACGTTTTAAGCACACATAAAGGAAAAATTCCGAAAACTTAAATTTTTAGTTACATTACAAAATATATATTTTTAATTTACTTATTACTTTTTTCCTATGAACGCGTAGAGCTATCAAGTTGAAATTACAAATACTTTTTAGAATGAATCCCCAAAATGGAATTTCCACATATTTTTTCCATAAACAGTTTATACAATACCCTGCAAAACTGCTTACGCGGTTTACTGCAGGTAATCGCAAGTTTCCAGTTATATTATAGATAAATGATATGTGTTAATATAAAATAAAGGATTACTTACATAAAGAGATCTTTTCTTAAATTTATGCTCCTCCATCTTTCCCCATTGTAATGTAATTTCATTTTGCAATAAAAATACCATAGTTATGACCATTGTCGTAATGAACGAACTTTGTAAACCTTGCAGGTTTGTACGGAACCCTCGGTGCGCGAGTCCGACTCGCACTTGGCCGGTTTTTTATTTAGAAAATAAGCGATAATAAAGTTATTATACTCGTATTATATGTATATTATGGTGGTGCCGGCAGAGTAGAATTCGTACCACCCCATGCCTGCCCGTGGGTATCGTACGAGGCGATTAAGGGTTTCCGGGAGGTGGGCAGCAGCGCCTCCCGTGCTGACAACATAGTCCGAAAATCACACTGCGGTCACCAACCCGCCTGCCCAGCGTGATGACTATGGGCAAAATCCCCCCATGGCAGTAGCCTTGTGGCGTGCTCTGGGGCAGGCCAACGTCCAGCAGTGGACTGCAATAGGCTGACAATGATCTATATTATATCGATCCAAACAATATACAGGTACACACGGCTGTGTTCTCAAAATAGAATTATCCAGAACTGTAAAATCGTAAAGGAGATATCACAACCTTTAGCAGAACAGATGGCCATACGTAAATAGTTGTAGAACACTTTCCGAATCTATAAGGCTGCCTGTATAAGCGGAGCGATGCGGCGGAAGAAACGGACAAATATTAGATAGTATTGCCAAAAATTCCGCTTTAAGGGATTTGCGAGTTCGTGGCAGCGGAGCGGGGGAGCGGGGCAGCGGAGCGGGGCAGCGGGGGGGCGGGATATAGTGTGCCGCTCGTACGTGCGTGCGTTTTGTTGTAAAAATGGATGAAAGACTCATCGAAAGCGTATACTTAACGAAACAAAGGATGCGGCATGGAATGTAATTATTACTGAAGCGAACATACAGTAAGTAAATATAGCTATTAGTTAGTATTTAGTTTTATTTAAGAGTGCAAGATTAATTCTTCATTCTCTCTATTCTTGACGTGCCGCCATGGAACCTTCCCCGTAGAATCGTTGACCGATTAATATCTGCTCGTTGTGGTTTGTCCGGTTGCCGGGTGCACGTGCTTTTATTATTTTATCAACTGTTTCGATTTTGGTATCGTACCACTTTCGTGCCAGTACCCCAAAAGTTGCTTACGACGTGCTCGTGACAATCGGTAATTAAATACCCTTTTTTCTTAACGGGGGTATGGCCTCATAAAATTTTCCATTAATGGAAAAGCTTCGTCTCCTATAAATACAAATGGCATTGGTTTCCGGGACTGGCTGTGGTAAATGTAACCTCCCCTCTTTTGGGCGAAAATACTGTCATCAAAAATTCCTGCAGCGTCCCGGGACAACATAGTCCGAAAATCACACTGCGGTCACCTGCAACAAAGGGCCGTGCCCATGATGACTATGGGCAAAATCCTGGTAGAAATGAATATCTATTTCCCCATCTTAAAAACTATACCAGCCTTGTCAGCGTCTGGAAACAACTACGAGACAACCTCTGGGGCAGGCGAAAGCGTCCAGCAGTGGACTGCAATAGGCTGACAATGATCTATCTTATTATACGATTCCAAACAATATACACGTCGAAAAAAAGGAAGAACAATACATACACCGCGATAAGACACATTATATATACACTGCGTCGACGCTGTGTATGGCAGCTGAAGAAACTATCTGGGTATTCTCCATGGTTACTCTACAAGCTCAACACCAACATCAGAATTATCCAGCGCTTCGCAGAGGTAAAGGAGATATCACAACCAGAGGCAGATTCGAGCAGATGTTTATAACAATTTTAGTAATATTTTTTAATAGGGGAGATGACGCACTGTATTTTTTCTTTTTTATTATACTCAAACAATTACCAGATACGGGTCACACCCGGGATTTCTACCTAATTTGCTAAGTGGATAAAAGATCTTATTAACGGACTAATTAGAATTTCGTATTTTTGACCCATGCATCTCACCTATTATACATATTATATATGAGCGTTTTTAGAAAGCGGTCGTGTGGTATTTTTCTGAAAACGCTCATATATCATGGTATCAACTTAAAAAATAAATCAGTTACTTTAATTTTAAAATGAGTACTTACTTTAAACACACTGCTAACCTTTCACGACTACTGTAGAATTTGCGGAAATAGAGTTCTGTTTCTGAATATATGGTTGAATTAAAGAGTGTAACTCATGAAAAGTAGGTCGTGAAATTCTATAAGAATTTTCGAATGTTTCTTCATCAGCAGTTTGGAAAAAAGTATAATATTCACCGTGCACTGAACCGATACTTGATATGATTTCTTAACCAAAATCATGTTTTCTTAGAGAATTATAATATAGTATGCTGAGACTTCTTCTTCCAAGTCCAGCTCTTCTTCTTTTCCTCAAGCAATGCGAGGTATTTTAACTTTTGTGTCGACAACATGTCTGTTTTCCGTTATTTAAACTGGCCGCTTGCCGCTCGACTCGGTCTAACTAGCCCCGCAAATCCGCTCGCTATACTCTCTCCCCACCTGCTCCGCAAGCTCGCTTCGCTTAAATGGACAGAAACAATCCGCAACTCCGCTCCGCAATACTCGCTCGCCCTGCTCCGCAAGCTCGCTCTGCTTAAATGGACAGGCAGCCTAACGAGCTCGTTAGGGTTGTCGGGGTAGTCACCCTGTATTATGCTCCCTTTATTATTATGACCGTCTTGGGGGTGATTTATGGGCGTTTTGTGTTATAAAATTTTCTTGTGGACAGATTAAGTTTAATTTTCTGCATTTCACAATCTTATCTATACATTTATCTTCTATACATATAATAAAAATGTAACGGATCACTGTCTGATCTGTACATCGGAGATATATGAGAAAAAATTTATACGAGACCTTTATCAACGCAACAGTACCCAAAAGAATGATTTTTGGAATTTTGTCTGTTTGTCTGTACGTTTGTGCACGCTAATCTCAGAAACAGCTGAACCGATTTCGATACAGTTTTCAGGAATATAGATGTGACAGGTCCCACTTAACATAGGCTACTTTTTATATCCAGAAAAATGTTTTTACCCCGGATAATTTCGACATTTTGTTTTTCTGTAGTCCACGCGAACGGAGTCGAGGGTGCCCACTAGTGTTTAACTAAATGTTTAAGTTTTAGAAAAAATATAGAATAACTTTCATTAGCTCAGCACCTTATTATGTGACTAGCAGAACCTCGACAGATTTCCTTGCTGAAACTATTGGAATTTTAAGTTCACCTTCCAACCCTTTTAAACACACACTGAAAAGGTTCGAAATCGAATTGGAAATCAAACATGCAAATTCGGTTCCAAACTGAATACTTCCACAACGATATAGGTAAACTCGCTGCTACCAGCGTACTACGTGATGCGAGTCCTCTGTAGGTACTATGCAATTAGGTTACATATTCAGGGTGTAACAGAAATGGTATGTTAAGCGAAAAGCTATCTACCTATATATAGCTCACTGTAGAGAATCTTTTTCTAAAATTTGAGACTCGAAATCACATTTTTATTTTTCAAGATTGTATGAACATTCCTGAGTTGTTTAGGAATTCTCCATACTATCTGGAAAAATAAATATGTGATTCCGAATCTCATATTTTGTGGGTTCTTTTAGTGGGCTATTTACATAAATTTACATAAGTTTTTCGCTTAGCATACCCCTTTTGTTACATCCTGTATACAGTCACGCCGATTATCCCCCAAAGAGGTTGCGCAGAAGTGTGTCATTTACAAACCGACTTTTTACCAGTTAGCCTGTTAAGATCCACGTGGTAAGGGGTGAGCCTACCGCCGCTTTTTGGGCACAAATTTAAATAAAATGATATTTGTTTTTATGGCCGAGTGCCCACCTGACACCAACCCACCTCGGGCATAGCTAAGTGACAAATTCTCTCTTTAAATGTTTAAGTTTCAAATTAACGCATTTTCTTAAAATTACATAATTTTATTGCAATTTTTTTTTGACGTGAAACGTCTTTAAAATCGCGCCGACACATACGGGTACCAGGTTTAAAAACTGGACCGTAACGAAAAGGTCTATATCATCGTACCTTAATAATTAAAAAACTATTGGTCTTAGAAACAAAAATGTGGTGTAAATATTTCACTTATATAGTCAGCTCGCTGTTATGACATTGAGTTCGTGTCGGGGTCAAGCGGGGGGGCGGGGGAGGGATACTGCGATAACTGTGCGAAACCGGCGCTCGCGCTTGTTTCTATTCAGTGTAACTCGTGACTCCGACTTTATAGCGTGGTGATTCTTTCGTGTGTTTGTCAATTTATTTGAACCGATTGATTTATACAAAAATAAGTGTAATTTGGACAGTATTTATATCTATACTAATATTATAAAGCTGAAGAGTTTGTTTGTTTGTTTGTTTGAACGCGCTAATCTCAGGAACTACTGGTCTGATTTGAAAAATTCTTTCAGTGTTAGATAGCCCATTTACCAAGGAAGGCTACAGTCTATACAACAACCTGCCCGGCTTCGCACGGGTACAACGCCCCCTCACGCGGACGAAGTCGTGGGCGGCTGCTATTTAAAATAACCAGAAAGTGACAATAAATATATAAACATTTGCTATGTATTTTATGTTTCTATTACGTACCTGTTCTTTTTTTATTAAAATACTTAAAACAGCGTCCATCTTGTTTTCATTTCAATCTTTTACTTTAAAAGCGATTCGCTAACATAGACGTTTCACGTTAAAACCAACGGCCGTGTGCCCCGACACAGCCCCACCCGCTTTTTCATCTAATCTTATATATTTACATAAATCATTCAGTCGTTAATATTCGATCCAGTTTGGTCTTATTTAAATACTTCGAATACAACCAATAAAATATTCTTCTAGCATCGTCTACAAAAATAAGTATATAACACCATTTAAGTATATTAAAAAGAATTACAATGTATTTAGCTAATTAAACAGATAAATTAAAGCTCTTTTCAGTTGTAAGTACAGACGAACATAGATATAAATGGATAACATCAGACAGTGGCTGGAGAGTATAGAATTCTGTAGACAGTAGACATTAGTTGAAAAAGCAGGTTCTATTTGGCAAAGTATTTTTAAATGAGTAACTCCGTAGGTTTATAAAGTTTGGTCAATCATGGTATCATACATTGTCCAACTTCTCGCCTTTTTACAGTACCATAATAACAATTCTTCAATTTATGGTATCTAGTTTTTAAGTCTATTAATCAGAAAACAACAATCAAGTCATTAATAAATTTAGCGAAATATTTAGTAAGGTTCATCAAATTCTTATATTATTTAACGTTTTGGTGTAACTATGTGTCTTCACCCTTTCTTGTACCTACAAAGTAGAATAATGGTACTCGTACATTCACGACCGAGCAATCGAAGCTTTTATACACCACAGTATCAAAATTCGTAATCGAACCAAAATTTGTGACATTTTCTCCAACCCCTATTACCTGACTTGAATTAAGTCCCCGTTTCTTGTTCCCACATATTTAAGGATCGCATAAAACCGCGTCGTCTATTCACATCTACATCCATAAACAGATCCATTTACTGCCATTTAATATCCGCTTTCAAATTATTTTTCGGGAAATTTCCAAATTGAGTACACAAATTTATCTCAAGTAGAAACGGCCCTCGATGTTTTTGCAGATCGATGTTATGTTTACTTTAAAGGCTCGAGCCCTATATTGTATGACAAAGGTCTGTATGTATGTATGTATATCTAAAGTCGAACAAACAAAACGTGGCACAAAACATTTTTGCAAGTTGGATAAGTAAGGTAATACTTCGTGATACTAGCCTACTGTAGCCTTGATAACGAAGAACAAACATTTATCAACTCTTTTGACAGTTCGAGATAAATAAGGATAGAGCTAGGTATGTGCTTTATGTTAAAAAAAACCTTATACATGTATTGTGATATCTTACAAGTCGAACAAACAAAACGATGGCAACAAAACATTTTTGCAACGTTTTCCAAATTATGTAAATATCAGTCAAATCGTTGTGAACAAGTAAGTGTAAAATCGTACATGTTACTCTTTGGTATGGCTCACCCTGATAAAAATAATATTTCAAGTACTTCTTAAAGACTTAACCACGCTACACATTAGTTAAAATAAATACCTTTCAAAGTAATGGTATAGGAGTAGATACCAACATTAAATAGGTATCTTATAATGTACCCTACCCCTGACTTATAGGGTCGTAAACTGAACGTGAGACCACTACGTAATGGGCACAAAAGTACCCCAATACTGACGTGACATAGGATACCCATTCCAATCTAGCAGATAAAGGGCCTTATGAACAGTGTGTAAAGTTAATTGAAATAAGTCGCGGTCATCTGCTAGTATGCCATCCTACTATAATACTGTAAACGCGAAAGTTTGTAAGTATAGATGGATGGATGGATGTTTGTTACTCTTTTACGTAGAAATGGCTGGAGCGATTTTAATCAAATTTGGTACTGAGTTAGTTGACACACTAGATTAACACATAGGATACTTTTATCCCGGGAAAATATTTTTATCCCGGATAATTTCGACATTTTGTTTTCTCTGCAGTCCACGCGGACGAAGTCGCGGGCGTCCACTAGTAAGTAAATAATTATTTTCCTACATTTGTACTTCGCGCTGTTATTGAATAAGTAATAACTGTGCCAATCGATATGGAACCTTAATTATAGTGTTTCAAGTTCTATTTGACGAGGCAAAGACCCTTTGTACGAGTATGGTTTTACGTAGGTCCACTTGTCAGCTGTCAGAGCAGCATTATAATATTCATACTAGCGCCCATGTCTTCGTTTACATAAACTTTATAGCCAATGTATTATTCTTGATGTATAAGTTACATAGCTGCCAAGTTTCATCGAAATCTGTTGAGTATATTTTGCGTAAAAGACTAATTAACATCAAAAAACGATTAATTACTTGATCGGGCGAAATTTATAGTGTCCAGTGTTTATGCCAGTTTTTTCATAGACGGATATTAATTATTTCTCCTGAAAAAAATTGCTACACGCGTCTATGTGCATTGATGCAAAAAAACGCAGTCTGTTTACTCAACTTTGGACCCTAATATCTTGGGAACCAGACACTTCCCAGATATGCTTCCATGGAGAAAAATGATCGTGATGATGAGGAGATTTCGTAGTTTTCGTGAACGTTGACGACCAAAAAACACCCTGTATAGACACACGTTTGTGTTTACAAAACGAGGTATCCAAAAATGCAGGATTACAAAAGGAGATCCTGTAATCACGTTTAGCATATCGCGGTCAGATGTAAAAGATTATTAAACCGTAACAGGTTGTTCGCTTATGGCATGAAAGTGGCTAAGCCCCTAAGTCCGTCGGTCAACTTTGCAGCTGCGCCCGTACGGGCGATACAATGAATTTGGTGAGAGCGAGATGTCTCACTTTTAACGTCAAATCCACAGAGCTAAGTAATAACTAGACAAAGCAAGTGTTTCTACTAGGTATGTAAAAAGGGATTGCAAACTACTTCTATCAGCCTTAATTCATTCAGTCCAGGCTCGAGAACGAGTGTCTATTCTTATTCTTTAGTCAATTTTTTACATGCAAAGTACATACACTTAGTTTATCTAGTTATTAATAGCTCTGTAAATTTGACGTTTAAAAGTGAGACATCTCGCTCTGACCGAATTCATCATACGGGTGCTGATGTATTCTAGCCCTGCATCTGCACAGGTTAGGTTCAAGTGGTTTGATTGCAAGACCCATCAGTTAATCCAGGATAATGCATTTTATAATTATTATATTATACATCACTTAGTTTATAGAGGTAAGCTTGCCATTGTACCTATGCACCCTATATCTATTCTTTTATCCTGTGATATTAATATTTTTTTTAATAATAATGATAATAATCACATAAGTGGATAACCTAAAAGCATGTTAAAAGTAGCTGTTATAAATAAAACCACGGATAATCTAAAACTAGTCAGGTGAAAACGCCTTGAGCTTCCAAATAGCAATTATTTTACCCGTTGTAAGTATAGTATGCTTAAAACCTAAAACATGCAACGTTAACCGCCATGAAGAAAAAGTTAAAAGGAGGCGACTTAAAGCTTTAGTTTTCTTGTGTAGCGTTGCCGTCACATAGCGGCAGTACGTAAAGAAAAATGCGATCACTGCACGGTACTGCTTTCCTAGGAAACGAAAGAGATTACTGCGCAGCTTGGTCTTCATTGGACGCCCGCGACTCCGTCCGCCTGGACTGCAGAAAAAAACAAATATATCCGGGATGAAAGTACCTTATGTCTTTCTCAGGCTCGAAACTACCTGTGTACTAAATTTCATTTAAATTGGTTCATTAGTTTTGTTACCTTCGTATTTATAATATTATGAGTGGTAAGGATTGAGTTATCTTATATCAATAATATTATATTCATGTTTAATTTTAATATTAAGCATACCTATCTTCATTCTTCATACTTCACATTCATTAGTTACCTTATAGCATAGAGGAATAGTTTTATTCCACTATGCTTATAGTCGCTTGTTAGGTCCCGCTGGGATTCTTAAATGATTTAAGTAATATGCATTTTTCTCAACGTTTCGAATACTACTCATACGAATCATTTTTCTCCTGGGCTTAAAGGAGTTACAGGGTGCGTTTTTTTTGCATAAATGAATGAGAAAACTAACACAAACACTGGATGCTATAAATTTCGCCCGATCAAGTACTTAATTTTCCTCTTTTTATTAACTTCAATTTCCAGCAATATTTCTGGTATAAACTTACTTTATTTGATTTATATGTCGCGCGGAAAGTCTCCAGGCCATGACGGCCTTAGCGTGGAACACTTGAGGTATGCGGGCCATCATTTGCCTCGAGTCCTCGCCATGTTGTACAATTTGTGTATGGGACACTCATACTTACCTGCGAATATGATGAAAAACTGTAGTAGTACCAATTGTGAAAAACAAAACGGGGGACGTTAGTGATAAGTCTAACTATAGACCTATCTCGTTAGCTACCGTTATAGCTAAGGTGTTTTCTGCTTGGCGCGCAACTAGATCGTTATCTAAGTCTACACGACAACCAATTCGGTTTCAGACCTGGACTCTCCACTGAAGCAGACTGTCAAGTACTATACTGAACGTGATACACCCGTATATGCCTGTTTCCTAGACCTTTCAAAGCATTTGACCTGGTTTGTTATAATATTCTATGGCGAAAATTAGAACTATCAACGTTCCAACTGAAATTTGCAATATCTTTAAATATTGGTATTGCAATGTATGAGATAATGCATACTCTGAGCCATACAGGATGGATGAGGCAGGGGGGGGTGACCTCACCCAAGCTCTTCAACCTGTATGTAAACGCGCTGATCGGCGAGCTTGGCAGCCGCATCGGCTGTCACATTGACAGTATTCCTGTCAATAATATCAGCAATGCCGATGATATGGTGCTACTGAGCGCGTCGGCATGCGGCATAGTGAAACTATTAGGTATATGTGAGCAATATGCCCGAGAACATGGCCTGACTTACCGTAAAGAAAAGTGAATGTATGGTCTTTCATGCCGGAGGGGTAGCCGTATTCCACCTATTAGATTACCAAGGGGACGCCCCTAAATTGGGTCAACAAATTTAAATATCTAGGTCATTACCTCGGACATGAAGGATGATGCAGACATGGAAAGAGAGCGTAGGGCGTTGTCTTCAGAGCGAACATGATAGCACGCAGGTTTGCGCGTTGTGGAGGTAAAATTACACTAAATTAAAATTTGGCTCATAAGTACAACGCCCTACGTAACAATATAATAACGCGTTCCGGGTGTTGGTGGGGCTACCTCGGTTCAGCGCGTCAGGGATGTTTGCCGACGCTCGGATGGACTGTTTCTACACAGTGATGCGGAAAAGGTGCACATCTCTGATGCGCCGGGTCCGGGCTAGCCCCAACAGCATCCTCAATATGTTTGACAAAAGGTTTGACTGTGAGTTGCAACATTGTCATGGTGCATCTACTCACAGCCAATCATAATCTGGTATAAACTTACTTTATTTGATTTATAGAGTGCGTACCTTTCGTTAAGGTGGCAACGAAAAAACATCCTGTATACCTAGATTGTCGTACCTCCTCATAATACTTCCTACAAGTCCTATCGCATTCATCGCAGAAGCAATTAGAACTGCATATTATGCACTGCATAAGTTGCATGTTTCTTGTGAAAGTACGTGTTAAATGCAAAAAGCCGAGAAAGCCCACGATCGATTTTTCGTGCACTAAATACTTAATCCTAGATTTAAAGTTATCTGCTGATGTTTAACTAGCACATCTAGGTATACATCATCATCATCATCAGCCTATTGCAGTCCACTGCTGGACGTAGGCCTCCCCCGGGGCACGCCACAAGACTGCCATGGGGGGTATTTGCCCATAGTCACCACGCTGGGCAGGCGGGTTGGTGACCGCAGTTTGTATTTTGGACTATGTTGTCAACACGGGAGGCGCGTCTGCCCAATATAATAATATATATACATACATACATATTATAAAATTCTTAATCCCGTATTAAGGCGCATTGTAAGGTCTTTGCTTTATCCTGAATGATCAACGCACAGCCAAATCGTTGATTTTATCCTACTAATATTTATTTATGTATTACATATAATAAAATTGTAACGGATCGATGTTTGTGCACGCTAATCTCAGAAACGGCTCAACCGATTTCGATGCAGTTTTCAGGAATATTTTGTGACGGGTCCCACTTAACATATAGGCTACTTTTTATCCCGGGAAAATATTTTTATCCCGGAATATCGACATTTTCTTTGTTCTGCAGTCCACGCGGACGGAGTCGCGGGCATCCACTAGTAATAATCATAAAGTTTATAAACGCGAAAGTTTGTAAGTATGGATGGATAGATGGATGAATGGATAGATTTTATTTATTTATTTTTATTTATTTATTTATATCTTAGGAAGATATACAGACTACTTAAGTACAGTAAAATGCAACAATAGACAGTACAATGCCATTAAGCTGTCTCCGCCAATAGATGATATTACTCTTTCAGGTAGAAGCGGCTGGGGCGATTTTAATAAAATTTGGTACCTATGGAGTTAGCTGACACCCTGGATTAACATATGGGCAACTTGTTATCCCGTGAAAATATTTTTATCCCTTTTTTATTTTTTTTTTATTATAATGGATAATTTTGACATTTTATTTTTTCTGCTAGTATTCTATATTTCTACCTTGTTTTGTTTCATAGCTGCTATTGTATCTGTGTATGTATTATCTTCAAATAACACCTACTCTACTATTCAATTATACATAATTTAAGAAGATATTAAATGGGTCAGTCCAATGATTCGGTGTAAAAGAGGACAGAACATCATTAATATTGATCCCAATCTAAAAGCGAATAAATTAATGAATTCAGCCGTAAACACTGTTCGATAAAAAACAGGACACACTATCCTATTCACACCCCTGTTAATTACCGCATGCGCGAGGGAGATGAATATTGATGAATCAAATGAAGATACCTATGTAGACAGACTTTTAAATTGTAGGTCGATTCTGCCGACCGTTACACTTAAATCTAAACTTATTAGTCATGTCTGTCCTTCTCCATCCTGAGACAAAAAGGCACAGATAGGACTAACTTTAAGTGTGATGGTCAGATTTGTCCTTTCTCTACTGGAAAAATTTAGTATTTACCTAAGTACCTACCTATGTAATTGTAAAAAAATTCTAGTCAGTCTAGGTGAGTCACTTTATTTGATGATAAAAATACTATTTACAACGAGTGTTACAAATTAACTGGTATGCCTTGTCTGATCCATTACCAACTTATTCGTACGAATTTTTATAAATATTGAAATATCTATAATAGTTTCCCCTTTCATCCGAAGAGTAGATGGCATGCCCTATTCATTCGCATGTTTTAAAAGTCGTTAAATTAAACTTAGTACGGTTGACTAATCCAATTAAAACTAATATACTCAGATCAAGTAAATACTTGATCTGAGCAAATATAATTTAGTTGTAATGTGGTAAAATATTTATCAAGTTCGATCTGTAACAAATTAGAAATTAAATCGTTTCATTCTACCTTACGGCCTCTTTACACAAAATCCCGGGAGTTCCCTAGACTTTTGCTTTGGGGATTTCCCGTAGAGTAGAAAAGGTCTTCTCAAAAAACAAAAACGTATTTTTAGTGCCGTTTCTAAGGTAGGTACTTGTCAGAACATCGCGTGACTACTACATTATTTAGGCGTTGGGTATATCGCTGGCTTACTTACTTGCTCTTTACTTAGTACGGTTCAGTTTTGTGACACAGTATAAGAAAATTGCAGTAACGGTATAATTTTACAAATAATGTGCTCTCACATTTTTTGTAAAAAGCCTAACTCGCATTAAGTTATTGTGCCATAATAATTCAGCTCATCTGCTATCTCGTACTGCTATTAATGAGGATGACCCAACCCAATTATTATTAAGTATTTTTGAAGGTAAAAAGCGTTCCCCCGACGCGACAAAATTGAATCAAAAATTTCATACGTACGGTCAATAGCAGGCCAAGATAACCATTTGCAGTTCAAAATTAGCGGTTATGCCTCCGACATAAAGGTGGCACAAAGTCCCGAGTAGATAGTCTAGCCATGCTTTAGTTGGTACTTACGTAGTGTTAAAAGTTATTTTTTGCTTTTTATATGGTTTAGCATTTTAAACCTTTTGTAATAATAATTGCGTACTTTTTTTGGGTCGGGGGTTTTTAAATTTAATCCAAACGTCAGATAGCCTATCAGAAGAATAAAGTTGATGCCGTCTTTCTCTAAAAATTAATTGTGATAGAGACAGTATCAACTTTATTTTTCTGATAGGCTAGCCCTCAATCACTCAACCATTAGGGTGTTTTTTCGTAGCCACCATTTACGAAGGATACGTACTCTTTAGATCAAATAAACTAAGTTTATGCAAAAAAAAATTCTGGGAAGGCAAATGATCTTTATTTTAAAAAAATCATTACTTGATCGAGCGGAATTTATAGTGTCCAGTGTTTGTGTTAGTTTTTTTAAACTTAACCAGGTTTTAATAATTTTTTGGGAAAAAATCTTGTTACACGCGTCTTGCATTTATGTAAAAAAAAGCAGTATAAGTATTTACTCAACATTGGATTCTAATATCTTGGGAACTAGACACTTCCCAGGTATGATTCTATGGAGAAAAATGGTCGTGGTAATGTGGAGATTCCGTGGTATTCGGGAACGTTGACGACCAAAAAGACATCCTCTATATAACTCTTATGGCAAAGAAAACAAACATCACTCATCTATGCACTCATCCGAGTGCAATTAGTGGAAAAGGTCTAGGAATACAAGCGTTACCTAAAATCAAGAAACCAATATGTTCGTTCATTTTTCTGGAGAATTCTAAAAAAGTTGTATCACTGACTCCATGAATTGTGTACACACTAAGTAGTTCGTGGTTAAAACTTTAAAGTTCCTTACATGGGCTGTAAACTAGGGCTTAAAGCAGGTGCTATAGCATTTTATGCCTGGTATTACATGACCAATGCCCACACTTTTTCTTTAAAGCTTTCTTGGAAATAGATTTATGTACCTAGTGGACTATAAAAAATGTTTTTTATTCTATTTTAATATAGGTATTGTTTAGTTATAATTATGTATTGTGATAGATTCTGACCGTCACACGAAAACCTAAACTTAAGATTAGTCCTACCTGTCTATTCTATTCTTTCTTTATTGTACACAGACATTTTATATGGAAAAAAATTTTACATTGACAATGTACAAAGGCGTGCTTATCCCTATAAGAGATTTCTTCCAGCAAACCACTTGTGATAGCGAAAGTTACTGTCCCTTTCTGTCTCAACCATTTATCTTAAGTATGGAGAGGACAGACCGGACTACTAAATTTAGTTTACGTTTAAGTGTGACGGTCAGAATTGACCTAATATTGTTCTAAAATAATAGGTGCATAATAAAATAGATCGCTAATGTGAATTTTGTATGGCATTTGCAATGTATTTGTACAATTATGGCTATCGCATTGGTACCGCTAAGCTACTTATCTTAAGATCATCATCATCATCAGCCTATTGCAGTCCACTGCTGGACGTGGGCCTCCCCCAGGACACGCCACAAGACTGCCATGGGGGGTATTTGCCCATAGTCACCACGCTGGGCAGACGGGTTGGTGACCGCAGTTTATATTTGGACTATGTTGTCAACACGAGAGGCGCTGCTGCCCACCTCCCGGAAACCCTTAATCGCCTTGTACGATACCCACGGGCAGATATGGGGTGGTACAAATTCTACTTTGCCGGCACCACGCGGCCATTTTAAGATACCGAACATGACAAAGGTATACTTATATACTCACACTCTCATTTAAGATATAAAATTTTCGCTTCGCACCTCAGTATTTGAGGCAGAGATTTGAATATCTTTTCTCTAGGGATAGGCCATTTACAGTTGCGACTGCATCGCTATTAGCAACTCCCCGGCATAACTCTGGTGCTTACGGCTTTTCCTTTTCGGTGCATGCAGTCAAACTCTGGAACGATTTGCCACACTCGATCAGAGATTGCAGGACGGTTGAGACGTTCAAAAATAAGTTAAGGGGTCACTTTCTTGCACGGGCTGACTGATCGGTTTCAATTTTGCTGAATTTTTGCTAATCCTTTTGATTTTTTTTTTCCTAGCCTGTCTTGTGTGCGTAACATGTAGGTACTTTTATTATTTGATTTGTATGAAATGTTTTAATTTTGTACACATTACCTTTAGTATTGGTCTCACTTTCCTTTCTAGTATGCTGGAAGAAATCTCTTGCAGAGATAAGCACACCTTTGTATACATATAGAATAAGATAGAACATAGGTCAGATAGTTTTACCTACATCTTGGTCACTTGGTTACTTCTATGCTGCACTGGGAGTGAAAAAAAAACGTACAGCTGCTTCTCCTCCCGGGCATACTGTACAAGTCAGTAGAGGGACAAAAGAGTCTTAGTGTTTTTTAGGCGATGAGTTGACCACTTGTCAGTACTAATCGAACTTGTACATCTCAACTATACCCTCAAAATTGGTCGGAAGTGGGACCATGTGGTTCTATCGGACCTTGGTGCTCTGCCTATCCCGTAAGGGATAAATATGTGATTATATTTATGTATGTATGGTTAAGAGACAGCATCACCCTTATGCTTAAGATGCTTAAGATAGGCTATAATAATAATAATAAGAAAAAGTGTTAAATAAAGGGAATAATAATAATAATATTTATTTCAGACACATGATCCATACAATATAATAGATAATTTAAAATAAACATGTAATACTACACACACACAACTAATCAAATCACATAGTGTGAATGACGGCCGACCGCAAAAAAAAGATCCCCAGCTCGCAACGTACCCAACCTCGAGATCCCGCAACGCGACCGGCCGCCATTCCCATGCTATCTGACCGTTGGAAATAATTTCTCTTTACCTAAATCTTTACCAATTAAACTTTAAGCAAAATTTATTCGCACTCATACTCGTAATAAGCAGTGCTATTATCCGGATAAGCTTTTCATTCAAATAGTCATATTATTTTAAGACCATTGTTTTAGCTGCTATTATTCCATTTCCACTGTAAGTAACTACACAAAGGCTGCATTAATGCAGAGAGGAATGCCAAATAACCATCGCGAGCTAGCTTTGAATTTTTCTACTAATCCTTCTGTAGCGTTTAGTAGAGTCTGTAGAGTTTGTAGCACCCCTACCAGCCCGTTGGTATCGTACGAGGCGATTAAAGGTTTCCGGGCAGCAGCGCCTCCCGTACTGACAACATAGTCCGACAATCACACTTCGGTCACCAACCCGCCTGCTCAGCGTGGTGACTATGGGCAAAACCCCCCTGTGGCAGTAGCCTTGTGGCGTGCCCTAGGGGGGGGGGCTTCGTCCAGCAGTAGACTGCAATAGGCTGAAGAAGAATCCTTCTGTATGCACATACATACATACATATACACACGGCTGTGTTTCCGATATGGGGTAGCCAGGACGCAGGATCATCAAGGAGATCCAGGGACCGATGTAAATAACCACTGACAGGTTGCTAACTTTACCTGAGAGAATGCCCCAGTTCCTTAGTCGACTCTTACGACATGCACGGAAGGAGATGCAGCTGATGTGTTCTTGTGAAATTCAAGGAAATTCTCACAATAGATACGATTATAAATCACTCACTGATTGCAGCATCTCTTTTTTATCCTGCCTTCATTCGAAACAAACTAATATAAATCCAGCGTGCGGAATAACGAACAAAAAAAGCAGCCCTACATTAGTGAAGCACCAATATCGATGTCCATTTATCGATATTATAGACAAACTTTGGACGCAAGCTAATAATGTTAGGAACTTTACACCTCCAGAGATCGGGCACGTACATAATTTATGGATTTCCTTTAGACCGTTGGGAAAACCGCGGGTCAATTTCTAGATGTGAATAATATTATTGATGTTATGTTTTGGTATTATATGATTGGATTATGAAGTGCTTTGGGTAATCATTTTAAATGTTTTTTAAAGGATACACTAACGTTATCTCACTAGCTACTATACTTTCTTCCGAATCTTTATTGTGAACAAAGTTTATTCGAGTAGTTTGTTACCTAAGGTTTTTTTACGCTTAATATTACAATCATATAGAATAAGAACTGTACCTAATTTCTATTTTAAGCATTAATTTTCTAGAAACACTGTAATTTACAACTTATCAATATGTATATCTAATTATGTAGGGGAGAGCCTTGTACCTTGGGACGCCTTGTACCTTGGGACAAGCTCAAAAGTTTGGTGTTATTGCATTGATAAATTACTGGTAGTGCCATCTAGTATCTCCTTGAGTATAACCTTCGGTACGCATGTACTGAAGTCGGCCATTTTGACTCGTGTCGTCATTGAGGTTAAAGGTCGTGTTTTGTAGGTGCATTTTTTTTTTATAATCAGTTTAAATCTTCGTTGTTCTTCAAATATTTCAACGTAAGTGATTGCGCTTAAATTTAATTAATTTGAATACTCATTTACAACTATTTATTTTTGTAGAAATCAATATAAATAAGTATATTTAATTTTACGTGTATTTTATTACAATTGCAGATATTTGTACCTTGGGACGGCTTAATTTTTGTACTTTGGGACTGTCCCAAGGTACAGCCCAACATGTTTCTTTTTTTAGTTAATCGATACTCGGTAGTACTTCGACTTTATGTATTTATAACGTTTCAGATGCCGCGAACAAAAATAATATTATCCGGTTAAAACTAAATAAGGAAAATGTCAACAATGCAGTTAAGGCAGTTATTGAAAAACGTATGTCGATTCGGAAAGCAGGGGAAGTCTTTGGTTTATCGAAAAGTTTAATTGGCCGTTACGTAAAGACACACATAGAATCGAAAAATGATGAATTTGTTTACCAACCCCACAATGATGTCAAACGAATTTTTACTGAACCAGAAGAAGAACAGTTGGTAGAATATTGCTTAAAGGCGTCTCAATTTCACTACGCATATGAGTACGCAGTTAAATTAGAAAAAAAATATCCAAAGGCTTGGGATGAAAATAAAAAAGCTGGTAAGACATTCTATTCATATTTTATGAAACGACATCCAATTCTAAGTTTGCGCAAGCCGGAAGCAACTAGCTTAGCACGAGCAACGGCATTTAATAAAGCAAATGTCAATTTGTTTTTTACCAAATACAAAGACTTGCTATTAAAATACAGTTTTACAAGCGAAAGAATTTATAACGTTGATGAAAGTGGCCTGTCTACGGTTCATACCCCAGTAAAAGTTTTAGCCCCAAAAGGAACGAAACAAGTCGGCAACATAACCTCCGCAGAGAGAGGTAATAATGTTACAGTCATTGCCTGTATTAATGCCCTTGGAAATAGTGTTCCACCTTGCATGATTTTCCCAAGAGTACACTTCAAAACCCATATGATCACTGGTGCTCCTCCAGAAACTTTGGGGCTTGCTACTTCTAGTGGGTGGTCTAATAGTGACAAATTTGAAGATTTCTTAAAGCACTTTATCAAACACGTAAAACCCGATAGCGATAATAAAGTGCTACTTATATTAGACAACCATGAGAGTCATCTCTCAATTAAAATAATTGATCTGGCTAAGAAGAACGGTATCGTCTTGTTCACGTTTCCGCCTCACACCAGCCATAAACTACAGCCTTTAGATAGAACAGTTTTTGGTCCTCTTAAGAAATATTATAATAAAGCATGCAACGATTGGCTTATGCAACATCCAGGAAGGCCACTAACTATTTACAATGTCGCGGAATGTTTTGGCACTGCATACCCACTTGCCTTTACACCGTCCAACATTCAAAATGGGTTCAAAGTTTCGGGAATATGGCCCTTTAATGATAATATTTTTGGAGAGGATGAGTTCCTTAGTTCTTTTGTTACTGATAGGCCACATGTGCAAATTGCTCCCGATGGTGGCAATGCGTCAAGCACTCAATCAAATGAAGGCGACACACAAACAAATTGTGTTTTCTCAGTATCATCGACTGATAAACCATGTGTGATACAAGATGTTGATAATACATCATACACCAAACCGAATGAGGGCGTTACACAAGATAGTCCTTTACCAGGACCATCGACATCTTTTGCTGATAAAATGGCTTTACCAGTGACACCAGAAATGATTCGCCCGTTCCCAAAGGCACCACCACGCAAAAATAAGACGTCCGTTAACAGAAAAGGTAAAACAAGGGTCCTAACCGATACCCCTGAGAAGTTGGAATTGGAGTTGTTGGCCACAAAGAAAAGGAAGAAAGAAGCTAATACAAAGGTGAGATCTGTTACTAAGAAAGTGCTCTGCAGCGAAGAAAAAATAAGCAAGAAAGTAAAACCTGTTAAAAAGAGGGTTCCTAAGAAAGTAAATGTTAGCAGTAGTGACGACGAAACTGATATAGTCTTGGAGAGTGATACATGTGATGACGATCTAGACGAAAACATTTGCCTAGGGTGTGGTGAGAATTATTTTCAAACTTCAAGCAAAGAAGATTGGATTCAATGCATTACTTGCCGAGGTTGGGTCCATGAAGATTGCACCTGCTTTGAACAATATTGTAGAAAATGCGGATTAAAGCAAAAAAAGTGATTTATTAGCAGTATAAGTACCTACCAACGGTCTACCTACAAATTTGTTTTTGATTTTTATGTTTTTCCTAAAAGATAGTTTTGTGCTACTATTTCTGTAATGCCTTTTAAATAAGTGTCCCGAGGTACAGTATATAGTGTCCCAAGGTACATTAGGTGATTGTACCTAGGGACAAAAATCCCTAAAGACTTAATTGTTATTTGTTCGTAGATTACACTGAATATATAGTTTATTGCGGCTTTAAATCGTAGTTTTATTATGCATGAATCTAAATGTACAATAATTTGTAATAATGTATAAACATTGTCTTAAATACATATAATTTAAAAAAAGTGTCCCATGGTACAAGGCTCTCCCCTACCATGGTACCATGTAATACTGAAGACTAAGAAAAAAGCATTAAAAATATCGATAAATGGCACATCTCTAGACACAAAGCTTACAAAACCTTATCATTAAGCTACGATAAACTAGGCTGCAACTGAAATTCAACACTGGAAGTGGCAGGGGCGGTTGTACAGGTTTATTTTTAAAAGACCTGGGACAGATAATGTTACAATACGAGCTTCAGCGAAGTTTATAAAGTTACTCCATCCGCGTGTACCTACTGCAGAAAAAACAAAATATCGAAATTATCCGGGATAAAATTATTTTCTCGGGATAAAAAATAGACTATGTGTTATTCTGATATGTAAGCTATATTATTGTAAAGTTTCATTACAATCCATTCAATAGTTTTAACGTGAAAGAGTAACAAACACCCATTCATATTTACAAAGTTTCGCGTTTATAGTATTAAGTAGGATATATACAGGGTGTTTTTTTGTGGCCACCTTTAACGAAGGGTACGTACTCTATACATGAAATAAAGTAAGTTTATGCCAAAAAAAATGCTGGGAAAAAAAAATTTTTTTTTTGAAAAAAATTTTTATATACCTTGGTCGTGCAAAATTTATAGTGTCTAGTGTTTATGTTAGTTTTTTTATAGACAGATATTAATTATTTTTCGTGAAAAAATCCTGCTACGCGCGTCTATGTGCATTTATGCAGAAAAACGCAGTCTATTTACTCAACTTTGGACCCTAATATTTTGGAAACCAGACACTTCCCAGGTATGCTTCCATGGAGAAAAATGATCGTGATGATGAGGAGATTCCGTAGTTTTCGGGAACGTTGACGACCAAAAATTAACCTGTATATACCAAGGGAGTTTAAGTTCATCAAGTCTTCATCAAAATGGAGGGCTAGAATATTATTAGTCTTTTCACAAGATTGCTCGCGATGATCTTTTAAAGATGAGTAATCAATTTGTTTTAATCAATTATTTTTAGATTACCTATTCCCTGTCTGAACCTCATTACTTAGTTAAAACTCGTTTTTTACCCTGTGTCACTCGCACGACTTTAGACGATATTTTAGAGATAGGGCAAAACTCAAATGCTACAACCCGTTTAGGCTCCAGAGCATGGCAAAGAAATAAATATACCTACACTGGAAAAACATAACCCTCTTTCTGGCGCAGTCGGGTAACTATACCAAACTGTAAGTAACTGAATTATCACATAAAAGTAAAAGAGAAAAGCAAAGTAAGTAGACTATGAGTAGAACTACTTAATCTTAACTTTTTTACATGGTACCTACCTATATTTTAAAACTAAGTTTTCCGGTCTTGCTTGAGGATACTTACAAAATTCCTACCCTTATAGAGGTCTGGATCTGGACTTTGCTTTTTTAATTTAAAAACTTTTGGGGCAAAAGAAATGTTTGTACCTAAATAAAATTCAATGTTTTAACTCGAATATAATAAGTTTATCATCAGGAGACCTACTTACATGTGTTTAAAATAAATAACGGTAGGTACATCGTTCAATTGAAAATCGATTAGGTACTTATTTACAGATCTTGTTTAAAAATATGACTGACCATTAATTATTCATCATAATAGTACCTACCTAATTAAGTAGGATAACACAAATGACATACCTTTTTTTAACGATGTTAGTTAATTTTATTTAGGTAGGTAGTCATGTTCGACAGATTTAGTTCTGTTAGATATTACGAGTAGGTATCTATTGACCTGTCTATTAGAAAAATATGTTTCTTTGTTTAGTTAAGATTTATGTTGAATCTTTTATATAACATCAAACTGTCCGTTTACACTGTTTAATACAAATAGAAGTATAATAATGACGTAGAACAGCAAGCAATAATTTTATTGATACTAATATAGCTACTATGGATTAAAAAAACATGCCAACAATAAATTTAACGCATTCACTGCATTCACTGCCTGCCTTCGCGCGGCGTCTACCTATTTGCGATTTCTTGGCTTTCTAGATGTGCCAGTGACGCGTATTAGCGTCCATACAAATTTGTCTTCGCTCGTCAACAACTCTCAGCTCGGTCAATGATCGATTGAATTATCACGTCCGTTTGAAAAAAAAACAATACAAAATTTTTCACTCTTTACTCACATAACATGTTATGTTTACAAAATATAAAACACCACTCGAGTTACTACAAAGGAATTCGAACATTGTTTAAGCCTGTGTTTAAGCTTAACATTCCGTAAATTTGACAGATATTTCAATAGTATTATACTGTCAAATGTAATTTGAAACAGTGACAACTTAACAATACCGTATACATAACACATTTTATTTACAAGCACATTGACAAGTAAGTACTCCGCCGCTTACTAAATAGCAGCGACTGTAGTCCTTTGAACGAAGCTCCTCGCACGCCTGGTCGCAGCTGACGGCGAAACTCCTGTACGCCGTCTCATACACTTCTGCTGTACTTCCCAACACGAACAGCAGTAGGGCGAAGAAAACAAGCTTTGTATACATGATGGTTGTTTATCGTTGTTGTTTCGCGAACGTGGTATGGAGGTTTGTAATGATAGTATGGACGTCTGCGTCGATTGAGGTTTGGAAGGTGACTAACTTCATGCTTATGCATTTTTACTTAAAGTCTTTGAGTATACAGACAGATAGTTGTCCGCAAAATGTGTGTGTGTAGCGGGTTTTAGGGTTCGTGGGGTGAATAAAATAAAATACTTAAGATGCGTAGAATAATCATATATTTATGTATGCGATATAAAATATTATATGTTGTTTTGCTATATGGTTTACTTATAGTATTTATAGGTACTTTACATTTTTGTATAACGTTGATAAATTATGCCGTACTAGTTTTAACTTTGGATAACGTTAAAAGATATTTTAACCTTATAAATAAATTTAGGTACCTACTAACTTAGTTGTAAGTCCTAGGTTTAAATCATTCTACGTATCTAGGTACAACCGTACAATAAATAGGATAAGTTTTTGTTTTAGAGTTTACAAAGAAAAAGTTTGAATACTTACTACATTTGTAATTGAATGTGTACCTAAGTAATAACAATAAAATAACCATGCATTCAATATTATCTGGATTTAGAACAAAAGACAAGCAAAGCCAATTTATGGACTTTAAAATACCTATTATTTTTTACATAATTTTATTTCTATATATTTTTAAAATAAAAAAATACCTAATAAACTAATCTCGTAATATTTATATATTCAACTAAAATCGAATTGTTACGGAACCATGCTACACTTAACGTGTCACGCCCGGGCGCCCCGCAGGTTACGTCGCAGGTAGTCTTATAAACATGGATTCCTTCTAAGAAACCAGTTTGGTTGGGAAATCACAAGGAAAAAACATTTTTATTTAAAATACCATAGAAATCGATCCCATATGCACCAAAAAGGTGTAAAATAGTATTATCTAGCCCTAAAATACCACGCTAAATCACGCGTTCAAATACCTAATAACAATTTTAAATATAATATTTTATCTATTCTCTCGTTGAATAATAAAGTAAATGAATAGGTACCTACTTCAAAAGTTACATAAAATTTTAAGGCCCAGGACTCCTAGGAGACCAAATGCTATTAGATAATTTATTAATTTTAATTTGTAACCGGAGGCAGGCAGTCGTCAAAAGTTATTTTTGTTAGAGTAAAAAGGGGATTTTGATATTAGTTTCTGTTCCTATCGTTCCCATGGGAATTTGGGAAATCCTCCCCTAATCACTCCCTTAATAACATATAACTTTTAACGTAGCTAATCATAAATTAGATTCGACTATTACGTCCAAAAATATTGGCTTTGCTTATTTATTTATTAATTTATCCTTTTATTAATTACAAAAACTTAAAACTCTCCTATCTTACAGTCCTACAAAAACTTTAAACTATCATGATGTTATTACTTATTACAAAAGAATAAAATCATCATTTAAGCGAAATATTGCCTAAATTTTACGGATATTCTATATATTTTGCTGTCAAATGTCATATTTAAAACGAATTTAACTTTAGGCGCTCTTTTATAATAACACCGTCAGTTTCTGAATCAGTAACAGAAAAACATATTAATTTGATTGAATTCTTTACTCTCTGTTTTACATTATGCTTAAGGTCGATTACTCCAACGGTCAGATATAATAATATTATAATAATAATTAATTCATTTATTATGGCCAAAAAAAATTTACATTACTTACATAGTTAGCACTCTAGCCCTACGCTAGGATACCCTGTGTCGTGGAACTAGTGACTTCCTATGGTTATGTAATGCTAGATCCATAAATACAGAAAAACAGAGATTAAAATTTAAAAATTTAATAAAAAATTCGAATTACCAATTAAATACGAGAAAAACTATTTAATTAATTATTAAAAAATGAATAAATTAATGATAATATATCTGAACTATAAAGTTGATGCTGTCACAATTTTGACCAAGGCAATGTTTAGAGAAAGGCGGCATCAACATTATCTTTCAGAAAGGTTTACATTAAGGTCGTCGGCCTTCTTCTTCTTAAATCGGCCCTAAAAGTTATACCTTCGTGGTTTTCAATTCAATAGATTTTCGTATTGTTTCAGGAACCGCATCGAAAGGACAGCATCCAAAAGATGGCGGGGTTCGGTACGAAGGGTGCTCTCAGCTGTCATTTGTAAGTCATATATCCAGTAATCTACCTATAAACCCAAGTTTATGTCCTAAAGGGGTATGCAGAGACTACTGATCAAAAATTCCTCTTGTGCCTCCATCAGATTAATTAATCAACTAATTAAAGCAGATGGGAATAAGCAGTTATAAAGAAGCTCAAGATCTCACAGCAAGCAATGGAAAGGGCTAGGGTTTCTCTACGTGATCAAATCAGGAATGACATCTTAAGGTGAACAAAGGTCACTGACACAGTGCAACGGTCAACACGGATTCTAGAGTGGATACCACGTATCGGCAAGCACAGTGGGAAGGCCAGCCGCGATATGGACTGACAACCTAGCTAAGGTTGTAGGAATCTGCTGGATGCAGGCCACTTCCGACCGGTCGGAGTGACGGTTATTGGGGGAGACCTAATGTTCATCAGGGACTTCACATGGTTGGAAACGACGATGATGATGACTGCGGATATTTAACGCAATTACACAGTTCCTTTCGAATTTGTTAAGTATAGTCAATTTCTTTTTTACTAAGGCATCATAAAACAAAATCACAACTCAAGAAACTTTAGACACAGAAACGTCGCATCGTACCCAAAGTGTCTTCGCAGCTCATTACGTTTTAGTACCTCGCTCGGAGCTATGTTGCCCTGGTACTTGAGATCCTGACATGATTGTATTATCTTGAAACGTGGAAGGAATTTTCATTACCCAGACCTATGCGAATTCACTTGTAAATAATTGTATTATGTACCTAGAGAGAATATTTGAAAGCTGTTTAATAGAGTTAGTTTACTTTACATATATAATAAGTTAATTGACCCGGTAGCTCAGTTGGTGAGAGCACTGCGCGGAATGCGAGAGGTCGTGGGTTCGAGTCCCACTCGGGTGAAAAAAAAATCATTTAAAAACATATTTATAATTTATAATCTTGCTATATGGATTGCGACGATGTGAAGACAAAGAACGAGAAAGTCATAAAAATATTATATTAACCAACACTAGGAAATTCAAAAGTAGTATTGTATGCATATTATGCTGACAACTATAGTAGGTATAATCTAAAAAGGGTTAGCGTTAACTACAAAATCACTAAAGGAATATATCCAGCTACGTATAGCATGAAATATGAGTGACAAGGTGCTAACTCATCGTTTGAGTGAACGCTCGTGAGTTCTTATATCATCATACTCGTAAACATTAGATATGTAATAAACTTATGGAATTTATTGCGTTTTTAGCATGGACGGACGTGTCATTCAACTAAAATCTTTCCATTATGAGCTTTAAAAGAAACTACCTATATATTGTACTAACTCCATAAATAATGGATAAGGGCTAACTATCTCCCTCTTACACATACTCTTCCAGATAAACTGTCCTGCTTCAGTCACCTGGGTCACAAGCGTATTAGGTCGCAAGAGCAAAAAGTAAAAGGGAGTCCTGTTCCAGTAGAAATTTAGGAAAAGCCTTTTTTCGTACTTATCCTTTACTCCCTAAAGAACATAGTTAATCTTAAATAAGAACCATTATTCTCTAATCATCACTCTCACCTTAGCTATAAGATGAAGGCAGGAAGTGATGATGGCTCTCTAACCATCTCCCTCTTACACATACCTTTCCAGATAACCTGTCCTGCTTCAGCCACGGCTGCAGCACTGGCTGGGTGACAGGCGTGTTGGGTCGCGAGGCCCTCGCCGGCGGCGCTTGGCTGTCAGCTCTGCCATGCCTGGTGGCTTTACCTGCTGCGCCGTTCTTTGCAGTGCTAGCAGAAGTTAGGGGACGGAGGGTTGGCGGCTTCTGTGTAGCTGTTAGTTTTATGGTAAGTATTATGTTATTATATTCCTAATGGTATATTACCCTTCAAGACGGTTGTAGGGATTTGTGTCCTTGGTTGGCATAAGGCTTATTTTGATAATATACCTTGTTGACATTTAAAAAAGGGGTTGTAGAAATTAAACTTTAGGTAGCACTTGACCATCAACTTTGTCCCAAGTTGATAACTCATATCTTAGACAATAAATTCCTAACTATGTTAGTTCTTCTAGATATTCATAGGTTCTCAATCTTCCAGTTAAGCTGGTCTCTAGCCGCATGGTGTGGACCAAAAGGCATGTGGGTGGCCCGAGCGGCGGCGGGGGCGGGGGGCGCGGGTGCGTTGTCCCTCGCCCCGTTATATTGTGCTGAAATCGCCCCCAGGACGAGAGGGCTGGCTGCAATGCCAGCCCTGGCATGTAGGTGAGGAATTGAGGATACCTATAGGATAGGATTAATGGCAGCAGAAGCTTACGGTAATCAGCAAAATGATGGTAGATATGTCAGTTTTTATGGGCCAGACAAGGTCTCATACATATACATAGAGAGGCAGCTGCGTTCCCGAAATGAGATAGCCAGAACTACAGGATTATAAAGGAGGAAAATAAATAGTCACGTTAGCATAGCAGATGATGTAGATGTAAATGACAGAATACAAGGCCTCATTAAATAAAATGTTGCACCTGACATCTCCCTGAACTAGACAGTAGCAGTTTAACTCTTGATGATTCCCTTCTCCTCCTGGTAGAAGTTTGATGGTACTTAATTTTGTTAACGCTAAAGTCCAACACAAAATGTGCAAATGAAAGTTCAAACTACATATATTTTAAGGTCTGGTCAACTGCTGTACAGTACTACTCATTGCAATCCTGGTTCACATGATACCATGAAAGCTATAAGGCATTCCTTTATACTTACAAACATAATCCAATTATCATCATAATCCAATCCGATCCTCGTGAAACTGTTCCGGTGGCTGAAAAACATCATCATAAGTTATGCTCATGAACCTATTCTGATTCCAGTTGCGGCATCCTGTACGCCTTTGCAGCTGGTGGGATGCTGTCTCCTCACGCACTCTCCCTGTCCATGGCGGTGCCTCCTGTGGTGCTGCTGTTGTCTCTGGCCTGGTTGCCGGAGACACCCTCGTTCCTTATTAATGTGGGCAGGATGCAGGTAGTTTGAACCTTCATTACCTGTTATATTTCCAAGTTCTGCTGTTATAGTTTTCCCTAAAGAGAGATTGTGCTTTAAGTATGCTTCTAGTACACGTGGAATTGTGGACTTAGCTAGATTAATGCTTTTTGCACTGACGACGATGCAAATCGAAAACAAGTATGGAGTTACAACGTTAACCTCTTTACAGGACGCTGCTCGTGTTATGTGCTGGTTCGAAGGCTCGGACTTCCGCGAGGACCTCACAGACGTGATTGAGCAGCAAGAGGTCCGCATCAGGACCTCCGACTTCCACCGCAACCGGCGCGACTCTGATGTTTTCCAGCCCATGCTGAAGAGGAGCAGCGGCTTGGAGTCTAATGAGGATAGGGACGAGCCGAAGCCTTGCAGGGAGTTGTGTGAGTAAATACCTCAGATCACTATAATAATAAAACAAAGACGCTTCCCGCTGTCTGTCCCTATGTTTGCTTAGATCTTCAAATGTACGCAACAGATTTTGATGCGGTTTTTTTTATAGATAGAGTTATTCAAGAGGAAGGTTTATATGTATACTAGGAACCCGCCCCGGCTTCGCACGGGTGTAATGCCCTTTCACGTGGACCAAGTCGTGAGTGGCCGATAGTAAATTAATAATGTAACTGAACTATGCCAAGCTGATTCAACTCTCAATGTTGTAGAGTTTATAGGTAGTATACCTATATACTTGTAATATCACAGATATGATAATCAGAGGTCGGAATTAGGTAGAGTCATTTATGTACTTGCACTGATTTCATACAGCGAAAGAAGAAAGTGGATATGCCTCAAATTCCGGTATTAATTTTAAAGAGCAGAAAAAATCCCGTGATTTATTAAGTAAAAAGTTATTTACCTTTACACAATTTAAACTACTGCACGCGCGACGTTGCCAAACTTACATCAATGACATTGTCCATTAGAAATCCTGGGAAGGTCCACATTAATATCAACATTTCGATGCAAGTACATAAATGACTCTACCTAATTCCGACCTCTGGATAATACATAATATCTATTGGATTGCTCGTTCACTATGTAAAAAGTATAAAGTTTCAAATAAAATAAACAAACTGAACCCAGCATTGGTCATTAAGTTACCAGATTAGGCTCTTCATTGTCATCATACTTAATTGTATGTAAGCTTTAAGGTGTTTTGCTTCGTCATGATGTCTTTGGCTATGTATATCTTCGTATAGACTTTGTTTACATCATCAAACCCCTACATACATCACATTCTTTCCAGTTCGCCACCGCAAATCTCGCCGCGCGTTATTCTCTTGCTGCGTCCTCTTCTGTGCCGCAGCCGGCAGCGGTGCAGGTGCGGTCGGTAGCTTTGCCACTGCCATACTGCATTCCACACATACTGTGGCAAGACTGAATGTTACTGCGTATAATATTAGTATTTACAATGGGTGAGTTTTATATTTATATTTATATTTACTTTTATATTTATCACTGTAACATGATGGAAGGGTTGGAAGGGAAAGACCTCGCCGGACTTTCACCGATCAAATTGGTGAAATTCTAAAGAAAGGTCAGGTCAAGAGTACCCTAAACCGACAAGCGTGCATGAAAAATATCATGAAAGTAGATGAAGCGAAAGAGGTGTGTCAGGATCGTAGCAAATGGAGATCCGTGATCTCTGCCTACCCCTCCGGGAAAGAGGCGTGATTATTATGTATGTATGTATATATGTATATGTAACATGATAATAAATAATAAATGTTCACACACTTTCACAACACATTGACCTAGTCCCACACTAAGATCCCTAAGGTCTTGTGTCGTGGGTACTAAGCAACGGTATATAAATACATATATAAGTATAGAAACATCCATGACTCGGAA
The DNA here is from genome assembly GCA_014607495.2 of Carposina sasakii. Lineage (NCBI taxonomy): Eukaryota > Metazoa > Arthropoda > Insecta > Lepidoptera > Carposinidae > Carposina > Carposina sasakii. The sequence goes on from CP053170.1 coordinate 9,429,143, forward strand.
ACAAACATCGACATTCATCACATCGATGTTTGCACCTACCGGGATACCTATGGCGTCACAGGCAGGGCCACTACCGACTACACCAATCGGTCGTCGTGCATATACATACTTGTACACACTATGCTCCTTGCAATGACAACTAGCATAACGCCTAATAGAATGCCCGAGTTCCTTAGTAGATTCATACAACATGCACGGAAGGAGATGCAGCTGATGTATTGTAATGTAATGAAGCCTGCACAGGACCCTATAATCCGTTATAGTTTCTGCTTCTGCTCTAAGCAAATGTACTCTTCCTATTATCTATACAGGATGATTTTTGGTCGTCAACGTTCCCGAAAACTACGGAATCTCCTCATCATCACGATAATTTTTCTCCATGGAAGCATACCTGGGAAGTGTCTGGTTTCCAAAATATTAGGGTCCAAAGTTGAGTAAATAGACTGCGTTTTTCTGCATAAATGCACATAGACGCGCGTAGCAGGATTTTTTCACGAAAAATAATTAATATCTGTCTATAAAAAAACTAACATAAACACTAGACACTATAAATTTCGCACGATCAAGGAATTTAAATTTTTTTTTCAAAAAAATTTTTTTTTCCCAGCATTCTTTTTGGCATAAACTTACTTTATTTCATGTATAGAATACGTACCCTTCGTTAAAGGTGGCCACAAAAAAACACCCTGTATAATGCTTCGTTGAACTATTTATCTAACAGTACAATTAGGTACATTACTATTATTATTTATATCCCAAACTACCTATAGGTATACTTGTTTACTTATCAGGGTCAAACTGTTTTCGCTTTAAACATCCTTTATCACCGCAATGTATTCTTGGAAACTTGTTTACCTACTATCGGTGCAATTCAAACTTCCTCTTAAATCTTTAGGACGAATAATGTAAGTTTTAATTTAATATTAGAACAACCACACGAGCGGTATACGAGGCTTCGGATGTCGGAGCATTGCTGTGTGGTGTAGCGCTAGTGCTTGGGGCAGCGGTCGCTATATCTACAATAGATAAAGTGGGAAGAAAGGTAAGGCCACTAATGAGGATGTATAAATGAGTAGTGAACAGAGTATCTACCTTTATTTGGAATGGAAATAAAAGTAGAAGCTTCTGCCTTTCCTAATGGGACAGAAGCGTAATATCATGAGGCTCTGACGCTAATAGCTTATAATACCTATTTAAAATGACACGGAAACATTTCCCATTGGATTCGTTACCAGTCGCTAGATTGTTGTACTTGTGCCTGAAAAGCGGCGGTAGGCTCACCTCTGGGACTTAATAGGCTAAGTGATGAAAAATGATGTGTAATTTTTACAATTGTGCCCAACCTCTGTGGGATAGTGGTCGTGACTATATACCTACACAAGTAATCTTCTATTTCAGACATTACTGCTATGGTCAAGTTCAGGCATGGCCTGCTGCCTCGTTCTTCTAGGCATATACTGCGACCCGCGACTCAATCTGCCCATGCACCACCTGAATTTGTGGCCTTACAAACAAATACACCAGCCTTACAACCTTAGTAGAGATTTTGAGAATTATACACTGAATACCACATTTGTGAAACCCTGGTATAGAATTGGGTTCAGGAATGGAAACTTGACTGAGCCTCATGCTGAGGAGTTGATGAGGAAGGATGCCGTGGATCATGAGGAGGGTATCTGGCCCCCGACTGTATTGTTGTCAATTGCAATGTTTTTGTACAATATCGGCTTGGGATCTGTGCCTTATGTGCTGATATCGGAGTTTTTTACCGTCAATGTAAGTAGATGATAGATACGCTATAATAAGAATAGAATAGACTGCTTGTGGCAGTAGCCTTGTGGCGTGCTCTGGGGGAGGCCTACGTCCAGCAGTGGACTGCAATAGGCTGAAGAAGAAGAAGAAAACTTGCTTTAAAAAGCTATTTTGCAGAATTAGGAATATTTATACATAAAGTAAAAATGTAATGGATCGCTGTCTGTACATGGAAGATATATGACAAAAAATATTAAAGGAGACCTTTTTTTGAATTTTTGTCTGTTTGTCGGTTTGTCTGTTTGTCTGTGCGTTTGTGCACACTAATCTCAGAAACGGCTGAACCGATTTCAATGCAGTTTTCAGGAATATATTGTGACAGGTCCCACTTAACATATAGGCTACTTTTTATCCCGAATAATTTCGATATTTTGTTTTTTTCTGTAGTCCACGCGGACGGGGTCGCGGGCGTCCACTAGTCAATAATAATATTGGGCTTATAATAAGGAAACATCCATGGCTTTCAAACATCAATATTTGGCACGAACTTACTGGAATTTCAACTCATATTGCACTACCAAGCCAATCTTATTTTTCTGAGATTTTAAAGTATTCCTATTAAAAGATCCACTTGGAACAACTGCTCAATGCTAGATTTGATGGTATACGCAGATCCTACTACTGCGTCTCTTTTCGTTTGTATACGAAGGAGCATGACAGTAACTTAAGCTTTTCTCATTCCAGGTTCGCACACTTGCATCAAGCCTGCTCATTGCCTTCATGTGGCTTTTCAACTTCCTAGTCCTCCGCTACTTCTCCACTGCAGCTATCTCTCTCGGCCTCCACGGAACCTACTATATCTGCGCCACTCTAACATTCCTTGGATTTTTATACATACTCCTGGTTTTGCCAGAGACTAGAGGGAAGAGCCAGGAGATTATTGAAGAGGATCTGAAGGGTCCTCTACTGGTGTACAAGAAACGAAAGACTGACGACAGCCGATGACAGAGCCTGTCGAATATTTTGATGGTGTTCCTTCTAATGTTCTTAACTTGATGTAAGTAGGGGAATTATTAAGATTAGAGGGTTAAAAATCTGGACACATTATTTGATGTTCTAAAATTGTCATTTAGGCCTCAGGAGGGTTGGCATAATGATTGGTATCAACAAACAAATGCCAAATCCTTGGCTATGTGTGTTTTGAAAGAAACCATATTGCACCGACATCATAAATAATGGAATAAGGTCAGGAATGGATGATGATGATGACACTAGTGAAGGTCACACAACCAACTCAAAAAGGGATCATAGTCAGTTAATGTGCTGACTATTTCTTTTCGAGTTTAATGTATGAATTTGTGGCCTACATCCAGCGGTGGACTGTAATATTATAGGTATAAGGTGTCAGTTGACATAATAGTCTACTCTATTCGTCTTCAGCCTTATTGCAGTCCACTGCTGGACGTAGGCCTCCCCCAGGGCGCGCCACAAGGCTACGGCCACAGGAAGGTTTTGCTCATAGTCACCGCGGTGGGCAGGCGGGTTGGCGACCGCAGTGTGATTTTTGGACTATGTTGTCAGCACGGGAGGCGCTGCTTCCCACCTCCTGGAAACCCTTAATCGCCTCGTACGATACCCACGGGCAGGCATGGGGTGGTATAAACTCTACTCTGCCGGCACCCCGCGGCTACCCTCTATGTTAGATCTAGACTCTATTTCTAGATAATAAATTAATTATTCTTATTGAATTGTCATATCAAAATACTTAAAGAAAAGTTGTGTTACATATTACAAAAGAATTTTAAACATTGACTAAATTTGACATACCTATATTTCATACATTTTTTGCCATTGTCATTTTAATCAGTGTCTAATATTGGACACAGTTTTGTAATAACACTGGATGAGTTTAAAATTTTACGAAACCTGGTAAAAAATAATTCCAGTTAATATAAAATTTAAGAAATAAGTAAATATTAAAAACAATGAGATTGTAAAAATAGGTGTATGTACAAATTTTGATGATGATGATGATGATGATGTAATAAATTAACATGACGTAAGGAATAATGATGACGAGCAAAAGAATTAAATGCCAAACAATTTTGCCACAAAAATGTGCTGACATAGACAATGTAAGTAGGTAGGTAGTGTTATTGTAATGGCGTCGTTTTTTTTTAACTACGTTAATTTTAAAACGTGATTACCAGAGGTCGGAATTAGGTAGTCATTTATGTACTTGCACTGATTTCATACAGCGAAAGAATAAAGTGGATATGCCTCAAATTCCGGTATTAATTTTAAAGAGCAGAAATTTTATGTTAATTATCTTTGTTTTATTTGTCTATCTCTGAGGGTTTTATTATTATTTATTTGTAATATTGTTGACCACACGGGATTGTCCATTAGAAATCCTGGGAAGGTCCACATTAATATCAACATTTCGATGCAAGTACATAAATGACTTTACCTAATTCCGACCTCTGGTGATTACGTATGTATATCATTGTCTCAATAATACCAAGTATATGTGTTTGTACACGGCTGTGTTTTCGAAGTGGGATAGCCAGAACAAAGCGATCATATACGAGACCCCAAAGCCACGTTTGACATAAATATATGCAGCTGAGGTATTCCAATGAATCCCGCATTATCCCGCACAGGAATAAAGTGAATACTCGTAAATATTTATAAATAATTTCCGGGAAGGTTTGGCGTCAGGCTGGCTGCCGGCCCCAAAAATAAATGCTAAAACTTTGGCAATGTGAGTTTCAAAAGAAACCATATTGCATAATGACATAATTTCCTTATTGGCCTAGCTAGACAGCTAGCAGAAACAACGGTTTGATTTGTCAGGCATTAGGTTAGAGACCATTGCTCGTTGACTATGTAAAATGGTGTCATGTTACTAATAAAAACAGCAATGTATTGTAAAATATAAATGAAGTCATTAAACTATTGAGTTACTCTTTGTGAAATTGTGAAGATCTCATTTCACTGTTAACTATGTAAAAACTATAGCTAAGTGATTTAAAAGTAAGTACCTAGATACCTTGTAGGTACTTGAGTATATGGAAGGAATTGCCTCTTTTTCTTTATACTTACAAGATGTAACAAAGGGGTTAGTATGTTAAACGAAAAGCTATGACACAGTAGAGAACCCAATACTTGAGACTCGAAAATACAATGTTTTTATTATTCTAAATAGTCTAGCTAGAGTATTTCTACACAAATCAGGATACAATTTTGAAAATAGAAGTGCGATTTTGAGACTCAAATTTTGTGGAAAGGCTCTTTATAGTGGGCGATTTTCATGGCTTTTCGCTTAACATACCCCATTTGTTACATCCTGTATATACGAGTGTTAAAATTCTCCTACATTAGATAGTATATAAATAAATCATCGCACAATGTACCTAAATAATATAAAATAATAATAATATAAATTAATAATAATATTGGTGTTATTTACAAGATTGAAAATAATAATTTATTTAAATATAATATGTTATATTATAGTGATTTTAGTAATATTGTATTAATGAATGTTGCAATTTATTGTTTTGTATGAAAGAAATAAAGCTTTAAATGTGTATAAGATAATTTTATTAATAAACTGGCTGTTTCCCGCGACTTCGTCCTTGTGGACTACAGAATGTCGCCTATGTCCATATCCGTACCTACTCTCGATATGTAAAATATGTAAAATTATTAATAAAGAAAATGGATTTTTTTTTCACCCGGGTGGGAATCGAACCCACGACTGCTCTTACCACTGAGCTACCGAGTCAATTACTCGGATGACGAATTTTACCATCTCTTTTTTAAATTACAAATGTACCAAAATGTAGGTAGGCAAAATTTCAAGAAGATTGGTTTAGAATATACGGCGAAGATTGAAAAGGTACCAAACAAATTTACATTCATACATACATACATAAAAATCACGCCTCTTTCCCGAGGGGGTAGGCAGAGATCACGGATCTCCATTTGCTACGATCCTGACACACCTCTTTCGCTTCATCTACTTTCATGATATTCTTCATGCACGCTCGTCGGTTTAGTGTACTCTTGACCTGACCTTTCTCTAGAATTTCACCAATTTGATCGGTGAAAGTCCGCTAATGAAAAATTAGGTTCTTTGCACGTATTTATATTAGTTATGACTAGCCGCCCCCCGTGACTTCGTCCGCGTAAGCTCCAAAAATCCCCACGGGCCCGTGACATACTTGTCAACTGATCTCAGCGTAACCATAAATTGCATTACTTAAATGTACATTTACTAATGTACTGTAATATACAGTAATGCAATTTAAGTGTCAAGGACTGGAATTGTGAGGCACCGAAGTCTAATGGTGCATCGAGGCAGGTAGTATGACATTAGCACTCTATGACATCTTATTCCTCTATGGCGTAACTTACGCGCCATGAATATATCGAATTTAAAAAATTTAAGATACGTTAAGATAATTAACAGATCTAGTAATGGGATCAGGAATTAACAGAAAGAAAGAAATAATTATGTTCCATTACAATATTTTATTTGGTCGTTAACTCTTAAAAACTAATGGGGTACTTAGACCATGTAACATCGTTTCGATTTGACGTTCGTAATTATTATTGTGACATCATCCTCCAATTTGACGGCCGATTGGTCTAGTAGGTAGTTACCCTGCCTGCGACGCCATAGGTCCTGGGTTCGAATCCCGGTAGGTGCAAACATTGATATGATGAATATCGATGTTTGTTTCCGAGTCATGGTTGTTTCTATACTTATCTATGTATTTATATACCCTTGCTTAGTACCTACGATACTTGTACCTTAGGGATCTTAATGTGGGACTAGGTTAATGTGTTGTGTAGTGTGTGAATATTTATTTATTTATTTAATAGCTACCGACTTCAAAATGTCATCTAACACACATGACATACAGGGTATAAGTGAAAACCAGGCAAATATTAATGTCGACTTCGACAGACTAAAAATTTTGTCAAGAAAATTCTGAATTATTTATCTGACACTCACACCCTGTAAGTATATACTCGTATATTAACGGAAATGTATGTAATTCGTTATTGTATACAATTCCTAGGAAATTGTATGCAATTCCTAAAATCGGAAATGTGTGAAATAAATTATATTAAACACATTTCCTAGGAAATCTATAGGTACTTCGCGAATAAGATCTTAAAGCCACGTTTAGTATAGCGGGAACAGACGTAAAAGGTCACTGACAAGTTGCTGAGTAATATGAGAGAACGCCGTTAATTCCTAAGGACTTGTTCACAGTGCGACGCGGATGACTTACGCGGACGTCCGCGACGGACGATAAAATGTATGAAACAGCGCGCTCAGTGCGACGCGGAGCTGTCCGCGTGGCGGAGATACGAGGACATCATCATCATACATTTTACCGTCCATCGCGGACGTCCGCGTAAGTCATCCGCGTCGCACTGAACAAGGCCTTAGTCGACTCCTACGACATGCACGGCAGGATGATGCAGCTGATGTATTCTAGTGATGCCCCACATCAGCACAGAAAGTTGTCATCTAACGAATGCGTAAAAAATACAAACTTCTATCGAGAAACTATATTACATTGTCCAAGATACATCAAGAGAAGAAATGCTTGATTTCTGCTTTGATTTTTGACCCTTAGGAATCTGTATTAATATCACATAGGTAAACGAATATGTTACGAAAAATATTATTGTCCTTTCGTTTAATTTTCTAAAATTATAAAACAACTATGCTTACCTTCTCGTATCTACTACAGGTAGTTATCACTTATTGAAGAGAAAAGCATGTACATAATAGAAAAAATGGGAGCTTAGATAATGTAACAATTTTACGAGCGATAACGAAGTTCGCAAAGTTATCCAGAGATTTCCACCGACATCGGTTCGACTGTTACATCATTCAATAAATGTGCTAAATCGACCTCTATGATTATTGAAGATAATGCTTCGATTTTGCCTCCTAATAATTTATTTACAGTTCAAATGTTGCCAGCTGCCTGACTAATGCTAATCCTTTTAGAGCAAGTAGGCACATTAACATAAATCTATATAATATGAAATCATCATGATGCTTATTTACATTTCTACAAATAAAACATTTTTGAAAGATTCACTAATCAGTCTAAAACAGAGTTTCCCAAACATTTTATATTGTAAACCCCATTTTTTTACGCCAACGTAGACCCCATTGAGTCTCCTATGGACCCCTGGGGGTCCACCTAGACCACTTTGGGAAGCACTGGTCTAAAACATTGCATAAATACATCACAATAGCTTAAACTTTATAATCACCAATACAACATAATAACCTTGAGTAAATTCGAGTAGATAAATGTATTACAAAAGATAATAATTACAAAAGATAATAATTATTACATGTCAATATTAAAAATGCAATAACATTCACTATGGGTGCGCCCACCACCGGGCCCTACACCCTCCACTGACCCTCGGATCTGATAACTCATAACTGCGAAAATAGGCACTTGCACTAACTACAATCGCCACGAGAAACCAGACCCGAGCACCTAGCATGCAAGACGATACATTGCACTATTCCGAAATAATAATAAAAAAAAAACAGAAATGGCGCACCCATAGTGAATGTTTGAACTTCCGAATTGTAACGCCTAATACAATTTCATTTAATGCAATAACAAATAAATAATTCTTAAGCCCCGACTCAAAATGAGATATAATAGACATGACTATCTGTATACCTTTAGTTTGTGCTATTTATGGTTCATAAATATAACTATGGTAGGTTGTCAAAAACCAAGTTATACAAAAAGCTACATTGCATATAGAACACCTAACAAAGAAACATTTACAAATTATCATACACTGAGCTTCACTGATTGCAGTAAAATTGAAAAAAAAAACTCAATTTAAAAAAATCTATGTTTTATCCTGCCTTTACCATATCTCTACCATAGTTTTGCTATTCTGCGTTGCTACATATCCACCAACCATATTGTTGATGATGATGATGATATGATTAGTCCATGATATCAATGAATTTGATTGGTGGTTACGAGTATCAAACGCATCTATAACACTGAAGCATAGTGGAAAGGCAGTCGTAGGTAGGGTTACCAGATGAAAAAATCAAAAGACCGGAGAAAAGGCCTGATTTCCATGAGTCCTGAGATTTTATACAGTTTAAAAATTTTCTCTCAAAAACGTATTATTATCGTTTTATAAACTGCGGATCTAGCTCACGCGTTGCAACTTGCACATCGCACTCAAAATGGCGGCGGGCGGGGCGGGGTTGTTACCAAAAGATTATTTATAGTTTGTTTCACTTGGATAAATAAGTATAGATTTTAACTATTCAGTTATTACCAAAAGAAGATTAGTGTTAGTTGGTTTAACTTTTAATTAAAGAGATCTTTAAAAATCCTGAGGTATCACAAGATTTGCAAAATCCGGCCGCAAACCTGAGAGAAGTCGAAAAATCCTGAAATCTCAGGACAAATCCTGAGATATGGTAACCCTAGTCTTAGGCGGACTCAAAATGTAAATAATTTACAATTTATAACGTTAAACTTGTGATAGCGTTTATCTTATACAAATCTTTAAAGTCCTAAAATAAATCTAATAAAATATATCTCACAGCCTAACAATACCTTGTACAATATCATCATACAATTTTTTACTTAACAACACATACTCTCCACTTTTCTGGTCCAAAAAATACATGGGATCCGAATGAAGGCTTGGATCAAAACCTTGCTCCATTAATTCCTTCTTTCTCAGCTTAAATGTGGCAGTTAGAGGTGGTTCAGGAAGGATCCTTATGAATAAGGGTCTGGAGTATGCTGGCAGGGTATTTCTTAGACCTTTTGCTAGCAGCGTCAGGTCAAGTTTCTTGTTAGGGTCAGCAATTGCTGCCATGCCAGCTTTGCCTTCCACGTGTGGAATCTGAGAAAGGATATATTCTTATACTAGTGGACGCCCGCGACTCCGTCCACGTGGACCATAGAAAAAATAAAATGTCGTAATTATTCGGGATAAAAACATTTTCCCGGAATAAAAAGTAGCTTATATGTTAAGTGGGACCTGTCACAATATATTCCTGAAAACTGCATCGACATCGGTTTTGCCGTTTCTGAGATTAGCGTGCACAAACGCACAGACGAATAGACAAACCGACAAACAGACAAAAATTCCGCAAATCATTCTTTTGGGTACTATTGCGTTGATATACGAGTAAGTCTCCTATAATATTTTTTCTCATATATCTTCCATGTACAGACAGCGACCCGTTACATTTCAGGCCAGAACTGCAGGATCATAAAGGAGATTATCTAGCAACGTTTAGCACTGTGGGGATAAGTGTTTTATAACTTGATATTCATGTCTAGCCATGGACCATTTTTCAAGGTGCTATCAACGGTAACTTTAATTTGACTGTTCTATCAATGGCCAATAAATACCTAGTAGATTTTATAGTGTTCTAGAAACTTACAATGTTTCACAAGCTTCTGGCGGTCTAGTCCTTGTAGAAGTGAACCTACCTAGTCCCTAGTATAGGGAACCTGATTATTTAGTCGGTCACAATAAATGAATGTAACTTACTACAACTCCGTAAACGATGGCATCCTTCAGCCCCACCAGGCCACTGATTACCCCCTCCACTTCAGCGGTGGACACGTTTTCACCACGCCACCTGAAATTCAAAATCATGAAGAAGGTATAAAAGAGGAGGTGGGACTATGAACTGAGTCGTGTGGCAATCGTGAGGCCATGACGTCATGATAGGGGCGGAGCTTCAGCGTCAGTGTAACGCAGTAGCTGTAACCACACGCTTGTGCTCCGAAATGTAACCGTATTAAAACTACAAAGAAACTTACTGTCTATGATAAAAATTTATGTGTACAATAAAGAATACTAAGAATACTAAGACACTAGCGCTTTTATTAGGGTACTTTTTACCAAAATGTAGTATAATATTGCCATCTAGTGATGAGTAATTGCACTAGTAAATTAATCTTGAACCATATCGAAAATGAGGAAGAAGTTTGACTAGTCTGATGCGGGGCTTCACAGCTTCATCAGCTGCATCTCTTTCTATGCATGTAGTAAGACTCGACTAAGAAACTCAGGGGCGTCCTCTCAGGCAATGAGCTAACTCACTTGTTACTGCTCTGACCCTGCTACGTTAAGCATGGCTTTATAAGCTACTTCGTGCGTCTGCAGGAAGCCAGAAGGCTACCCTTTTCGAGAACGCAGCCATATGTAATAACTGTTGCAATGAACATGGGGAATTCTATGAACCGGATTAATACAATAATTCTGTCACCAAAAACCTTTTGAAATACCAATATTCTTTACCTAAAAGTATCGCCAGTGCGATCCTTAAAGTAGAAGTATCCAAAGTGGTCCATCTCCAGAATATCTCCGGTATTGAAGTAGCAGTCTCCTTCTTGCTTCACGTTGCGGACCATCTTCTTTTCAGACGAGGTTTTGTCCGCGTAGCCTGCAAAGGTCTGAATCGCTCGTTTTGGGTCTATCTTTCCGAGCAATAAGCCTGGAAGGAAAAGATTAGTATTTAGAGTGCGTTTTACCAAATAGTTCTTGAATGATAGCGCTAGTAATTATGTGTATGACTACATTATCGGTGTAACTCAATGAGTTTGTATTACCAATACAGAAAATGTTACCTTCAAAATCAGGTATAAGAATCTCTTATTTTACAAGGTGTAAAATAGGCTATAAACGCCCAAATTGCAATGAAGATCGACTAAATTATCTATGAAAAATTGATCGAGAAATTACGTTACATTGTCTAATACAAAAAGTCACCAAAAAAACTCGAATCACAATGACACACGTCATATTTCTAGAATGTATGAAGAGATACATAATAGAGAGATTAGGTAAACTACTCAGGGATATTTCGATAACACGAGTTCTTACCTGGTTCATGAGGACCACAAGTGATGCACTTTCCATTGCTGGATCTCAATATTTCACCAGTGATTTCATCGCATCTGTAAGATATAAGAGAAACTATGAAATCAAATCCTATCATTTGCATTACGCCCGTTGTAGGCAAAATAGGAGCTATTTCAATTATATTATTGTGGGCCTAGGTTAATGTGTTGCAATGTGTGTACATATTTATTTAAATATGGTATAGGTAATAATAGGTTTAAAGCGGTGACAGCCCAGCTTCCAAGCGGGGTGCTTAAGTTCGATCCCAGTTACGGGCCTGTACCAGTGAATTTATTTCATGTGCGTATGGTAATATTCTCAAATCTGCTATGCTATTACTCGAGGAGGGTCGGCAACAGGCAGGCAGCCAGCTGTAAAACAAAAGCCAAATCGTTGATAATATGAGTTTTGAAGGACATAATTGCGCCGACGACGCCATAAATAATGGAATAAGGGTAGGACGATGATTTATATATAACGATTTAGATTATTCTGTTGTGTTATATATTGTCTATCTATACATATAATAAAAATGTTACGGATCGCTGTCTGTACATGAAAGATATATAAGAAAAAATATTATAGAATAGCTTTATCAACGCAATAGTACCCAAAACAATGATTTTTGGAATTTTTGTCTGTTTGTCTGTTTGTCGGTTTGACTGTTTGTCTGTGCGTGTGTGCACGCTAATCTCAGAAACGGCTGAACCGATTTCGATGCAGTTTTCATGAATATATTGTGACAGGTCCTACTTAACATATAGGCTACTTTTTATCCTGGGAAATGGAAAATATTTTTAACCCGGATAATTTCGGTAGACCACGCGGACGGAGTCGCGGGCGTCCACTATATTAAATAAAAATAATAATATTGATGATAAATGAGTAATTAATGTTTACTCACTTGACAAGGGTTAGGGGATATATCGAAGCGAGCATTCTACTCAGGAAACCAATTGCTCCAACCTTCGAGTCCAGGTTCACTGTGAACAAAATTATTATTATTTTTTGTGTTACATCAAGATCCATTTTCTGTTACCTAAACAACATAGTCGACTAAAGAACTCAGTGGCATTATCTCAGACCATAAGCTAGAAAGTTGTTACTGATCTTTTTTTACATCACGATTTCGAGACTTTAAATTTTGTAGACAGGTTACCACTAGTGGGTTATATTCATCTCATTTTACACCCTAACATCACGATCGTAAAAGGCAATTGGATATCCGGGAAGTAGAAAGCATGACAATATAGTCAGATTACATTGCGTTCAACAACCCACCTGCTCAGATCGTGGTGACTGAGCAAAAACCCCCCTATGGCAGTTGCCTTGTGGAGTGCCCTGGGGGAGGCCAACGTCCAGCAGTGGACTGCAATAGGCTGATGTATATGTATATATTGGCCGCGTGGTGCCGGCAGAGTAGAATTCGTACCACCCCATGTCTGCCCGTGGGTATCGTACGAGGCAATTGGGCAGCAGCGCCTCCCGTGTTGACAACATAGTTCAAAATACAAACTGCGGTCACCAACCCGCCTGCCCAGCGTGGTGACTATGGGCAAATACCCCCCATGGCAGTCTTGTGGCGTGCCCTGAGGGAGGCCTACGTCCAGCAGTGAACTGCAATACGCTGATGATGATGATATGTATATAGGTACCTACCTACATGATATACTACATCTACTAGATTTTGTCTCACCAAGATTGCTGTTCCCTTCAGTAGCTCCATAGAATTCGAGAACCCTTTCTATCCCGAATCTGTCGACAAAGTTCTGCCAGATCGCCGGACGGAGACCGTTTCCGGCAATCAACCGGACAGAGTGAGCCCGATCAGCCGGACCGGGCGGCACGGCTAACAGGTAACGGCAGATCTCTCCAATGTATTGGACCACCTCGAAAAAAATTTTTTTTTAAAGCCTAGATGTTTCTTATGCGAGTAATCTGTTTGACTAGAGGTTACATATATGCAAATAAATTATTTGGAATTAAAACTATGTGTACGTACGTTACAAAAAAGGTGATAAATTAAAAATAACACATTTGCGTCGACACACTATAATAATAAATAACTGATGAACATAACTATGATAATTACCTATATTTATAAGTACGTAACATAAAATGTGTCATGTTGGTAAACTAGCATTTGATGAGCAAGTAAATAAAAGTAAATGAAGTTGGGATGAAACAAATTAAACGACCTGCATATTCATGAATAATCTTGATGAGGGAGTTTAATTTAAATAACATTAGTTAGACATTAACAAAGGTCTATCATCTACTATAACTGATAACGTCACCCAAAATAATATTTCTTTGCTATACTTCTACTACAAATACTTATTAAGTAGGAATCTAGTAACACGCTGATATGGCTATACATGGTTTTGTGTAGGTACCGTTGTTACGAGTAATCTTTGTATTTGTACATATAGGCAGAGCACTAAGGGCCGATAGAACCACACGGTGCCATGTATTTGTAATCTGTTAAAAATGATATGTCGACTGATCTTATTGATTTGTGTTTTAGTCAGGTTTTAGTGGAAATTTTTAACTGACCATTCTCTGTACCTATCTATTTATAACGTTGTAAATATCCCGAATAAAATAAAATAAAAATTACATCTATCTTATTTAATAGTCACTAGAATAAATCAGCTGCATCTTCTCCCATGAATGTCGTAAGAGTCGACCAAGGAACTCAGGGGCGTTCTCTCAGCGGATGAACTGCACACTTATCTCTGATCTTTCACGTTTGGCCCTGCTACGCTTCATGATGCTGCAGTTCTGGCCAACCCATTTAGAAGTATGTATATTAAGTATAGTATTCTTAATATTTTTTACTTACAGTACACCCATATTTAGCAGCATCAGTCCAATAGTTGCTGGCGGAAAACTTCTTTCTCAAAGCCACTGTACAGCCCAGGACTATAGCCTGGCCAGCTCCCAATACTCCACCAGCGGTGTGGTGAAGAGGTAGAGGGTCATAGATCACGTCAGAGGAGCTGAGACGAGCTGAATTATGGAAGCCAAGGGCTATGAGCAGATATCTGAAAAAAAAATAGTAATTATTAAATTAATAGTTCATAAAAACCTTATGGAGTATCACAAGAGAACATATTGCGACCATATTTGGTGCATATTAAAATAACCAATGTCATCGCTTTCTATCTTTTTTCAAGGGGTCTTCGCTGCACCCTCGTCTGATATGATTAATAGACCTTTTTTTACTGTATATAATAAGTTAATATTTCGTCGGTGGGTAGGTAAAATAATATTATTATGGAATGAATACATACCATTGAAGAACATAAAATATTATAGAATTCTAGATCACCGGACATCTAAGAGCTTGTTTTCTTTTTCTTTTAAGTTTGTACATTATTTGGCTCTTTTTAAGCAGTTGGGTTTTTGGATTTTTTAAATTATGTTTATTTATTTTATACTTTTTTCTTATGAGTACCTAGCTACTAATAGGTACGCTTCAAGAAACATGCTCAACATACTTGGCAGCAAGAAGTTTTCCTCTTGCTGCTGTCTAAAAACTTATATGTGAGAATGGTTGTTACGCAATTTTCAATCGATATAGATCCTAAACGGTTGATCGAATCGAAAAATTTTGAGAGAAACCTAAAAATGATTTTAAATACCTATTCAACGATACCCCGCTCGATATAGTTTGTCGACTTTAATTTTTTTTCATTTTCACAAAATGGCGTCCAGTAGTCGCCATATTGGATTTTCACTAAAGTCATATCTTTAGTGACACTCGCCGGACTAAGAGGAATCGATTGACGTATGAATCATAAAAATCGGCCGAGGCGTTTGGTCTGTGTAGTGCTTCTAAGGAACATACATACATACATAGGCTGTTAAACACAATACCACTCCTTTGCGTCGCACAGTCGGGTAAAAAAGAAAATAAAATCTCTGTTTAAGAACCTAAAAAAATCGACTTAGAATAGCTATGATTCGGACACGAGTCATAAACAACATTGTAAGACTCTAGTATTGTAAGACAGTTTAGCTAATAAAATTTTTAATCACAGAAGTTTATTACCTTATGTTGGTAATAACAGCAGCCTTAGGAAATCCAGTAGTGCCACTCGTGTAAATATACAACAGCGTGTCTCTAGGCTTGGAATGAACTACTTCAGTAAAAGGTTCTCCTGTCATTTCATCCAGTTCCGCTGCAAGCGGCAACGTGTCCTGAAGAATGTGCGCTGAAGGTCTTTCAGCAGAATTGTACTGGAATAGAGGAAGATCCCTGATCTCGTTTTGGATGTTCCTGATGGCTGCAACCAAAAGTTAATGTGATTAATCCCAACTAATATTATAAATGCGAAAGTAACTCTGTCTGTCTGTCTGTCTGTTACGCTTTCCCGCTTAAACCTCGCAACCGATTTTGATGAAATTTGGTACAGACAATCTTTAGACCCTGAGACAGAACATAGGCTACTTTTTATTTCGAAAAAATATCATATAAATATTTTGATCGGGTTTATATCAACATTTTGTTTTTTTTTGCAGTCCACGCGGACGGAGTCGCGGGCGTCCACTAGTTATTTTATATACGAGTATTATAAAAATTAAAATTAAAATTAATTAATTTATATACGAGTAAGGTACACCGTCAGTACAATGTATAACTATATTTGAAAAAATCTTAGAATTTTTTACCCGACTGCGCCAAAGGGTGGTTCTGTTTTTCGAGTGTATGTATATTTGTATATTTCTTTGATACGCTCTAAAGGCTAAACGGCTTATTGCATTTGAGCTTCAGATATATCATTAGATGCGTATAGGTCGCGGGAGCTTTACGCTTACGTGACATTAGGGTCAAAATTTTTACGTAGTCGGTGTTTTTCTTGAAATAAATGAGGTTATATAATTTTAGAGATTTTATCGGGATAACGTAAATAGGATAGTACATTTTAGTTGTAAAGTAATAAAGATAAAGGGTCAAGGGTAATAAATAAAGTACATGAATAGATAATTTATATACATACTTTATATATAAGTATCTTTTTGTTATGTGATGCACTGAGTGAGTACCTACTTATAAATAGACCTATCTACTTATAATAAGGTGTTTTCAAAATTAGTAATTTGCTTTTGACACGAAACTAGGTAGGTAAAAAGAAACAACTTTCACTATGGGACCAACTCCAAAATTGTGAAAAAGGTCAGCTGTTCCATACATTTCAGTGCAGTAATTATTCAAGATTGTATGGGACAGCTGATTTGTTTTAAAAGACCTTATACAGGCTGTAAGAAAAAGGGTATGTTAAGTGAAAAGCTATGTAAATAGCCCACTGTAGAGAACCTATTCACAAAATTTGAGACTCGAAATCACATGTTTATTTTTCCCGATAGTATGGACAATTTTTAAATATCTCAGAAATTTTCATACAATCTTGAAAAATAAAAATGTGATTTCGAGTCTCAAATTTTGTAGATAGGTTCTCTATAGTGGGCTGTTTATATAGCTTTTCGCTTAACATACCCTTTTTTTTACACCCTGTAGAAGCAAGTAATTAATTACATAGCTACTTATTAGATGCGTATTCAAAAGATGACAAGCAGAGATAAGATATAAAGGTAAATCAGTATGTGATGCGCATGCAAGACTCGCTAAATAGCTATCAAGGATAATTCGCACGTTGAGTGTACCTAAAGATTCGACATAATAATGGACTGGGTATAAAATACATATTTCTACCTATTTGTTACTTCAATGCGTCCTACCGTTTTACTGTTCGATGTGATAAGATTCTACCTACTGCCGTTTTTTAGAAACAAATAAAATTATTTTGCATTTTTAAGTGCATCTCTAAAATTGTCACTTAGCTATACCCGACGAGGGTTGGCGTCAGGCAGACAGCCGGCCGTAAAACAAATGCCAAATAATGGACGAGGTATCCCTTGACCGAAGGGCTGGCCAGTACTTTTGACAAAGGATCTTTTGACAAACCCTTAGCCACGGCATCCAGCGGGGCAATGCGGCCAGCCTTTTGGCTACAGTTTCAGGCTATTTTTATTTGTTAATAATTATGTTCTAGAATCTAGATTAAAGGTTTTTATTTTTCATTATATTATCCATCCAACTGTTTAAATTGAAATTAGTAAAAAAAAAAGATATTTGGCAGCTAGTAACGAATCCAATGGAAAATGTGTCCGAGTAAAATCATTTTAGCGTTATGACATTTTAATATTTTTAATATTGGCAGTTACACCTAGTAATTTATTAGTAAGTAAACTAATTTTTCTAATAGTAAAATCATTTTGAACAGTATAAATAAAATCAGAAGGTCGCCGGCCTCATATGTATAGAACAAATAGTAAAATTGATAACTACTCGTAAATATTGCGTGTGCGCGTCATTGAACGCTAATCTATCAAATACATATAAATCACGCATACAGAAAGCGGTTAATTTAAGCGGAGTGCTAAGATAATAGCTCCCTATGGACCTCTATGGATAACCTGACCTAAAATCTGTGACGAATATCTTACTCGTATGACCCAAGTCAATCTCGCCTGTCCGTGATGCGCCCTGGTTATGACTAATGAGGTTCAGGCCCGTACAGCTGTTTATAGCGATTTGGAAACTTGCCCCATTGAATTAAATGCCGATAGCTAGCTTGCTATATTTGAGCCAGGAGTGCAGAAAAGAGCGGTAGGCTCATATGTATAGAATCTAAATAAATAAACCAATTAATATAATAAGAGACCGCATACCGCGGTCGTTGGTGACCTTAATGTCTTTGGTTCGAAATGATAGGGGCGAAACATTGATAATATGACTCGTAAGGAAAGTTTCTAATCAAATTTTATATCTTAACTTAAAAGAAGCAAAACAATAACATCCACTGTATTTTCGATTGAAATTCTTATTGAAAATATTAATCACTGATTGCATTAATGATAACACATATTTAGGAACAGTGGAATTTTTCTGAAGTTAGTCCATAGTCACACAAACAAAACCTAAGCGCATAAAAGAAAACTACATCATATAAATCCGTCATATTTTACAAAAAAAAAACATACCATCGGCGGTCTCATCCCCAAAGATCACAGCCTTGCAGGAGGCTATCCTCAAACAGTGCACCAGCTGGTCCCCCTTTAGACTCGTATTAACCAGGGCAGCAGTAACCTTCAGCTTGGCCAGCCCTAGCCAGAGGAAGACGTACTCCGGCTGAGTCTCCATGAACACAGCTATTACTTCACCAGCTTTGAATCCTTGGCGTTTAAAGTACCAGGCTACGCGGTCGCTGAATGCGTTACCCTGGAATATCAACCATGATGATTGTTATCTAGAAGTCATATTAAGGGTATTGCGTTCTCACTGGTATAACGCACATTTGTTCCCATGTTTCTCTGATCAATTTTTATTACATTACTAGTGGACGCCCGCGACTCCGTCCGCGTGGACTACAGAAAAACAAAATGTTGCAATTATCCAAGATAAAAATATTTTCCCGGGATAAAAAGAAGACTATATGGGCCTTGTCACAATATATTCCTGAAAACTGCATCGAAGTCGGTTCAGCCGTTTCTGAGATTAGCGTGCACAAACGCACAGACAAACAGACAAGAATTCAAAAAATCAATCTTTTGGGTACTTTGCGTTGATAAAGGTCTCCTATAATATTTTTTCTCATGTATCTTCTATGTACAGACAGCCATCCGTTGCATTTTTATTATATGTATAGAAGATAGATAGAAGATTATAAAATTCAGACATGTGAAGTCCACTGCTGAATATAGGCCTCCCTAAATAATCTCCACTCCGACCGGCTGGAAGCGGTCTGCATCCAGTAGATACTCGTGACCCTGACTAAGGAATCTGTCCATCTTGCTGGTGGTCTTCTCACATTTACCCTTGACGGTACGTGGCCCCATCGGCCATCGGTTTTTTGAGCTATGCAGCCCTAACTACCTTAGCTTTTCACATCTAAACCATGTATTAGATATTTCCAAAATTCGGTACATATGTATTATATTTATTATTATTTACCGAACTAGTATATCTCAACTATACCTTCAAAATTGATCAGAAGTGGCACCATGTGGTCCAATCGGCCCTTGGTGCTCTTAGGTTAGTATTTATATACCATTGCTTAGCGCCCACGACACAAGACCTTAGGGATTTTACTGTGGGACTAGGTCAATATGTTGTAAAGTATGTGTGTGTATATTTATTTATCTAACCTGTCTAAAAGTGATGGAGCGATCGCCCATTACAAATGCCTTCTTATCTGGGTTCCATTTGGACACTTCAGCGAACCTCTGCACCACACTATGTTCGTTCCTCTCCCACTTGGATATTGTGTATAGCGTGGAAAGGAGAACGCGAATACCTCTGGAAGAAAACGCAAGTTATTATACTATTAGTGGACGCCCGTGACTCCGTCCGCGTGGACTAAAGAAAAAATAAAATTTTGAAATTATCCGGGATCAAAACATTTTTCCCGGGATTTTAGATAATAAGGGGGCTGTTCAGCCATTTCTGAGATTAGCGTGCACAAACGCACAGACAATCAGACAAAAATTCCAAAAATCATTGTTTTGGGTACTATGCGGTGATAAAGGTCTCCTATAATATTTTTTCTCATATATCTTCCATGTACAGACAGCGATCCGTTACATTTTTACTATATGTATAGATCATGAGGATACTCGTATTTCCCGTGCTGATGCGGGGCTTCACTAGAATACATACATCAGCTGCATCTCCTTCCGTGCATGTCGTAAGAGTCGACTTCTCTCAGGCGATGAGCTGGCAACTTGTCACTGATCATTAACATCTGTTCCCGTTATGCTAAACGTGGCTTAAGGATCTCCCTTATGATCGTGCAGGTCTGGCTAGATCAGTCAAGAGCTATGAGTCTGAAGTAAGTTAGACCATTTTACAACGCGTATGATGTTATTTGCACCTGAATCTAACATGAAGTATCAAATTATAATGTGGTTTGTGGTTGCAATAACATCTACTGCACATATCGCGATAAAACATAATGCAGATTTCGCTGTAGTGCAGAGAATGTTACAAAAATACTATGTTAATTTTTCAGTCACTTCACCGACTGCGTTCAAAGTTAATTTATTTAATTGTGATAGAAATTGAGTACATTGTTTTCACAAATAAAACTGCAATAGAAGTCATAGTATTATTAGTCGTAGACATAAAGCCTGCAATACATGTTGGCCCAGCCTAGCCGAGTGAACGCTAGAGGTGAGCCATAAATATTGGAATAGGTATGTGGATTAGGTATTTTTCAATACAAGTCGGTACCTAAGTCAATAGTGTTCTAATGATATTGTAGTACTGTATTTTTGCTAAATAATAACATTGAAACTTATAGTCCATATAGTATTTAAGGTGTGTTCAAAATTTGTGATTTGTTTTTAACATGAAACTCGGTAGGTAAAAAGAAACAACTTTCACTATGGGACAACTCCGAAATAGTGAGAAAAAAAATCAGCTGTTCCATACATTTCTCACTAATTTTGAAAACACTTTATATATATATTCACACAGTTCACAACACGTTAACTCCCTAAGGTCTTGTGTCGTAGGTACTAAGCAACGGTATATAGTACATAGATAAATATAAAAACATCCATGACTCGGAAACAAACATCGATATTCATCATGTCAATGTTTGCACTTACCGGGATTCGAACCCAGGACCTATGGCGCGGCGGACAGGGCTTTACCAACTACTGCTCTCGGCCGTCAATATACAGGTTGATTTTTGGTCGTCAACGTTCCCGAAAACTACGGAATCTCCTCGTCATCACGATCATTTTCCTCCATGGAAGCATACCTGGGAAGTGTCTGGTTCCCGAGATATTAGGGTCCAAAGTTGAGTAAATAGACTGCGTTTTTCTGCATAAATACACATAGTCGCACGTAAGAAGATTTTTTAAGAGAAATAATTAATATCTGTCTATGAAAAAACTAGCATATACACTGGACTGGACCATAATTGGATCATAAATTTCGCCCGATTAAGTATTAAAAAAAAAATCACATCGTTTCCCAGCATTTTTAGGGTTCCGTACGTCTGAATACAAAAACGGAACCCTTATAGGATCACTCGTGTGTCTGTCCGTCCGTCGCTTACAGTCAATTATTTCCGAATCTATTAGACCGATTAAGTTGAAATTTGGTACACATATCAATTCCTGTGACCCAAACACAGAGGTGTGACGTGAGCAGATGAAATCTGTATATGGGGGGTCATTTTTGGGGGGGAAGGGGAAAATTAAAAAAAAAATTCTGAAAACTGCATCGTGTGGCATATCAAATGAAAGGTCTTGTTGAGAAGATCTTAAATGTATTTTTTTGTAATTTTAAAATAAATAGTTTCCAAGTTATTCAAGAAAATAGACGAAAATTGACCATTCCCCCCCCCCCCTTATCTCCGAAACTACTGAACCTAAAATTTTGAAAAAAATACAGAAATTAGTTTTCTCCTTATAGATTATAGGAAAACCTATAAGAAGTCCATGATATTAAAATAACATGGTAAATCACTCAATATTGTGCGTACCAACTTTTTGTCAGATTTAAAAAACATGATAGGTAACATCGTACGGAACCCTCTTCACGCGAGTTCAACTCGCACTTGTCGGCTTTTTTGGCATAATCTTACTTTATTTCATCTATAGAGTACGTACCCTTCGTTAAGGGTGGCAACGAAAAAACATCCTGTATAGGTACTACAATGTAACGGAAGTCCCTATCACATGCAATGTGACGTTGTATCAGGCGAGGCATCAGTTACAATTCGCAACGGACCTTGGCCTCAGCAGACATGCGATTAAGTACAATATAGAGAGGAGATGCAGTTACTTTGTTTATTCATAGAAATCTGCAACGCCACAGGGTTTCGAATCCCGGTAGGTGCAAACATTGATAATTATTATGATGAATATCGATGTTTGTTTCCGAGTCATTGATGTTTATTTATCTATGTATTTATATACCATTGCTTAGTACCCACGACAAAAGACTTTTGGGATCTTAGTGTGGGATTAAGTTAATGTGCAGTGAAGTAGTTTGAATATTTTATTTTCATATATCGTCTTGCGAAAGATCAATTAAGGTAAGGGACAAAATGCAATTTTTCAGTAGGAGCCGACAAAGATTTTTTTCCAGATAATTTAAACGTAACTTTTTTAATTTTAAGGCTATTTATGATCGAGTTTCACAGAATTATTCAGTTTAAGACGGCTCATTGTTATTGATGATGACCATTTTCCTAAACACGATACTTTCAGAGATAGCTGTCCCTTACTTTAATGAAATTTTGACAAGTGATCCCTTACCTTAATTTGGCCCTGCTATAGTTTAAGTTTTATTGAGGCATTTTAATGTAAGCGTCAAAAGGAAAACCAACAATGTTTTTTCTTTTAATGTAAATAGATATCTGTGAAATTAAATTTACTAAAATTTAAGTTAAGTATTTAAAAAATGTATGGAAATTTCAAAAATGTATTTATGTGTGACCTTACATCATTTAGATATTCTTTTAGGTATTTCAGTAAAACACATAAAAATATATAAAATAAACCTTCTTTATTATATTTTAATCAATATCAACCTTAATTATAACTAACCAATCAAGAAAGATCATCTTTCATTAAGTATCTTAAACATCACCTTCAAAATTGTCAGAATTAGTATCATCATTAGAGTCTTCTTCATCGGTTTCTATAAGTGTGTCTTTTTTAATAGATGTAAATGGTAAGTTAAGAAAATCCGAGTGGAACCTGTTAGGTATAACCCCGTCATTACATAACTTTTTTAAGTCTCTGTATTTTACATTTGAAATAGGCAGTCGTTTTGCGTAAAGTGGTTTTAATTTCAATGCTTCACAATTTGATGGTTTTTCTTCTATTTGCGCTGCTGATGTTGTTAACGCAACGTCGACGCATTTGCTTGTTCTCTTCCCTTTGCCCTTTCCCTTCCATCTACCTCTTCCACTTTGCTCTTTTTCCGTCCGTCTTGTTCTTGCTGAATCTTCAATCTCAGTTTCTTTTTTATTTATTTGAATTTCACGAGAAGCTGCATTTACTTTCATCGAGTTTTTCACTTTCAGAATTGACAAATCTTTCTTTTTCAGTGTCGCGACCCTGATCTTAGATATTTGTAAAGCTTTAGTATCTGAGTTGAAAACTTTATCGGCAACTGGGTCCCAGTCAATGAAATCCTTGTGTTCGAGGACATTTACGGTGTAAGGCCGAGGGTTTTTTCGAGCTGATTCCATGTAAGTAGGCCATTGTGTATAACTCCACACCGTCAATTTTCTTACTTCTCGCTCAATCACAGAGTACATACTGTCAACTGGCATATAACTGTGGCCAGGTAGTAAATAATTAATCTGTATAATTTCAACATTTCGGGAAATTGACAAAAAGTAGTTCAAAATTGACAATATTGTTTTATTTCTATTCTGTCCAGCGCATGAATCACAGTAGAAAATTACTTTTCTTATTCCTCGGCCATCAACATTTTTTAGGTACTGGAAAAGACAGGAACCAATTTCCTTTGAACCCCTTTTACCGTCACTTTCTCCCCATGTGTAGCAGAAACCATTCTGTGTAGAGCTCTCGTATACTGTAAAGTTGTATACAGTATACTTCCTTGTATAGAATAACAAAATATTATCGCCATGAGGGGTATTCAAAATTTTTTGCAAATCAAAGCTCGAAACAATAATGGACTTATCTATAGTATTCAATTGTTGATGGGATTGGAATCTTTCGTAAGTCGCTTCTTTTTCTTCAATGTGAACCTTGATGACTTCTGAGTCTTGATTGTCTTGCGTTGGATTATTTTCTTTTTTTGCGCATATTTTACATTTGTCCTTTTTTGGAACATGCACAGTAATATTACTGTACTCGGATCGAAACAAATTAATAAATATTCGCTCACTCAAATATCGTTCCTTCCTTTCTTCACACCATTTCCGGTATAACCTGAATAAATTAGTTGTATTTTTAAACTCTTGTGGCAGATAAAGTTTATTACTTGTCTTTCGACAGTAATGTGACGGAAGCAATGGCAAGTTTTCAATATATTTCTTTGCTGCATTGAGAGTAGCTTCGTCATACACTTTATATGCGGTTCTTTTTCGTTTTTCTTCTTGAGATAGACCTTCATTTGCCTTCGTAATTGTGTATAATAAAAAAGTCTGAGTTATATCTAAAGTTTTTAAAATAAATTGTTGACAAACTTGCCTTCGGCCTTCTTCTTCATTTATGTAATATTCAAAAGTATAATTTCTTATGCTTTCAACTGCATCTGTTTTCTTCCTTTTGATGGGTACTCTTGATGAACATTGAACCAACCAATCTCTTTTTCTTTGAGTATCAAGATTCCAAAAGTACTTAAAGATGTTTTGTCGCCTGTTCTCTGCAATTTCATAACACGCCCTAGGACATTTACCCAGTTTGCACGGATTTTCTTGTACACTTTTAGCTTCTTTAATTTTTCCAGAAAATGTTTCATAGCTTTCACCTTTTCCTCTTTTCTCTTTTCTAATCTTTTTAATATTATTTTTCCTTTTCTTTTTATACTCATTACTCTGCTTGGATGTCTGAATTGGTTCTTTTTTCTTCCTTTTTCTTTTTTTCTTACGATCATTTGCTCTATCTGTTGAATCAGATGTGTCGCTTTCTTTTTCAGACCATTCATCGGAACTACCTGGTGAAAAATCTTCATCAGGAAAATGTAATTCCTCATCCGATAAAAAATCAATATGCTCCTTTTGAAATTTTAAGGGCTTACATTTTCTCTTTCTTTTTTTTTGTTGAGTTGAGGCTTTGTCAAGCAACTCGCATGCAGTAAATTCATCGCCGGGAGCGCTGGACTTAGCAGGTAAGTCTAATGTTCCAGTGGTGTCGGGTGGAGTACTACCTTCGTCAAGCAACTCGCATGCAACAAATTTATCGCCGGGAGCGCTGGACTTAGCAGGTAAGTCTAATATTCCAGTGATGTCGAGTGGAGTGCTGCCTTCGTCTACCAACTCGCTTGCAGCAAATTGATCGCCGGGAGCGCTGGACTTAGCAGGTAAGTCTAATGTTCCAGTGATGTCGAGTGGAGTACTACCTTCGTCAAGCAACTCGCATGCAGCAAATTCATCGCCGGGAGCGCTGGACTTAACAGGTGGAAAGTCAGATGTGCCAGTGCCGTCAAATAGAGAAGTGCTTTCATAAATAGGCAATTTAGATGTTAAATTATCACCGCTGAGCATTCGAGACTTTCGTAAGTTAGATGAAGAAGGTGATGACTCTCCAGATAAGCTTGTCTCTGTAATGTGGCCTGAAAGTGTACTGACTCTACCGGATAAGTCTGATGTTGGATGCTTACAAGGAGTACTGGCCTTTTTAGGAAGGAATAATAGATTATCAGGTACATTATTCGATTCTACAGTATTCCTCTTTTTAGTATTTTTTAAGTTGCTGAAGAGTTCATTTTTCAATATTGGATCAAGTTCAGTTATGTTAATGTTTGAAATTATTTTTACTTTCACTTGATTGTTTGGGTAATCTAATGTATTATAGTCAATTGGAGGGCAATTTGTAACTTGATTAACATCAGGAATTGTATAAGAACTATTGTCATGAAAAAACAAATTTGACATTTTTGCGCCACTGCTATCACTGCTGCTCGGTATGAACACGTTCTTAGGTTTTTCTTTAAAAATATTATCACTTTCATTTTTGTTTTGGTTGGTGATAATATCATTAGACGGATACGACGCGTTTGTGATATCTTGTAACGACCTAAAAAAGAAACAAAATAATATTATAAACAAATTAGTTTATTAGAATCACTAAAAATCATACACGATTAATAATAACTAAGTTATTGCTCATTGTTGTCTATCACTAAGCAAAGGTACAGACAACGGCACGTCGAGCTTCTTTCCGTTTTTCATGCCACCTCGCTTCAACGACAAGATGACGCATTTGACATGAACAAGAGATAATACGGAAGTGTATACACCTGACGTGCCGTTGTGTGTACAATGTAAAGAACTATCAGTCCGCCTTAACTTTGTCCAGGTGACTTTCCCGTTTTTCCCGTGGGAATTCCGCGGTAAAAATTAGCCTATGTTACTCTCCGGAACTATATCTACTGTAGAAATCTACATACCAATTTTAGCTAAATCAATCCAGTAGTTTTTGAGCCTATTCATTAAACAAATTACCTTACAAACAAACAAACTTACAATCAAATATTTCCTCTTTATAATAATAGTACATATTAAGTTTACAATATTTTTCGTTCGCTGTTTTACACTCGATGTAATGTTTAGTTGTTTTGAAAACACTTAAGATATCGTGTCCGATTCGTAAACGAATATAATAACGAGCATCATTTGAATTTGTGGTACGTTCACTAGGAATTGTCCATTATCCATTCAATCTATATAGACGAGTATTTGCCTATTGTTTGTTGAATTTATCGATAGTTAAACCACTTTGCATTGGTCGGTGGTATTGCAGATGCACGTGGTCCGCCGACTACGATATCCAGAACAAACCGATCCGAAGAAAATACAACATTAAGTGCTTATGCTATATATTCAAAATGGATATAATTAATTACCTTTCTTGAAATTTCTGTTCATCGAGAAGCTTATTAGAATCAAGTTCTTCATTTACGACAGGACGTGCATGAATTGATGTTGGTATTGAATAAGAAACATTTTGAAACCTGAAATAAAAAAAGATAAAAAAATACATAACGTTTTTACAAAATTCTCGAGTTAATTTCAAATTAATAATATTATGTTCACGCGCTCCTATAAACGACAAAGTGATCCTATAAAGGTACCGTTTTCCTTTTTGAGGTCGGAACCCTAAAAAGTACCAAAGTAGGTACTCGATTGAATACTTCAGTATTTCAGTATTCCTACTGTAGCAGTTGTAAAAAACATTAAGATTTTATCGAAAATGTTATTTCATCCATCATCAACAGCCCATAATAGTCCACTGTTGGAAATAGGCCTCTCCCGTAGGAGGAAATGCCATAATCTCCTCGCTTGGTAGGCGGGTTCCAACCCAGATCGCACGCAGTATTTACTTCATTCTGTGCTTCGATTTGAAGAAAGAAGAAACGCTGGGCAGGCGAGTTGGAGATCGCAGTGTTTAAATGCATCAGAATAATGCTGTTGCCCATTTTCTGGTTCATACAGTGGAATAAGTAATTCTGCCATAATCATTAGTCGCCTTGTACGACACCCGCAAGTAGGTATAATGGGTTGTTGTTATTCTACTCTGACGGACCACACGACATGTTATTTAATACCACGCCAAATGTTTAATGTTTATTTAAAGTAGGTACTTATGACATTCATGTAATAGTTGAGATGACAAAACGAAAATAGGTACCTATTGTTCATTTTGTATTAAGTACTTATTGAAAAATCTAAATAACTTACGTTTTAAGTTTTTCTTTTCGTTCTAGAAGTTCTTTTTTTCGCAGCAGCAACTTTTGAATTATATTACTATCATCATCTTCCATTTTGCAACTCTATTACAAAACTTCTTAAATTAAAACAAGCAAATAACGTAACGACACGTTCACCTCAACAGGAATTCGCATGGAATGATCTCGTAAATTTTAGTAACAAGCTGCGTTCGCAAACAGATAGGTAAACAATGTGCAAAGACGTTTCATTTTACGCACGCAGTGTTTGCGTAAGAAGAAATAGTACAGACAAACATAGAAAGCATGAGACAGCAATAGGTAAAATGTCATATTTCAATTAAAGTTTGGTCAAAAATTTATTAATATTTTCGAGTTAATTAAAGTATATGTAGTTTTAGTACAAATAATTGAGACATTATTAATGTGAAGGAATATAATGAAAATTATTAGATTTCCAATATAATGTAAGGGACAAATATTTCAAAAATATTTGGAGTCAAATTAAGGTAAGGGAAAAGGTCGATGAAGTATTAACGTAACGGCTACAAACTTTTACAGTATTTAGTTAAAAATTAAAACATAACATTCCTTTCTGATTTATTGTGCTGTTACTTCTAATATTTATACATAAAGAAATAATGCATCTGCATATTTATTACCTATTTATTTTAAGCCGAACAAAGTCGCGGTGGAGGAGGAACTCTAGAACACTGATACTTACATTATTGCTCGCATGAGTGTATTGAGCTTGAGTAACACTTTAGAGATCTTCTATAGTATGCTATAGTAATAATAGTTCGTTACTTCATATTATAATAATTAATGGTTTACTTTCATATTAAATTAAAAGACAAGGACCAAAAAGACTTGAAGTTAAAATAAAGTAAAGGACATGGACTTAATAAAAAACGTAAAAACAAATTAAAGTAACAATGTTTAATTTGAGTCACGACAATTACATTAATCGGATTCCATTGTAAGCAGTATTAACACCAATATGATTTTTTGGAACAAATACATTGACCGTTACACAATTTTTTAAAAAAAAAATTGCTTTGTAGCATTGAAAAATCCTTACTGTATCGGTCAATTTTTTAAAGCTAGAATTTTTTAAAATATATCATTAGAAAGAGCGTAAAAAACTGAATAGAACTGCATTTATAACTCATTTTCGAATTTTTGTCCCTTACCTTAATTGATCTTTCGCCAGACGATATGTAGAAACGGACATTTTAAGTTTACGCGCATGAAGTCCTTGTTACCTTTAACATGTGCAATGCAATAAATGAATCTGAATCTGTTATACAGATGCAAAGGTACTGCTTGATCTGTAGTCAGTAATAGTAAAGGGTCATTGTACGGAAATTCTTCGTAATCCGCGTCCGCACTTCACCGTATTAAATTCTGCTATTTCCTTCGACATGTAATACCGATCACGTTTTCAACACTAGTGTCTGCTTATTGAATGATTGGGCTGGACCCTGTATACGTCACACCATCCTTATATAACACCTATTGAATACACTCGCCAACAGTGGAAATGTAACCAAGCAATTTTCTAATTCAAATACATCTCAATACCTTTCGAGGTCAGAAAAGTTTAAAAAGCCGGCGGTACTAATATACGGTCTACGTAGCTACAATAATATGGTTATGAGCGGTGATAGCACAATGGCTAAGGGCTTCCGCACACGAGCCACCGGCCACAACCACAAAACGCCGCCACCGGCATATTTCATGTACTTTTCATACATAGCTTTTCGTGGCGGCGATGCGGCTATGGCCGGTGGCCCGTCTGCGGCGACAGTAAGATGGGGAGCGTAGCTTCGATCCCAGTCACGAGCCTGTACCACTGAATTTATTTTATGTTCGGATTTTAAAGTAGCAATAAATGGTCCTGCGCCTGAACTCTCTCCGGTCGTTTCGGCTCTCCTTCTCAACAACCATGAGAATGAGTTAATGGAGAGTGCTCATGTCATACTCCCCAGCAGAGCCACCCTCATAAATAGCGTTCAAGTTTATAAATATAAAATAAATAAATATTACCAGGCGTTTTGCTGAAAATTTAAAACTGTGAAAATAACTAAAACCAATATATTGATAAGGATTTCGTTAACACGTACATAATAAACAGTATAAGTACATAAACTTTCCTGAAAAACCACTTCTTTACATCTATCCTAAGTACTTTTTCTAGGTGGCGCTGCCAGGAAGTATGCTTCGCAGCAGAGCCACTTTCAAAGTACAATATTCCGCTAATCCGTATTGCGTACAATTGTTTACAATGCATGTACATTATGTACGTTCAACCATAGAGGAATAAGATGTAGACATAGAGTGCTAATGTCATACTAACAGTTTCAATGCACCATTAGACTTTTTGGTGGCTCACAATTCCAGTCCTTGACACTTAGATTCTATTAGTGTAATGTATAGTAATGTACCACATTACTAATGTATTGTAACGTATAGTAATGCAATCTAAGTGTCAAGGACTGGAATTGTGAGGCACCGAAAAGTCTAATGGTGCATCAAAACTGTTAGTATGACATTAGCACTCTATGTCTACATCTTATTCCTCTATGGTTCAACGTACATTTTTTCGAGATCAACTTGAACGCCCCGACCGAAATCATAAGGGATCAGCTGCCACGATCAGCATTACGTGCACAGATATACATCATCAGCAGTGTTGCCAACCTCAAAAAACTAAAAAACAGCAACTCACCTAAAAAAAACAGTAGTAGTAGAAGGTGTTGTGACCATAGAAATGTATGAGGAGATACCAAATCCCTGGTTGTGACTATAAAACAATACGATACGCAATACAGTAGGCGTGTAGCTGTCATTCATAAATTGGGATTTCCCCGTGTATAAAAATATGATTGTCAAACACATATAATGTGGTCGGGAATTCCCTCGAATCCCGACTAAAGAAGATACTGCCATCTAGTGTCATTGCGTTTTATTACGTAGTGGTTTGTCATTGCGTGCGTTTGCAAAGTAGTGTAATAGGTGGCGCTGAGCGGTAGTTGAAAAACAGTAGAAAATAGGAATGAAACAGAAAACATGGACATTAATGTGAAAACAGCAAACCTACTGTTAAAACAGTAGGGTTGGTAACATTGATCATCAGTGACAAGTTGCTAGCTTATTGCCTGCGCCTCAGTCGACTCTTATAGATGCATGGAAGGAGATGCAGCTGATGTATTCTAGTGAAGCCCCGCATCAGCACAGGTCAGTAGAACCGATAGAGGTTATCAGTAAGTTCTCCATGCTGTCACAACCAAACACTATATATACAACAATTTGACGTTGTGCTTTGCTGCACAAATTGTGCACGCTCCGCATATTTCCCAGGTATTATTTAACGCTAAGTTAAATGCATTTCGTTTGCCCTTTATCGCCCTTTGGTAAATATTCATTCATCATAAAATATGCATCGAGTAATGGTTAGGTCACATATCACATAAAAGATGTCTACTTAATGCATTTTATTATACTCTATACTGGTACCTACATGTAAATGATCAGAGGTCCTGCAGTTCAGTGACAGACATAGAAGAGGTACCAAAATTAAAATACTTACATATACAAAAGAGGTATGTTAAGCGAAAAGCCATGTAAATAGCCCACTAAAAGGAACCTACCCACAAAATTTCAGACTCGAAATCACATGTTTATTTTTCCAGATAGTATGGAGAATTCCGAAACAACTCAGGAATGTTCATACAATCTTGAAAAGTAAACATTTGATTTCGAGTCTCAAATTTTGGAAATAGGTTATCTATAGTGGGCTATTTACATAGGTTTTCGCTTAACATACCCTTTCTGTTACACCCTGTATATACACTACAGTCTAAGCACACTTTCTCCTATAAAAACTACATGACCTAAGCATAGAGTTCTCAACACCTAAATAAAATTTGCCAGTAAGGTAGAATATAACTAGGAGACTAGTCGGTTAAGAAAGTATCTCCCAAAAAATCCGCGGGTTTGAGACAATAAGGGTAATTTTAAAGGATCTGTGCTGATGCGAAGTTTCACTCTTATAGTCGTCTTCAGCCTATTACAGTCCATTACTGGACGTAGGCCACAAGGCTACTGCCATGGGAGGTTTTTGCCCACAGTTACCACGCTGGGCAGGCGGGTTGGTGACGGCGTCTTTTTGGACTATATTGTCAGCACGAAAGGTGCTGGAAATCCTTAATCGCCTCGTACGATACCCACGGGCAGGCATGAGGTGTTACAAATTCTACTCTGCCGGCAGCACGCGGCAACCCATTTTAGCTACCCATTTAAGGAAAAAAACTGTGTGTTTATGTATGTATCTATGTTAAAGATTACGCGGACAAAGTAGTACTCGTAGACGCCCGCCAGTCAATTTGCGATAAAGCGAGATAATCGTTTTCTTGTATCGACTCTACAGCGAATTGTACCTATTGTACACCTACAGTTTGTTTATCAATAGTAACATAATGAGTACCACTGAAGCGATACTTTAAGGTACAAGGTCCAAATGCCATGCTTTTGGATTATATGAGAACTTGGGAAAGTTATTGAAAATCGCTTTGTAACGAAACGATACCAAAATTTGTTATTGTGACTTTTGACGACTCATAATTGCGATCACAGGCAACTGCAGTAGCGATGGTACTTGGTAAATTAACTCGAAAAATTTACATCGTTTCCCAGCATTTTTTTTTTTGGCATAAACTTACTTTATTTGATGTATACAGTACGTACCCTTTGTTAAGGATGGCAACGAAAAAACACCTGTATAGTTGACCGAAAATTTCTGTTTATTAAATACATACCTACAAATAACTATAAAAAGAAATGGCAAAACTGCTGGATCAAATAAGAAATCCCACAGCAACGTTTAACATAGCGGGACCAGATGTGTATATTTCATTTAGGTACTTACCTACTGGTAATTCCTAAATCCATTTCTAAGCTAAATATTAGGACTACAGAAACTTACAAGCAATCCCTTAGAAACGTCTTCTTCCAAATATAAACCCACTGGTATCTATTGCCCGTCATGAGGTAAGCGCCACAGAAGGTCAGTAGACTGACCATAGTGCTTGATCCCCTGGCCAGCCATGCTAGTGCTGCGAAGGTGACGCCGATGGACCCGAGGATCAGACCTCGCTTCTTCTCCGCCTCCTCGAAACGAACTCCCGGTTTTGACATGTTGTCAATAGCAGCTCATAGTATCTGTAATGTAGGAAGCTGTATTAGTATTTGCACTAGTGGAAGCCCGCGACTCCGTCGGCGTGGACTGCAGAAAAACAAAATTTCGAAATTATTCGGGATAAAAATATTTCCCCGGGATAAATTGAAGCCTATATGTTATTCTGTTATGTAAGCTATACCTATATAGAGTTTCATCAAAATTCATTCAGTAGTTTTTGCGTGAAAGAGCAACAAACATCATTACATGCTTACACATATCCTGACAAACTTTCGGGTTTACAACATTAGTAGGATAGGATATTACGAGTAAATCAATGTTGTAGTGATATAGCTAGGTAGGTCCTCCTAATATCTTCTTCTTCTACAGTCTATTGCAGTCCACTGCTGGACGTAGGCCTCCCCCAGGGCACGCCACAAGGCTACTGCCACAGGGGGGTTTTCCTATAGTCACCACGCTGGGCAGACGGGTTGGTGAGCGCAGGCGCTGCTGCCCATCTTAAACCCTTAATCGCCTCGTACGATACCCTCGATCCTCCTAATATAAATAAAGTTAATTCTTAGTTTCGGAACTGACATCAAAGCATTAAGTCCATCAGCACCTAGTTCATAATCTAGTGCTATCCAATTTTAAGTGGCTCCAATTAAAAAAGATCATTCAATTAACATCAAATAGCACGAAATCACGACGCTATATTTTCATGCTACTTCTTCATTATTTAGGTATAAGCTTTTGAGTTTTTTGATACTCTTCCTCGCAAAAACATTTGATGAAACATTGGATTTATTTCCCGCGACGATTTTAAAACCGCATTTTGCTACATGACTAGCGGGTAAAAACCGCGCCAAAACTTGTTGTCCATAGAATTTATATTCGCGGTTTTTAACCGTAGTGTGTGCATCTCGAGCGGTTTGACGGTTACTCGGTTAACCATAGTGCGGCCTAGCACTTATTAAAGTTTTTTTTATTAGTAACGTCCGGTTTGTTTTGACAATATTCAAAACATTATTATGTCAAAATAATAAGTCGTTAACGCATTATTGGTTGCACCGACAGACTGAAATTAATGGTCAAGCAAAGTTACAAACTCTAGTAAAATGACAATTAAATCGACAATCAACCGTTGATTAGCGTACGAGAAACTGGCATAACACTTAGCGCAAGTGATTCTTCTCAAACACTACTGTCAATGCAATAATCTGGTTCCCACAGCCTATTAAAGTCGAATCTAAGGGCCAGTGACTCTACAAGGCTAAACAAATAACATAGCTTATTAAAACTTCCTTACCATAACTTGTAAAATAGGGATGCGACACTTAAACTAAACGCACAGCAAAACAAAATAATATTTGTAATTTTTAACACGACTATCCGCGTATGGTGTTATTCGGTAACTGAATCACAAACTGAATGAAATAAGCTTGTAACTGCGCCATGCAAGCCGGTTTTATGGTAAGGATGGAATGAATATGGTTATCTAATAACGAATACCGTTATTTGTATGTACATCGAAACTCTTTGATGTTTCAATATTGCAACTGCGTAAAACGAACCGCCTAAATGTTTTTTTTTTCATCGAGAAGTAAAAAAATAACCCGTCAAAGGCAACATTTAAAAAATTACACGCCTTATTAGTGGGAAGTTTTTGGAAATGTGTGTTGCCCTGTTTTAAGATCGTAATTAAATATACAAAACTTAATTTAACACACGTAATGTATTAGAGTTTATTTTTAAAATGCAGTTTAAATTTTATTATTTTAAAATCTTTTTTTGTAGTTGATGTTATTGCTTTAAATTGATGTTTTGACGAAGGTTTAAAATCGAAGTAATTTGGGTAACATTGACAATAGTAGTAGATGAGATTAGTGGAGATTTACATGAAGTTACGAGTAATACCTGTGCAGGAAAGGTTGACGTGACGTGAAGAAAATAAAAGAGGGTATGTATATTTTGTGAATTGGGGTGAATAGCTTCAGAAAAAATATAATTTGTTCAAGAAAATTATTAGTAATAGCTAAATACATGTGTAATTTGTTTTGTACCGCTCTACTTTTTTATTTAAATGTGATTTAAAAAAAAATATTCACTTTTTCTTTCATAAAATTGGGCCACTTTGATTCATATGGCAATACCAAGCTAACTAAATTTTTATGTCTGTGGCAATGACATTTATGTAGATGAATATTATTAAAACTAAAAAACATCAGATAATCTTACCCAAACCCTAAAATATTAAATTTTTAACGTTTTTTAGTTCCCACAAAAATTATATTCAAAGTTACCCAAAAGTCAGTGTAACTATGAATTTGGGTTATAGGGCAAATTGTAGGTAGTTCTGTTGTTTTCTTCATAAATGTATGGTATTCGAATAGTAAAACAACTCTAAAGGACACCATGTAATCGATAAAAGAATAGTGCAGTGAAAATAATCTGACGTACAACCACAAAAACTATGAAAAATGTTCAAAGTCACCCAAATTGACTGTAACTTGTTTTTGGTATTATAAAGTATAAGATCACATAGTCATGTAAATGGCTAAGATAGAAAGAGATAGGACTAACTTGAAATTTGACTTGGATCAGAATAGAACATATTGTCGTTTCAGCAGATGATGATAACGACCAGAGTAGAGAAGTCGACTACAATTTTATTGTTTAGTTATCTATTAGTGACGTTTACATAGCACTTTGCAGGTGTACGTGCACCTATCTGCAATAATAATAATAATAATCATAATTTATTACCCAGCCGGTGTTAAATTTGGATCGCATGTTGTGTGATTTTAGACAAGGAAATAAAAAACTAATGTTCCAGATCTAATACAACAGCAATTTATATATATTTGCCAGATATGAACTCGCGACGACTTAATAAGGTATTTACTCCTGCTGTAACATCACTACTAGACAAAATTAGATTATTTATTTTCATAGTTTAAACAACAGCTTTTTTATTGGTAGGTATAGTGAAACCAAATTGCTTATCCTATCTTATTTATGAAATGTTACAATTTTAAAATCCATTCAACTTATTGGTAAAAATGCAACTGCCAAAAAGCAATCAAAATTTAATATTACGACAATACCAAGTTATTCAAAACGTTACTTAAAAACCGTTATCGTTATTATAACTCGCCTCACTATAGTCCGTTTTATAGAATAATTCCTATTCATGAATTTGGAACTAACATTTTCTATATGCAGTGAATCAGAAAATATGGTCATATACATAGTAACTAGCGCCATCATCCATTGGAACTATACGGTGAAACGCACTCTGCATCCTGCTAAGTACGTCAACCTCGAGTATAAAGTCATCTAAATTTCGTGATTGTGAGCCCTATGGCTCTACGATAAAGGCGTTAACTGGGTCATATTAAAGTGGCAAAAGTAGCATTAGATCTTCCCCCCCAATTAGGGTCTATTCATACACATCACATCAAAGTTTTTATGAAACTAAAACAATATTGGTGTTGAGATACATACATACATATATATAATCACACCTATATCCCATACGGCGTAGGCAGAGCACCAGGGGCCGATAGAACCATATGGTGCCACTTCTGACCAATTTTGAGGGTATAGTTGAGATGTACAAGTTCGGTTAGTAGTGACAGGTGGTCATCCCATCGCCTACAAAACACCAAAACCCTCTTGTCCCTCTACTGACTTGTACAGTATGCCCGGGAAGAGAAGCAGCTGTAGTATTATACTTTTTTTTTCACTCCCAGAGCAGCATAGAAGTTGCGATCCAAGGAATAAACGCTCCTATTTATCTTGTAACTTTCACAGGGTGTAGTAAAAATGGGATATGTCAAGCGAAATGTTTTAGAAATTTACCGCAGTACATATATTGGCGCCGGTTGGTGCCGCAGTCTGATTTTTGGACTATGTTGTCAGCACGGGAGGCGCTCCCTTCGTACGAGACCCACGGACAGGCATGGGGTGGTACAAACTCTACTCTGCCGGCACCACGCGGCTAACACATATAATTATTATGAGTTTATTAAAGCCACACAGAACACTTAACTAACTCTATCGTTCAAACCCAACTAACAATTTTGTCCAATAACCTAAGTAGGGAATGAAAAAACCGCCCAAATTCAAACCCGGTTTTTTTTTCGGTTTTTTATTTTTAAAACCCGGTTTTCGGTGAAACCGGTTTGAAAATATGTTTGCTCTGCGTTCATCTTTTTTTTTTTATAAAATAGGAATTAATAGGGACAGTAGGACTTTCAAATACCATAAAGTAAGGTACAACTCAAAATAATACTTTATTAGATCAAAAATCTTTATTACAATTTGTATTTAAATTATCATATTCATTTATTCATATTAAGCTATGTATTTAGGTAGGTTAGTTAGGGATAATGATAGGTAAATCCCGCATAATATTAATAAAATATTAAGTAAATGGTTCTAGGTTCTATCTTTATATAAACATTAATAAAATTACTTATTGAGTGTTAATACAATTATTCAGACTTTTTAGCAAGATAATGAGATCTTAAGAATAGTAATGCGTCCAAAGTAGAATCATTGAGACGAGATCTCAACTTGCTACAAAAATAACCTGCCGTCGAAAAGGCACGCTCAGACTCCACACTTGTAGGCTTGATCGTGATTAAGGCTTCGTATGCCATCGTTAAAAATTTTCCTCGACCACCGCCATTTTCATGTAATGCCATTTCACATAGCACCATTTTATCCGCGTCTAAATTTGTTGTTGGTGGAGCAAGTGGAATACTACAACTCTTGGTCGGTTTTAATACATGTAAAAGCTCATCCTTAAAACTTTTGAAAATAGGAGTTTGAGAAGCAGTGTTCGAGCTCTGATAGGCTGCCAAAGGGATTCTACAGTCATCGCTGTCAGTCTTTGTCACGATAGATTTTATAAAATTTGAAGTTGGTTTTTCAAATATAGATAGATTTTCATTGTCTTGGAAAAACTCTTGAGCATTGTTTAAATATTTCAAAACACCTTGTATTAAAAGGTATCGTTCAGCAATTCTCTTTCGCAGAGCTGTTTGCAGTTCAAAACTTAGGATGCCGTAAATGCTTGACAATTTGTTGAACATGCATTTCAACACAGTGTCGGCTGTGAGAAGAGTTGCATCTTCCAAACACAAGACTTCAACAACTCCTTTTATTATTTCAAGAACTTCTTTCAGTTCTTTTAGAGAAATCATTTCGTCGTTTGTGAAACTGATATCCGATTTAAGATCTAACAACGCTTTCTGTATACACTCATAGACTGCTAAAAATCTGTCCAGCATATCGCATAATGAACTCCATCTTGTTCTGCAATCCAGGATTAGACACAGATCGTGGCCAAACTTCTCTCTAACATACTTTTGTAGCAGGTCATCATTTTTAGTAGGGGACTTTCTGAAAATTTTAACAACATTTCTGACTTTCTGGATCAAGTCCTTATAATGTTGGTTCGTGATAGTGGCTCTTTGCCAATTTTCTGTATCAACATTAACGCCATCTTCTTCATCGTCACTCTCACTATCAGAGTCAGACAAATGAACTAGTTCAACGGCTGGTTCGTTACTTTTTTTGTACAGTACATCAAGTACTGCCAATTGTAGGCAATGGGCGTAACACAGCTGATGATATATGGGTAAACATTTCCCCATTTTCACCATTACGGAAGCTCCATCAGTGGTAAGGCCAGCGATATCGTCTTCGAGAGACAAATCAAATTCAAGCAACCGCATCTTTAAAACATGGGCGCACTTCAGAGCCGTCGCTGATCCTTCCAGTCGAGCAAGTCCCAAGCTGATGTGATTTTTGCCATTTAGGTCAGGTAAATGCAAATTGATGTTCATGTAGCGCCGGTTGCGACACGATGTCCATTCATCTGCACTAAGGGAAAAATTCCGACCGTTCTTTTTTAATCTAGAAATTATTTGTTTTACCTCTTCCTTCGCATTTTGGCTGCATTGCATAACAATATTTTTTATAGTATTAGCTGTAGTTGGAAGCTCATAGTTAGCTTTTTTAAATAATCTCCTCAAGTCCACAGAGTTCGCAAACACCCTAAATGCAATACCATCAAGAGTAACCATTCTTGAGACTGTCAGTTCCAGAGAATCCGTAGTTTTAAGGTACTTCGTGATTTTATTTGGTCTTTTAGATGTCGATGGTCCCGTCTCGTCATTTTCTGGTTGCCCAGGCCCAGGGACTGCCTTTATAGAATCCAACGATATAATATGCTTCTTTTTGAGATGACTTCTTAGTGACGAAGTTGAGCCTCCAGAACACAATAGTACTCTATTGCAATACTTGCATTTAGCTTCTGGTTTAGTTTTTGACTTTAAGAAGTGACCCCAAACGCTGCTTTTATCTTCCATATTTCTGGTGTTTTCTATAAAGTCTGCCATATTTGTCTGAAAGCGGCTGAAAGCAAATCGAAATATGTTTATTATCCATCACCGCCCGCACCACCGCTACCAAAAAAATAACAGCGTTGGTAAATCCCGAGTAATGGCTTCATTCATCTAAATAATGATACCAAAATTACGCAGATAGGTACCATAGTTTCAGAGCTATAAGCTTTGGCGTCATAACATATTTCGTTACACCTGGTTTTCGCTACGGAGCCTTTTTAAAAAACATGTCATGTCAAAATGTATGGATGGCGATTGGCGACTGATATATACCGACGTGATAAAAGTAGTGCATGTAACAAATAACAATTACAAAATAGAATGTAGATATATAATGTATGTTCATATCCAAACAGTTCAAAACAGTAACATAATATAATAACACATACCTAACCAAAAAAAATATATCGTGATCGCTGAATACTTACGATAATAACTGCTGTAATGTGCAGCAAATTCACTGGCGAAATACTAATATAATAAAACGCTTCTTGTCACAGCTACAGAGTATTAAAAAGTTTGTAAAGTATCGAATTATTCCGAGATAAACGTAATCGTATCAACCAAAAATTTTTTTACAATCAATGACGGCGTCAAATAAATTTAAATGGCCGAAATGCCTGTGTTGCCATTTGAATAACATAAAAAAACCGAAAAATTCGAAAAAACCGCGAATGTAACCCGGTTTTTTTTTAAATTCTAAAATACTCGAAAACCCGGTTTTTTTGAGTATCGAATAACCCGGGTTTCATTCCCTAAACCTAAGGTTAAATCTCCAAAAAGCTCGGTACACGATGTGTAAAGGTTTTGGCGGTGACCCATTGTTGTATAAAAGTATTTCCTAACATGTATTAGCTCTATAAGCTTATAGAGCAAAACCGACATATAAATAATTGATGTAAAGGTTTACTTCGCTAATTTATGTAGCTGTTATAGATAGGAGTTGTAATGACCTCTAAGGTGACCAGTATGCAACCATAGAACTCTATAGCAGTGTTCACAATTTCCCCTACGTCTCTGATTTACGCAATAAAGGTTCCACACGAACTTAATGGGTCTTTGTTATTGTAGAAATTGAACATAAATTATAGGGCGAAATTGTGATAATGTGGGTTTGTAGATCATCATTACAGGGCTGTAGTAATATAGTGGGCTCTAAAACTCTACAACAGAGCTATATTGGAATATAGCTGAGTTTTATAATACCCTTAGATAACTCAATGGCCCTAAAAAAGTTTGCAAAGGCTCGATATAGCTCTAGTCACAAACCTGTCACAAAGACACTCTTTTAGGACCATATGGTTTCTTTGCAACTATTATAGTTCTTCCATTAAACATAGTACTGTAACGGAGTCCATATCTCTTCTAAAACCTAATTACGGTTTATAATGGTAGGCCAATGTTGCTTTTAAATTGTAAATTAGTGTAATTAAAGGCATTTTTGTATGTACTTCATGACAATATTGAATAAGTAAAAATCAAGTTGAACAATCAATTATAAAAAATGGTTCCGTTATTATCCTTCTGAGCAACTAAGCAACTATATCACAACAAACTATGTATATTAATTAATAATTAGTATGACCGTAATGTTCTAGTAGTCTGGATCTAAACCTGTCTTACCTGATAACATTATATTTATTAAAAATTAAAAATAGAATAAGAGAATTTCATTTATGACTCAAGGAACATTTGGAGGGAACCCTAATTTTATATAATGGTGGCTGGGATCTGTCATAACAAGTGCTATAGTTGTGTTTTGAACACTGAAAGTATTTTTATAACTTTAAATTAGAAATTATTTTAGTAAATGCTTAATTATTTGAGTGGGGCATTAAAAATAGTCTTTAACCTATGGACAGTTTATCAGTAAAATCTCAATCTCATGTCATTTTTCCCGTAAGAGACGAATATTTTCCTAAAAAACATCAATCACCCATAATATAATATTTTCGTAGTCATTTTGTATTATTTTTGTTTCAAATACTTGTAAGTTTTCCTTGGTGTTACTTTCTCTTAAATAACACTGCGATACAGGAGTGAACGAATGTAAAATGAACGAATTAATCATAAATGTTAGTGTCATAATGGAATCATGAACTCTTTTACAGTATAAAAGGGTACTTTAGTAGCGTTGCGGTGGCTTGTAAATCACCAAAAGGAAATTGAATTACTGTTATATCAACTGTATAGGCCAAAATTGTCATACTAGATACTTCTATAGATGCAATTTAGAGCAAATTGGAGAAATAAATGCGCCACTTTCTATGGACGTACTACCTCTTTGACCTTCTTTGGATAATTATAGAACCCCGATTGGTAAGTCCGAAACGTTCTAAGGTCTTATACTTTTACAACCAACAATTGTTAGTTGGGAAGGAACTACTTATTTATACAGGGTGTAACAGAAAGGGTATGTTAAGCGAAAAGCTATGTAAACAGCCCTCTATAAAGAACCTATTTCCAAAATTTGAGACTCGAAATCACATGTTTATTTTTCAAGATTGTATGAACATTCCTGAGTTGTTTAAGAATTCTCCATACTATCTGGAAAAATAAACATGTGATTTCGAGTCTGAAATTTTGTGGATCTATCAGTGGGCTATTTATATAGCTTTTCGCTTAACATACCCTTTTTGTTACACCCTGTATAACTCTACGCGGTATCTGCAAACATGATATCTACTTATATTTTATACATATTATGTAATTTTAACATGTAAGTATTTAAACCTTAAGCTATATAGGTAGTTTTTAGTAGGTACCTAAAGCATTTATAACACAAACAGCGTATGTGCAGGTTTTATAATGTAATCAAAAACAATCTAGATGCTGGTAAAATGAAATACATTTTGAATTCGTCTTCGTCTTCAGCCTATTGTAGTCACAAGGCTACTGCCGTAGGGGGCTTTTTCCCATAGTCACTAAGCTGGGCAGTCGGGTTAGTGACCGCTGATTTTCGGACTATGTTGTCAGCACGGGAGGCGCTGCTGCCCGCCTCCCGGAAACCCACAATCGCCTCGTACGATACCCACAGGCAGGCATGGGGTGGTACAAACTCTACTCTGCCGGCACCACGCGGTTTAGTTTACTTCTTATAAAATTTGGAAACATTATTTATTTACTATAAGCAACTTCAATTACTGAAATCCGATCATTAATCATTTACTTTAAGAAAAAAAACCCAAGCTGTTTAAGCTCTAGAGGCGTACGCCCACGACTTCGTCCGCATTCTCTTTTTTTACCAGCTCCCGTGAGAATTACGGAAAATCCTCTCATATCTAATTTGTCCAAAGAACACAACCTACCTCCGAAATCTTTACTCGAAATTTTTACGCAGTCGGGTTTTTTTCTTTAAGTAAATGATTATTAAAAAAGATTGTACGTACATTTATTAACCGACTTAAAAAAATAGAGGTTAGCGTTATTTAGGTAATACCCTTGCATAAAACAAGTCCAATGTTATGTTAACTAGATAATTATCATACTACTTCTTTATCTTAAAATAGGGAAACACGTGAAATAAACTCATATAAACTAGGATTAACTTTATAGTATACTCGTAGTTGCTTAGCACTTAACACATAATATGTTATTATCTTGAAGTCATAATAATGAACATCTCTAGTCGATATGTGGTGATAGTGCGAAACAGTCTGTTCTTATTTTTAATAAATAGTTTTAATTGTTATAAAATAACAAAATGGCTCTGTTCCCACAGATCTGCTGTACCGGTATAGGTAAGACACCCAGTTTCTCCAACACTCATCAACAATAAACTCACTTTAATAATGTGTCAATCAACATAAATGGCTCTTTATCCAAAATGGCTTAGCTTTAGGTACAGAGGGGTAAGCACCAATCTCTCGATAGCCCGTAACGCTATCGTCCAACTGTCAAATCACATAGATTTTGCTAGCGAGTCGCTAGCGTTATGCCGCGTAAAAAGTTTCGTACTTACCTCACAGGATCACGAGAAGCTCATCGTCTCGGAGAACGCCCTTAGTTTCTCAGTCGACTCTTACGACATGTACGGAAGGATATGCAGCTGATGTATTTCTAGTGAAGCTCTGCATTACGAACAGCATCATCTTAGAATAATGATTTGGAGCTAAGACCTATCATTACTCTAAGAGCTTCATCTAAGTACTAACAGTTGATAAGCGTTTGAGAAACCTAATGACATATTCTTTTTAGGCCCTCTTGCACTAACTGCCAGTTAACCATATTGTTCATCATCTCATTCTGTTTCGAATTCATCTGAAGTTTATTTAAAGTTATACAGTTGAGTGGATACATAGTAAAAACTTAAATCTAAATTTACAAATAGAAGATTGCCTGTTTATTTTTCCTGGACAATATCGTGACTTTTCCATTTTTTTCTAATTTATTTTACAAATTATTATAAGTATGATTAAGCAATGCCAAACCTGAAGATAATACTAATTATTATCATCCAAAAAGACGCGATGTAGGTAATCTATCTATCTATTCTATACGTATAAAAAAAATGTAACGGATCGATGTTTGTGCACGCTAATCTCAGAAGGGGCTGAACCAATTTCGATGCAGTTTTCAGGAATATATGTGACAGGTCCCACTTAACACATAGGCTACTTTATACCGGGAAAATGTTTTTACATACATAAATACATATACATTTAATCACGCCTTTATCCCTTTCGGAGTAGGCAGAGCACCAAGGGCCGATAGAACCACATGGTGCTACTTCTGACCAATTTTGAGGGTATAGTTGAGATGTACAAGTTCGGTTATTGTTTTTATCCCGGATAATTTCGACATTTTGTTTTTTCTGCAGTCCACGCGGACGGAGTCGCGGGCGTCCACTAGTGCAAAATAACAGCGTTATGAGTAGCGAGTGCCTCAATAGAATTAATTCAAAATACGTTGCACATTAGAAGGTTATTAAAAAATACATTTTTGTGCTCTAAAAATTATTGATCTTTAACTAATTATGTCTTCTCCCGTATGT
This sequence comes from Carposina sasakii, assembly GCA_014607495.2. NCBI lineage: Eukaryota > Metazoa > Arthropoda > Insecta > Lepidoptera > Carposinidae > Carposina > Carposina sasakii. The sequence continues at coordinate 9,473,899 of CP053170.1, forward strand.
AATTTTTTTTTGTTTTTTATACCACTACCCGTGACTATGTCCACGTGAACTTAATCGCCTATGTGTTATTCTGGTGTATAAACTATATAACTGGCAAGATCCATCAAAACCCTTTTTGTAGCTTTAGCGTGAAAGACTTACAGACACCCAAACGTCGACTATTACATCGTGCATGTCGGCATAGTACTATTACGATTCCCGCGAGTAGACTTAACGGGTATCGTAATAATTCTCGTTAATTGGTGTGATGTCGGCTTTTCACACTATGAAAGGTAATGTAATAATTTACAGCGACAGGGATGTGATCCTTTCTAAAGGGACGGCAAAGAAACTAGGCCAATAAATGCTCTCCACAACTCTGTACCTAAACAACACATTAGTGGCAAACACGTGGTAAACAATAAACATAGCTCGCTTAGAATAGTTATCAATTATTTACTCTACAAATCTGAAGCAAGATATATAGAATCTTATCTGAAATTGTATTTGTAGAATTGTAAAATAACCCTAGGCTTTGGTGGGTAGCCCATTTTAAAATTGCCACGTAAAAACCCATGCAAATGATACGTCAATTACCTCTCTACATTAATCTTTGTAAATATTAATTTGTGTCGCGTAATAAACCATGGATAACAAAAATACGTAGATCCCATCTGATGACCTTAATTTAATATTAAGTGTACCTATCTTCATACTTCACATTCTGTTTTGTCTATTAGTTTTAATACTTTTTAGTCGCTTGTTAGGTCCCCCGGGATTTTCTATGCTTTTATTGCATTTTTCTGGTCTCCTCTGTTGATCCTGGCTTACAGGAGTTGCAGAGGCGGGAATGAGTGGTGAGCCAAGGCTGCCTTTTTACCAGAAATGATGTAGGGATGTGATTGATATCTACCAATAATAAATAATTGATATCAGAGACCAGTGAATATGATTGGTAATATTATTATCACAGTCATGAACTTATAGCAATGTAGCATAGCATTTTTAAAGAATTAAATTATATTCAAACCTCTTAAACTTCAAATTTTTTACATTTTAACTCAAATAACATATCGATGCTAAGCCACACCTAAAGTTTTTAGACCAAGCATATCCATTTTATTCAACATGATTATGTTTACCCACCTATATTTAATTAAATTAGGGTAAATTAGGTTTTCTATATGTGGTTATATTGTGCCCAATTGGTAAATCATTTAGTCAAGCACGAGATTGTTTGCCATTTAGTGGTACGAGTACGATTATCGATGAAATATCCAGTGATGGCCGCGTGGTGCCGGCAGAGTAGAATTCGCACCACCCCATGTCTGCCCGTGGGTATCGTACGAGGCGATTAAGGATTTCTGGGAGGTGAGCAGCAGCGCCTCCCGTGATGATCCAGTGATAGTTTATCTTAAAATAATGGTTCTATTAAAATTAAATAGTATTGCGAATAAAGTTAAGAATAGCACCTACTGTGTTTCCTTAAATTATCGCTACAGGAGTGTGTAAGTGTATTTTAAATAAGTAGTTTAAAAAATTTTACATTTTAAAATGCGTACTTCCTGTACCATGCAGTCACTTTCAACGACCGATTGGTGTGGTTGGTAGCGACCCTGTCTGCCGCATCATAGGTTGTGGGTTCGAATCCCGGTAGGTTTTCGTGTCATGGAGGTTTCTATGCTTATCTATATAAATACCTGTAATACCGTTGTTTTTACCCAGGATACAAAGAATATTAGAATTGGCTTAAGAATCACCATTTCAGCTATAGGAAGGCCAATGCTAACTATAGACCTCCCCCAACACCCGGCTAGACGTGGAGAAGTATACAAGACATTTAAGACAAGCAAGAAGCAAGCCTAATCTATGACCTTTCCAACAGTATGCTACCTCTGCATGGCAATGGGGCTGATGTACGCCTGGCCATCATCCACCCTCAAGCTGTTCCAGTCCCAAAACACCACATTACACCGAGCAATGGGGGAAGGGGAGCTGGCCCTCTTCGGGAGCCTGTCCTCAATAGGCGCACTGATCAGTACTCCCGCTGCCGGATACTTTCTTGATATCCTTGGAAGGAAGCACTGCGCTATATTCAGTGGACTTATGAATGTGGTAAGGGCATATTTTGTTTCAAAACCAAATTACCCCTACCAACTAATACAGGGTGTAAGAGACAGCCAGGCAAATATTGGTTTGCTGACTTCAAATTATGATTCTGAGGCGACAACCACTGAAAATTTTCACAGGAAAATTTCAAAATTATCTGGTATGCTGGAAGATATCTCTTGCAGCACGCCTCTGTATGCATTTTTTTTATATTTTTCTGTATTTACTGTAGTGGTATGTGTACAATAAGAATAAGACATAGTACGTACGACACATACGCTGTAGCAGTACCTATCTAAAAAAAAGTCACAACAAACCAATTAATAATTTTGCCAGCTCGCATGGAGTATAGTAGCAACATCAAATCGCGTGGAAGCAGTCCTGATCGCCATCTTCGTTTCTGGTATCAGTGGGGCTGTAGCCCTGGTGGTGCCGGTCTACGTCAGCGAATTCTGTCAAGAGTCCATCCGGTTAGTGACAATTTTGGAAATATCTTCGGCAGGGCTATTACCTAATTTGCAGAGCCGAAGCAAATCGATAGCAAAAATTGAGAGTGTGTGCGTGCGCAGGGCGAAAGAGAGGTATCCTCCGGCACCCCGCCCCTCGCGCCACGCACTCACGTTCTCAATTTTCGCTACCGCTTTGCTATCGCTCGGTTTCTACAAGTTACGTAATTAGCACCCGAAACCGACGAGCATGGAATGAAAAGCTAAATGAATATGGACGAAGCAAAAGAGGTTGTTGGGAACTCAGATGAATGATATACAGTTGGGAACGTATAAATTTAAATGGATATCTGTAGTCTATGTCTAGCTAGACCTACCTACCCCTTACTATACTCTTTGACCTACCCTTATGTGACATAAGCGTGAACTAGAGTATATAGTGTTCTGTGGGCGTGAGGTTATGTGTCTATAGGTAAATAATAAAATTACTTAGGACTTAAGACCTGTAACATAGGAGTGTTTCGAAGGTTTATAATGTAGCACGGGTGCAATATCACAGACGAAGTCGTGGGCGGCCGCTAGTAATGTGTAAAGTTGATTCTTTTCCAGGGGCACCATGACATCAGGCTCCATGATATTCTACGGCATCGGGATGCTCGTCTCCTACCTGCTGGGAGGTTATCTGGAGTACATGACCATGATATACGTGTGCCTGTCGTTGTCCGTGCTTGGTGTAGTACTAATAGTGGTCCTGAAGGAGTCACCCATGTTTCTGATGCAAAAGAACCTGGAAGATGTAAGCGTTTACTTTTATTTTGACGTGTTGACGTGCAGGACTTACTAATCACTTAAGTATATAGGTACAGATAGGTAGAACAGGGCTATTTACATGTTTTCACCTATAATTACAGAATAAACTTTCGTATAAAAAAGCAAAAAGCAAATGGTAGTAGGTAAGCATTAACCAATTAAGTTAAACCATGGACTTAATTTAATTATGTTAAATTATGCTTAATTAGACTACATCTACTGTATCTCCTTCCGTACATCTCAAAAAAGTTAGATAAGGAACTTTAGGGGCGTTCAATCAAGTCACAATCAAGTGGTGAGCTGGCAACTTGTTAGTCATCTTTTACATCTGGCCCCGCAATGTTAAACGTGGTTTGATCTTATTCATGATCTGTCTGTTCTGGCTTTATGAAAACACAGTAGTGTGGTGTATGTGTGTATCCCGCCGGAATAATGTTTTTTCTTAATGTGTTTTATCATTTTCCAGGAAGCGATAAAGTCGATAGCATTCTACAGAGGCGTTAAGTCTTCGTCAAAAGAAGTTTATCACGAACTGGAGATTATCAAGAGAGCTTTAAATCCAGATTTAGATGGTAAGTTGTTAGCAAAAAGTATGCTTGTATCATATTATGAACCGTAGATAGGTAAGTAAGTACATGAAAATTTTATGAGTTAGGTATAGGGTAAGGGCGAACACAGGACATATGATAATAATGTTCACGCGGAAGAATTATCGGGCATCTAGAAGTTAATTTGTTGACTATAAGTAGGTACCTATGAGACGGAATCTCGCTAATTAGGCAACATACAAAATTCAGTCCATGAAAAGACCATGTCCACTCATAAGACACTATAATGCTGGCTCCAAACGATGCATGGTCCAACAATCCAACACCCAATTGGTTCATTACGTATCTTGCAAAAGCAAAGTGGTAGCAAAGCGACAGCAAAAATTGTGAATTGTCTGACTGTGCGGAGGGAAGTTACGGACTATACATACAATTTATTCGTCCAGTTAGTTCAATAAATATAATTTGTATACTTACAGACATTTTCAGATTTCGGTTTATCTCAAGATAAAAATAATGTCATTGAATTATATATTCAATACCTACTCTTTTTATACAAAGCAAATACTTACTTAAATAAATCTGTTAAATATAACGGTTTCATAAAAATTAAGTATTGTTGCGCGAAAATAATCCATTATTTTTAAGTTTCCACCTTATCAGGATTAATGTTATTTTTATAATGTATCTAATAAATAAATTACCTGAGTAAGTAATACCGGGAATAATCCCCCTAAAACCAAGTGTGAGCTTTCCTACTTTTATAAATAACTAGGGATCTGCTACGGCTTTGTGTGTAATGCCCTTTCACGTGGACAATGTCGTGGGCGGCCGCTATAGAAAAGTGTTGTTTTAAGACTTTTTCAGGCATTTTTTCAATATTTTTCTTTTCGTAAAAACCATCCTCGTACATCAAAAAATATTCTACAAAAATAATTAGAGAAATCGGTTCAGCCGTTCTCGAGATTTGCGCTTAATAACACATTTAGCGGTTTATTTTTATATTATAAAGATAGATGGTATTGAACCCTTAGTCCGCGTATATGATAGACACTTGGTTTTTGATATGTATATGTAATATTTCGATGGACGTAAGCTCAGCTTTGCATATTTTGTACCATGCAATGCAATCCAAGCGACAAAGCCAAAGTCCAAGCTCAGTCCAAGACGCAAGCAAAGGACGCGTCGCGCTCTAGGCCGACGCACACTTACATTATTTAGATAGGCTCACACAAGTTCAATAGGGATGATACAGTGGTTAAGACGTGCGCCTTTCAAGCATTTATCACATTGATATACCTGTGGGGGGGTTGGCCGACCACATTCATGTGCAAAGCTCAGCTTGATATTGAACTTACGCCACGCGCACAATACATTGCTTGCCATAATAAAAATTAACGACTTCTATTCTTTCAGATGTAAGAGACGATGACGCAGATGAGGAGATGAAGCTGAAACCAGTTGAAAAGAAACCGAAGCCTGAAACAGAAAAACTATCGACTTGGCAGTTTTTTAGTAAGTAGTATTTTTAAGTGTTATCGTCTTTGATTGTATCACGTGTTTCTGCTATTGGTGTTCGCCCATCACCGGATCGGCCCCCTGATTACCTAATTTGCAATAGCCAAGCCGAGGGCGGGCCCTATGGTTACACAGCTTCCCTCGATTCTAAAGTTGAAGTCCTAACTCTGACTTGACTTAATTGAATGCTTGATCGTATCCACGCATTGAAACTCGAATGAATTTGTAGAGCTGTCTATCGACAGAACCAATGTGCAATCCTAGAACGAGATTTAGAAGTTCATACAACGATTGGAATATATTGGCCAAACAATAACTAGTGGCTCGGCAGAGCTGGAAGCGCTTCCTTTTCATCAACTTGACAAATTCACTGATTCCATTCCTATGTTCTACCTAATGATCAAGAGCTGATGTTAATCCTACCTCTTTCTTCCAGAAAAATCGAAATCTACTCAACGAGCCTTAGTAGTAGCCGTAGTAGTCTGCACCTCCTCTATTTTCCAAGGTCTGGTGGTGGTGCAGGTGTACGCTGAACCTTTATTCGAGGAGGCTGTACCAACCATGTCCCCAACAGTGTGCAGTGTACTAATAGCTTTGGATGGAGTTTTATCTGGGTTCTTTGCTGCATACCTCACTGATAAGGTCGGAAGACGGGTAAGTGTTCTGTGACCTTATTACCTAGGTGTAGGGAAATTGTATAATTTGCTGATGTATTCTTAACTCACCGATCAAATTGATGAAAATGACAAACGGTAAACGACAGATGAGCGTGCATGAAGAATATCATGAAACTAGATGAAGCGAAAGAGGTGTGTCACGACCGTAGCAAGTGGAGATCCGTGATCTCTGCCTACCCCTCCGGTAAAGAGGCGTGATTTTAAGGATGTATGTAGGTATTCTTAAATATAAAATTGCCATCGCAACCTTCCCAATAATAGCGGTTGGGATTCATCACGTGACGTGACGAACGAGCAAACGTGTCTACGATGAAACTCTGTCGATTTGATCGAGACGTAATGTAACTTTGTCCGATGCCCCAGATCTTAGAGACACGAAACTAAGAGGGTTTGATATTAAGACAGGATATCCCGAAATTCCCCTGGGAACTTGAGATACAGGTATTGCAAAATACTACGAGTATAAGCAACACTCGGAAGCAGCTTACTTCTTTGGCTGCAGAATCTCATTCGCATCTTGCAGTTCTGGCTACTTTTGTTTGAAACAGAAAACACACTTCCCACACTAAGATCCATAAGGTCTTGTGTCGTTGGTACTAAGCAACGGTATATAAATACATAGATAAGTATAGAAACATCCATGACTCGGAAACAAATAACGATATTCATCATATCAATGTTTGCACCTACCGGGATTCGAACCCAGAACCTATGGTGTCGCAGGCAGGGCTATTACCAACTACACCAATCAGCCGTCTAATTATGTTGATTCCATTCCAGGCGCTCATGATTTACGCGTCTCTCGTCAGCGGCATATTCTGCGTGCTCCTGGGCACACAGATACACCTGCACTGGGGCCCGCACTACATGACCGCCGCCTTTATGTACCTGTTCTGTGTGGCATACACCTGTGGCGCTGGCACTGTGCCGTACGTGTATATGGCGGAGATTTTCCTGCCGGAAGTGAGTATGAGCGTAACTTATGGTACATCCTCAGCATACTACCACTTCTATCAGGCCCTTGCACTCACTGCTGATTATAGGCTTCTAATATATTAATTATAATAGCCGTGTGGTTCCGGCAGAGTAGAGTTTGTATCACCCTACGAGTATGCCTGCCCGTGGGTATTGTAACCGCAGTGTGATTTTCTAACTATGTTGTCAATGCGGGACGCGCTGTGGCCCACCTCCTGGAAATCCTTAATCACCTCTTACGATACCCACGGGCAGACATAGGGTGGATCTACTCTGCCTACACTTTTGCTGTGGTTCGTAGAATTGTTACACTCTCCTACAGTAACTTCGGTGACATTTTTTTTCTTTTGCAGGTAAAAAGCATCTTAACAATGTTCGTAATCGAGTGGGCATGGCTATGCAACTTCATCGTGCTCTTTGTATTCAACCCTCTAGTCGGACTGATTGGTCTAGGGCCCGTGTTCTACATATTTGCCATAATGTGCTTTGCCTCATCTGTATATTCAGTCATCTATGTTAAAGAAACGAAAGGATTAACTGTTGACCAGATCCAGCTGCTGTTTGATGAGAAAAAACGAAAAGTACCGTCTGCTTAATTCAAAATTCCTTCCACTATTCACGTTCCGCTGATGGGAAGTTTAGTGGAGCGAAGTGGAACAAGGAGTATTTATAAGAAGTAGCAGCAGATCTTGGCGGCTGAAGGCAGGCATTTCAGACGGTCTCTTCCCTCTCGGTACGGTCATAGAGGAATAAGATACATAATAATAATAGAGTGCTAATAACCTTGAGACTTCCCGGTACTCACAGTTCCAGACCTTGACCGTTAGATTGCATTAATGTAATGTACTGTTGATGTACATAAATGCAATCTAACAGTCAAGGACTGGAACTATAAGGTATTGGCAATTAGCACTCTATGATATCTTATTCCTCTATGATACGGTTATTATAAGAGATAGCTGCACTTTACGATACTATCGCCAAAATTGCTGATTCTGTGTGTGGCAGGTGTGGTCATGCCATATGCGGTCAGCCAGGAGACTTGATATCGCCGCCCAAAGACGGGTTATACCTAGTTTACAAAAATGTAACTTACGACAGGGTTGTAATATACGAGTTTTACCTATGTGAACAGTACAAAAACTGACGACATTCATCAACCAGTTCACGGGATATAGCCGCTCAAAAACTAGTTAGAGTTTTTTTTTTTACAATTAGACATTTGACCGCCTTCGTGCCTGATGTTAAGCAAGATGCGGCCTAGGGTGATACATGTTTGCCTAGAAAGTGCCTATTCACTCTAGCTTTGAAGAGACCAATGTTGTAGTGTAGTTGTAGTTTCCAAAAATAAACGATCACAAGGAAGGTTGATTCTTGCGTAGAATTAAAGTATGAGCAGTAGGTACCCATGAAAATAGTAGATATAAAAACTGACGATATTCGTCACCCGTTTCAGGATTATTTCTTTCTTTATTCTTTATTGCACATACCTACACAAAAAATACCTACAACTTATAAGATAAAAGAAGAGATGCGTGTACAATGGCAAGCTTACCTCTAAGAGAGATCTCTTCCAGCAAGCCAAGCAAGTAAAGAGAAATTATTAAGAAACACAGGGTAACATGTGCATGAAAGTAATTGTACGAGTCACCAAATCCTAACAAAATTATAATAATTTAAAAAATCAAAAAACCTGTCTGCTTAAAAAAGAACCAAATAATGTACATAATAAAAAACTTAAAAAAAAAACAAGCACTTTAATATTATTATGGAATGAATACTATATATATATATATATATATATGTGTATATATAAGCAGTCGGGTTTTTGATTTTTTAAATTATGTTTTTTATTTTATACTTTTTTGCTATGAGTACCTAGCTACTAATAGGTACGCTTCAAGAAACATGCTCAACATGCTCGGCAGCAAGAAGTTTTCGTCTTGCTGCTGTCTAAAAACTTATATGTAAGCATGGTTGTTACGCAACTTTCAATCGATATAGATCCTAAACGGTTGGTCGAATCGAAAAATATTGAGAGAAACCTAAAAATGATTTTTAAATACCCCACTCGATATAGTTTGTCGACCTTATATTTTTTCATTTTCACAAAATGGCGTCCAGTAGTCGCCATATTGGATTTTCACTAACGTCATGTCTTTAGTGACACTCGCCGGACGAAGAGGAATCGATTGACGTATGAATCATAAAAATCGGCCGAGGCGTTTGGTCTGTGTAGTGCTTCAAAGGAACATACAAACATACATAGGCTGTTAAACACAATACCACTCCTTTGCGTCGCGCAGTCGAGTAAAAAGAGATAGTCAAAGAATTATGAAATTGTAAAGGCTGATTCCAGTACCATCGGGGTTATATGAGTTTTATTTGAACAGTACATTGGCGATAGTTTCCAAAAGCTATCTCTTAGTCTAAGGTCAGCAACGCGTTTCGTACAAACTTCACAGCTGACCAGATCCTCCGAGACCACTGTAGAGTGCATTTCACCAGATACATGTTTAGAATTATGGCACTGGGTTACTAAGCTTAACGTGAGTATTCATTTCGAACTCGTTCGCGTTAACATTAAGGGTAAAGTGACTGATGTAAGTAGGTATGTATGTGATTGGTCGAATAGTTGTTCACGCGATCGAGTACGAAGTGAAAACTCGCACTAAAACCTCAGGACCATATTGTAAAGTCTATGTATGTTGAGCTGTAGTGGGGTGTCAATAAAATGAAATATAGAACATTGATATAACCTAAGTTACCTAGGTAGTGTAGGTAGCACCAAGGTAGGCAGGTACTTGCCTATATTGTTCTAAATTAAGTTAAATAAATATACCTAGGTTTAAAATTAATGTACATACATAAAAAATAAAATATAAAATTCTTCCAGTAAGTACTTATTTTACCTTAATTTATGCACCTAATTAAGTTTTACCCTTTAGACAACATAATAAAGTAGGTAGGCTACTTTAATGATTATTTTATTTTTGGATTTAGGTAGGTATAAGTAGGTACTTTGTATATATATATATATATATAAATAAGCAGGTACTTTGAACGACAATAAAATTCCAAGTAGGCAGATAGTAAAATTGAATTAAGCAAAGATTAAGGATAGACTAGGTATCTACCTAACTGCAAAATAATCTATAGTTTACTAAGTACCTACTTAAGCCTTTGTCGAGTAGGTACCTTAATATCGCACCTCCGCTCAAATAATGTGAAGTCAAAAAAAATTTAATCAATTTTGTTGCACTATTGGAATCAGAAAAATTTTAAATTTTATCTCAAATAATTTCATGCAAATACTTCAACTATTTATCGCTAGATGACGCTTATGACATTATATCCTAAAAAAAAATAATTGTCTTAGCAAACATAAACAGTGTCAAATCACTGCTTGCGCAAGGTGATCGTCTGTCTGAATACTGCATAGAGCGTTGTGTGTGTGTGTATTTATTTCGGTACATGTGTAGAAGCTATTAGAAGTTATTTGTGGGTTTGTTCAATAAAAGTGAAGTATTTCGACTTTAGACAGTTTATTTCATTAAAGTAAGTCAAAAGTCACTACACTGTTTTAAATAAGAAAGACAAGTATTATGTTTGAGTTCTAACTTACCTTTTATTTAAAAAGTGTAATTATTATTATATGTTATGTATAAGAAATTGTTGAGTTAGTGAGAGTCACAAAATTATGTTTTCATTATAATTCTTAATAAGTTTATTTTTGGAACGCTTTAAATAAACAATATTTTCTAAATTATTCGTTTTTTTATCCTCAAAGTGTCACAACTCAATTTTTTTATTATTTTCTAATAACCTACTAAGGTACCTGCGGCAAATAAGGCCCACCTAATTTTAAAACCAAATAACTCAGAAATTATTGTAAAAAAATTAAAGAAGTCTAGTTCATATGAATGTTTATTTATTTGCGATTAAAATAAAAGGTTAATAGTAATACAAAAATCAGTATGGAAAGAAACATAACCATTTTTAAAAATATTTACCGTGGGCCTTATTAAACTACCATAGTAAATTAAGGCCCGAAAATAATTTTTTATTTTCTTATGAAATAATCAACGAAACATAATGTTTATGGCACTTTTCAGCTAATAGAACAAATAAAAATGTTTTCTTCACATAATCATAAGAGATAATAACAATGGGCCTTTTTATCCCCCAGGGGGTAATAAGGCCACTGATTAAGTTATCACAACATTTCTTATACTAAGACTAGTAATAACATATTCTAAATCAGACTTTTGATTAGGAACTGTTGGAATTAAATTAGTTTAGAAGTTATCGTACTTCAACCACTAAGAATTTACCATTATATACACAAATATTTAGGAAAAAATAGGTACTCCTTTGGGAACTATACTTATTCATCACAGTTTTGACAGTAAAAAAAATCTTTATCATTTTTGGTTAGCCCTAGGCATTCTTCGTGGTACCATATTCTGCATTTAACACACTGTCTCATATCAGACACACGATTTTCATTGCAAGCTGGGCAGAACCAAGATTCCTCTACCGATAGATTGCTTCTTTTTCTTTTATCCCCTTTAGATCGTTTCTTTTTTTCATTTTCAGTCTTCTTCTCTGATTCTTTGGGTTTTCTTTTCTTTGTCAACTTATTTTCTTTCAATGTTTCTTGTTCCTTAAACAGATCTTTGGTGACTCGTTGGCCTTTATAAATAAATAATAATATATTTGATAGCTTTTCTCCTAGGTTTATTCTTTGTCACAGCGTAGTTTGGCGTTGGCAGTAGTTCTTAAAAAGGAGACCTAAATTTATTGTCTTTGAGGTTCGCCAAAGGTACGTTGTCATCAGAACCAAAATCATCGCTGTCTTCGATATTTTCTTCAGAACCATATATATTATCCATGGCCAGTGATGATTTGTTTAATGCCAGTTGTGTTATCTGCAATTCAATATTTGTTTCAGAGTCTGTCTCGGATTCTGAGCTGTAAATTATTGGACGACGATATATTGGAGCCCTGTGAAGTCCTGAAGTGGATGGTTTTGGTGACTGGGTCGGAGTAACAATGATTTGTGCCTTCTTTGGTGTTGTTTCTACATCATTCAAGATCTTTTCAGATGATTAAATAGTGTCTTCATGCTCTTGGTTAGTTAAAACCGACAAATTATTTAGATCCATGGCGCTTTGAGCAGGACTTTTCTCGGGTAAATCAGGAACTTGCTCTAAATGAGATTGAGAATCATCCTCGTTTCGAAGCTGTTCTTCTGGCTGATTGACAGTATAATTATCTGGATGATCTGTGTCTGAGCCTACTAAAGCGCTGGGTTCTGTTGGTGGAGGCAGCTCTGTTAAAATTGATGGAGCAAATGCCTCGTCAGGTAATATGTTAGGGTTGAAAGGGTACAAGCCCGTAGCTCGAAAACTGTTTACTATATTGTCGTGAGTCAAACACTGTGACCACACCTTTGTGAAAATTGTATTAAAACTGGTTTTCGTTATGTGTCTTTCAGGATTTTGGTACATGTATCTTAAAACCTCTTGATCCCAATAATGTTCAAACGACTTATTCACAGATTTGTCCAGAGGTTGCAGCTCGTGCGTAGTATTACTCGGGAGACAATACAGGACTATGTCATGCCGGTCTGCTTCCTCAACGATCGTGTAATCTAAGTGCGATGACGCTCCATCGAAGATCAACAAAATTTTTCCTTGAGTCTTATATTTTGCCAAATGTTTAATGAACTCCACGAATAGTTCAGTTGTCATGCTCCCTTTTGCTGACATCTTCACGAAACTCCCCGCGGGTAAATTGTCACTGAATTCAGGTTTCTGCCTCTGTCCTTTAAATATTATCATCGGTGGAATAGCGGTCCCGACAGCATTGACACACATTGCGATCGTGACATTTTGAGCATGCTCTGGCGCTGTTGACTATGAACAGTCAACCGACATCCCTTTTCATCTATTTTGTAAAGTCTATGCGGGTGTGTTATAATTTCAAGCTCGTCATATTTTTTTTTTGATTTCTGAGAAGTGTTGGCTAACGATTGGTCTGTTTAACTTTTGCGCCCTAGCTGGATTCATGAACTGTGCCTTTCTCTTTGAAATTTCTGGATGCCGTTTCAAAAACATCTTTAGCCAGTCTTTGCCAGCAAGGCCAATGTCTGCGTTGAAGTTATGTTTTAGCTCATATTTTTCACAAAAGATGAATGCTTGTCTGCGAATAAGCTTTGGAGTAAGTGGCATCCCTATATTTGCAAATCTTATGATTCTGTTGACAAGATCACATTCTTGAGCTTCAGTCATAATTGAACGGCGTCCTAAACATCGCATTGTATTTCCACTTTTCAAGTGGTTCCTTAGCGTACGTCTAGGTATATTATATCGCTCTGCTGCACCACGCTGCGTCAACTGCCCTCGTTGTACGGCTGCCATAGCAGAACGCAAGTTTTCTTGAGTCCACGGAGCTCGACGTGGAGGCATTTTTATTCGATCTGTGAGTAGAAACAAAAATCAAGTTGTATAACAAAGGTCGGTTAATAAGGCCCATGACCTACTGTAGTGGGCCTTATTATACGCATAACATGCTTTATAAAATCATCAATTTAGAACGAAATTAAACACTTATTTTTGATTAATAGCATAGAAAATAACTAATTTGATGTCTAATGTTTAATAAAATTACGTTACTTTATAGCTTAATAACAATTAAATCAAAATACTTAAATTTCTTTATCACTAAATTTTATAAATCCGAGCGGTGTAGCGCACCCTGTCACAAATCGTTCACTACTAGCAAGATGGCGGCGCGCGGCGGCCGCGCGCTACCAACACAGCGAACCTAACGGGCTTGTGCATCTGTGAGTCAAGTTCGAACCGGAATTGAAATATTTTAGCGCGAGTTTTCAAATGTGGGCTTTATTACCCTCCGGGCCTTATTTGCCGCAGGTACCTTACACCATTTTGTTGAGCATCAAAAATCATTATTACTTACTTAAAATCATATTGCGGTAACTTTGACAGTTTCTGAGTTATGAGCGGAAAAGTGAAAAATGAAGTTAGCATAAATTTGAAACGCGATTTACTCGAAAGTTTGAATTTTTGACTTATGTATGACACTATGTGAGCGGAGGTGCGAATGTCGCCCGCGCTTTTTCTCGGTTAATACCTAAGTTTTGCTTTGTTACCATCATCGTTAACAATGATCGTTACATAATAATTAAATTACTGTTTGTGCTAATTTTACTATAGAACCATCATTCATTCATCATTAGTTTTTTTTTGTAAATACTTGGCTGTATTATATAGATGACAAAGTTTTTTGTAAAAAAAAATGACCATTAAAAAATTTAAATGTCAATGTCGGACACACCAACAAAAACATTTGTATACATGAAGGCGATAAAATTAATTAATTTCACCTAATATTCCGTCTTTTCGCGAATCATAATTTTAAGGATGACTGAGTAACTCGTTAACAACAATAAATGGTTGCACTCTAAACAGTTTTATAGAGAAAAAGTGACGGGTAACAACAAAACATGGGTTTGTTATCTGACCCCGAGTATGGGTCGGTAAAATGGGTGAGAATCCTAAAGAAAGTGCATGTGCCCCTGTGTTTCTTGTGCTACGTGGGGGCCATAGTGTGGTTCTTCATGTTGGGCAACAGGGACTTTAACAACGAAGCGTATTTCTCAGAAAACGCCCTTCTACCCGGCCTGGTAACCAATGAGTTTAATGCTGAGGCATCTTCTAAGCAGTTTTACAATGAGTTCATGCAAGAGCTTGAGGTATTTATAACATAATTTACTTACTATAAACCATACCTATATTATTACATATCCTAACAAGACTGTTTCTTTTAACTATGATTCATCTCTTATCAGTCATTCCTAATTTTATTAAGTAAAATGGTATACACCTACAATATTCAAACAAATCTTTCTTGTGGTTATGTCACTCTATCTCTTACCAGACATATATTTATCCATAAATACATGCAATATACATTTTAAATATGGCTGGCTATTTAAACAAATAAGAATTAGGACAAGATTTTACAGATCCCAGTTATCCAAAATCATCATCCACACACCCTTATCACATTATTTTAGGGTTGAATTTAAAGAATTAGTTTGCAATATTTGCCATTTTCCTATTTTATAGCCTGTTGCTAACAATAAAACAATATTATAATATTGGAAATATTACAAATTGTGTTGTGATCGTGACATTAGGCATTGAACTGATGTCAACACGCTTTAAAAATCTGTAGGCAGCAAATGTGACAATACATATGACCAAAGACTTGCTACACCAAAAAACATGACACATAAATATTTATTTGCTTTAAACCACCTATTCTGTCTGCAAACAAATTCATTTAATCCCTCTAAGCTAATAAAATGAGCTACATCGACATTGTAATCAAATTTCAGGACAAATACTCGAACTCAGATGCTATGCCGGTACCATGGCTGGTGGCGAAGATGAATCAGCTCCATTTAGATGTGTACACGCACAACTTTAGTCTGAATTATCCATTTGGAGAGAAGAGGGTAAGTTTGTTGGCAGTCTTAACAGCTATATTTTGCCACATGACCAGTTACTACATACATACATACATATAATCACGCCTTTATCCCTTACGGGGTAGGCAGAGCACCAAGGGCCTATAGAACCACATGGTGCCACTACTGACCAATTTTGATACTTGAGATATGCAAATTCGGTTAGTAGTGACAGGTGGTCAGCCCATCGCCAGCTACTACTTATAATAAAAAGCCCTTTATTCTGAATTAAATAATTTTTATGTTATTTATTTATTCTGATTTATGCTGTAAAAATGAGTCCTACCTGTCGTTTTCTCTCTCAGCCATTTATGTTAAGAACGGAGAGAGACAGACTTGACTAAGGTTAGTTTTAAATAATATAAGTGTGACTGCCGGAATTGATCCTATTGAAAATCTGATGAGATTCTAATATTTCTATTGGAAATATTCTTGTATTCTTTATTGTACACACAAACATACGACAATATAGTGACTTAACATAGTTACACAGAAAGTGTACAAGGGCGAGCTTATCTCTTTAAGAGATTTCTTCCAGCAAACCCAAGCTAACAATTAGTTATATATTTTTAGGAATTAAAAAAAAATCACCCGAGTGGGACTCTAACGCACAACCTCACGCTTTCCATGCTGTGCTCTCACCAACTGAGCTACCGGGTCAATTAACTCGGATGACCAATTTGACCATCTCTTTTAAACATTTATTCTTACATTACGTTTTTTCTATGTTTTCTACGTTTTTTTCTATTATGTTTAGCAATTCACGGGCACAAACGTATACGGCATTCTTCGTGCGGCGCGCACGCCATCTCTCGAAGCTATCGTCATATCAGCGCCGTACCGCGCTCTGTCGTCGCATGAGAAGGGTACTGCTGCTGGTATTGCCCTTATGTTGGCCTTTGCTGAATTCGCTAGACGTAAGTGACATTACTTTTTTTATAGTAAAGAAATTCTATATTTAACACCAAGTACTTGACAAATCGCCGCTTGGTGCCTGCAGAGTACGAGGCAATTAAGGGTTTCCGGGAAGTGGGCAGCAGCACCTCCCGTGCTGACAACATAGTACAAAAATCAGACTGCGGTCACCAACCCAACTGTCCAGCATGGTGACTATTTTTACAATTAGCTAGGCAAACATTTGACCGCCATCGTGCCTGATGTTAAGCAAGATGCAGCCTAGTGGTACATGTTTGCCTAGAAAGTGCCTATTCACTCTCGCTTTGAAGAGACCAATGTTGTAGTGCTCGGGAAATACATCAGCAGGCAGGAAGTGCATTCCACGCCTATGGGCAAAAACCCCTCTATGGCAGTAGCTATAATAAAACTTCCGAAAAATCTTTTCCAGCTCAAAAGTACTGGGCGAAAGACCTGATATTTCTAATAACGGATCACGAACAACTTGGCATGCAAGCGTGGCTGGAAGCCTACCACGGCATCAAGGCTTCCTCGGAACCCTTCCATCACTCCCTTGGCAGCTTTTGGAAGCCTGACAAACTCCATCTGAACCAGTTTGTCAATCAACTGAAATGGGGCAGTAAAGAAACCAAGTGCTTAGATCCTGGCGTGCTCAAGGGCAGGTAATGGAATCAATTCCTACTAATATAGGTATTATAAACGCGAAAGTATGTAAGTACCTATGGATGGGTGGATGTTTGTTACTCTTTCACGTACAAATGGCTGGAGCGATTTTAATAAAATTTGGTATGGAGTTAGCTGATACCCTGGATTAACACACAGGCTACTTTTTATCCCGGGAAAATATTTTTATCCTGGATAATTTCGACATTTTGTTTTTTCTGCAGTCCACGCGGACAAGTCGCGGGCGTACACTAGTGTATTCATATTTCGTTATACATACATACATACATACATAATAATCACGCCTCTTTCCCGGAGGGGTAGGCAGAGATCACGGATCTCCATTTGCTACGATCCTGACACACCTCTTTCGCTTCATCTACTTTCATGATGTTCTTCATGCACGCTCGTCGGTTTAGGGTACTCTTGACCTGACCTTTCTCTAGAATTTCACCAATATGATCGGCGAAAGTCCGGCGAGGTCTTCCCCTTCCAACCCTTCCATCCACTCTACCGTTGTACACTTTCTTTGTCAGTCTACTTTCACTCATCCTCTCCACATGCCCAAATCACCTCAACATATCCTTCTCAATCTTCGTCACCACGTCCTCATTTATACCGTTAAATGGAGATCCGTGATCTCTGCCTACCCCTTATACATACGACATATACATACCATATACATACGAGTACAAACATATAACAGTTATTCTGCATGGTTCTTTACTTCTAGCATATGTATGCGAGTTATTTAACAAGTAAAGTGTTGAAAACACATCATATTTAATAAATAATTTTGTTTTTAGCCATTAAGAATGAATAGATTCCAAGACACACTGTTAACACCAGACGTAACGACACGCGTGTACATTATCATTCACATACATTTTGTATGGTACATGACACGCTGTTAACACTACACGTGATAACACGCGATCCCCACTCGCCACACATTTTCGGCGTGCTATCGCGTCGGGTGTTAACAGTGTGGCTTGACCATTATTATTGTGTTACTCGTATACAGGTGTAACAAAAGGGGTATTTTGCATACACAGGGGTAGAATACATGCGCGAGCGGAGCGAGCGCGAAATTTTTTCTCATATTAAGCATGTAACTCACGTAAGTCGCTTATTACTTCATAAATTATACACAGAATGTGTGACCATTGCTAAAGCATGAGATAGGTTACATCCGGGTAGACATCTAAACATTTAAACATCTAAACATGTTTAATTTAACAACATTGGCAAAATCTTCATGTAACTAGTTAGCGATTTTTCCAAATGTCACCTAGCTTATCACAAGAATAAAGTCTTTCTCTCAAACTTGGTGATATATATATATCCATACAGCATCAACTTTACTCTTCAGATAGGCTATCTGACGTTCGGAAAAATCGGTCCTTAATCTAATTATTTTGTCGCGGGCCGCACTTTGACGACCAAGGCTCTAAAGCCTAAACAGCTTGTCGCATTTGAGCTTGAGAGATATCATTAAACTCGTCTTAGTTATGAGAATGACACTGGGTCAAAATTTTTACTCACTCTAGTTTTTTTCTTTAAGTTATTTCAGGAAGAAGGTATAAAAGAGGAGGTGGGACTATGAAGTGAGTCGTGTGACAATCGTGAGGCCATGACGTCATGATAGGGGCGGAGATTCAGCGCTAGTGTAACGCAGTAGCTGTAACCACACGCTTGTGCTCCGAAATGTAACCGTATTGAAATTACAAAGACACTAGCGCTTTTATCCGCGTACTTTATTACTAAAACGTAGTATAATATTGCCATCTAGTGATGAGTAATTGCAATAGTAAGACAATCTTGAACCATATTGATAATGAGCAAGTAGTTTGACTAGTCACTACAAGGTGGTTTATATGTAAATAGGCAGGGCTACACTACAGTGTTCTGTGCTCCCCTCGTCCCATACTTCACCCCCGCTCCGCGGCACTTTTATTTCTTCTCCATGAGTTTTTTTTTTTGGTTATTTCATTTATTTTATTTACTTCTCTGCTGCTCTGGGACTGAAAAAAACGTATAATACTACAGCTGCTTCTCTTCCCGGGCATACTGTACAAGTCAGTAGAGGGACAAGAGGGTCTTGATGTTTTGTAGGCGATGGGCTGACCACCTGTCACTACTAACCGAACTTGTACATCTCAACTATACCCTCAAAATTGGTCAGAAGTGGCACCATGTGGTTCTATCGGCCCTTGGTGTTCTGCCTACCCCGTAAGGGATAAAGGCATGATTATGACATATGTATGGTATATGTATATATATTTATTTGGCCTCATATTTACAGTGTGTAGGTACTTCTGTACTTTATAACATACTGTATTATGAATTTTGTGTTAAATAAATAAATTGAATTGTTTGACAGGTCAGGGTCGATCCAGGCTGCCATTAATCTGGAATTCCATACTCCTAAGATAAGTGAGTATTTTTTTATTTATGCACTATTTTATTTATTCAGAGTTTTCTTAATCAAGCTATAGTTTTGATTTTGGGTTAGTTAAGAAACACTATGTAGGTACCAGATGTAATAGTTATGTGCTGATGCGGGACTTCACAATAATGCCTGCTTAGAATTAGGTACTGAAAAACTCCCCATTGGATTCGTTACATTCCCCATGGGATTCATTACCGGTAGCTGTTTCATTTGTGCCAGGAAAGCGGCGGTAGGTTCACCCCTTACCACGTGGGACTTACGGCCAATTTCAATACTGGAGATCATAAAGAATCTTTTTTTTTTTAATAAAAAATTTGAAATTTTGTGTTAAAACAATGGAACATTTAATCTGAAATATGAAAAAAAAACTCAAGATCGATTCGTTTTTTAAAATTGGCTGCCAATAGACTAATTAGTGAATAGTGGGTGTGTATCTATAATTTGCACACTTCTACCCAACGTCTTTGGGGATAATGATAATGCGCGTGACTATATGTACCTATATGTATATGACGAAGATGAGGCGAGGGTGAGCGATGCCGTTAGGTGTCGGGCACGGTCCAAAATCCAAAATAATGAATGCAGCGTGTAGTTGAGAACTCTATTAGGTTTCGCAAACACTTTCACGGTATTAACAAACAGGATTGCTAAGATAATAACGGATAACGTAGAAACGCGGCAAGTACAAGACGGCTGATTGAGACCAGTGCATAGCTCGACAGTCGCAACAAGAATCATCCACAGCTCAATTCAACCGACCATGTGCCCGTTGTAAAACTACAGTGGTGCCCTCTCAGCACCCTGTCTTGTCCATGGCCAAGTGACAGTGACAACTGCCTACTTGACGTTTCTAACTCCAGATCCAACTGTAGGATTCGACATTTTGACTAACTTTACACTTGTTCTTGAGGATTTTCCCGACGTTTCCATTCATCATCATCATCGTTATCATCCATCATAAATTCAGAAATCATTTACTAAAGACAATGGCTGTATGGGTTTAGTTTCCCTTGCCTTTCCTTCGGGACAAACTGAACAAAAAAAATGTAGGATATGACGTCTTGATCCTCGACATATATATGTTCCAGAGTACGTTGAGGTAAAAGTTGAGGGTCTCAACGGTCAGCTGCCAAACTTGGATCTGGTTAATTTGGTGCACAAGCTGTGTGTCAAATCTGGCATACACCACTCATATAAGAGCAGGTAATTTTTATTCATTTAGAATAATAACTTAATGAGAAGTATGTATGGAGTCACTTTGAAAGATAGAATAAGAAATGAGGTGATCAGAAAGAAGTGTGGTATTAAGAGGATGTTGTGACGAAGATTGAGAAAGTAGATTGACAAGGAAAGTGTACAACGGAAGTGTGGATGGAAGGGTTGGAAAGGGAAGACCTCGCCGGACTTTCAACGATCAAATTGGTGAAATTCTAGTGAAAGGTCAGGTCAAGAGTACCCTAAACCGACGAGCGTGCATGAAGAATATCATGAAAGTAGATGAAGCGAAAGAGGTGTGTCAGGATCGTAGCAAATGGAGATCCGTGACTATGATACAAGACCTATGATACAAGTAATAGAAATAAACGATTAAATTATTTAGTTTTATAATATACTAGGTCCTGGGTTAATGAATTTCTTTTATAATATTAGTTGATATGTATTTATTTATCTCTCTAAAGCTACTCGTGGATCCGCAACCGTAACAAGATGGACGAGTGGGCGGCCGGAGTTTGGACGATGCTGGGGATGGTCAACTCGCAACTTGCAGGGGTATGTTTGTTACGTATTTCCCACTAGTGGACGCCCAACGCTTGTATACCTTGTACTCTTTATTGTAGGTACACACAAACATTGGACAAGATAGTGACTTTACGTAGTTACATAGAGAATGTACAAAGACGAGCTTCTCTCTTGAAGAGATTTCTTCTTCTATTCTTTATTGTACACAGACATTTTATATGGAAAAACATTTTACATTGACAATGTACAAAGGCGTGCTTATCCCTATAAGAGATTTCTTCCAGCAAACCCAAAACACAAGTTTTAACCTAAGTATAGTATAGCTATATCGACATAAACTTTAGAATTGCCGCAGTGTTACTTATAAGCCTATCGTTTTTGCTAGTACACTAGCGCCAGTAACACAAGGTAGCAAAAAAAGGAAACTAATAAAATATAAAATGGCGACTGAGAAACCAACTCTGTTTGCTCCGAAACTATTAAACCGATTTATTTTAATTTTCAGTAAACAAATATTTTCTCTTTGTAATACACCTGTCTATCTATGTCCATTGAGGGGTCGCCCACCACCGGGCCCTACACCCTCCGCTGACCCTCGGATCTGCCGACTCATTATCACGAAGACAAGACACTACTGTAGCAACGAGAAGCCAGATCCAAGCAGGTGTAGGGCCCGGTGGTGGGCGACCCCTCAATGGAAATTTGAACTTCCGAATAGTGACACCTGATCCAATTAAATGTCTATCTATGTATATAATATGCCCTGAATGATTGACAGATCAACATACATTCTAAACTGCTGATCGTAAACACCTGAACCTCGGCAGGTGTGTTCTTTGTATGACATAGGCATCCAATAAGAAGGGATTTTTCTAAACTACCCCTGCGGGTGTGAAAATGAAGGTGTAAGACAATTCCTTGGTCAATGGGGCAAGCACGAACCTCTCGATAGCCGGTAACGCTATCACCAAACTGTTAAATGTTATAGATTTTGCTAGCGAGTCGATAACGTTATGCCGCGTAAAAAATTTCATGCTTACCTTTACACGCCCACTTTGTACTTAAATACAAATCTGTTTCAAATTTTCGAAAGCGTCCGCTAGTATTAGTATAAAACTATACCATAACGATCTTATAGTGTATAGATTTGGATCCTAATTTAAACCAACATATTTCCCCATCAGGTCCCAAACGGTAACCACGGTCTATTCCACCGTTTCGGTATAGAGGCGGTCACACTAGAGGGCCGAGACTCTAGCTCCGCCCCCCGTACCAATTCCCTCACCGCTGCCAATTTCTACCGTCTGGGGATCCTTCTAGAAAGTGTGCTACGCTCTTTGAATAATCTTCTGGAAAGGTTCCATCAGAGTTACTTCTTTTATCTGCTGGCTAACACTAATCGGTTCGTCTCTATTGGTAAGTAGTTTTTTATTCTTGTGTTCTTTATTGTAACATACAAACTTTAGACATTAAGGTCGAGAGTCGTCACACTTAAACGTAAACCTAATCTCAATCAGGTCTATCCATGGAGAAGAAATAAAAGAGGAGTAGCGGCTAAGTATATTTTCATACAAAAATAGTGTGCCGCGGAGCGGGGGTGAAGTATGGGACGAGGGGAGCATTGAACACTGTAGCCCTGCCCATTTACATAGAAACCACCTTGTAGTGACTAGTCAAACTACTTGCTCATTATCAATATGGTTCAAGATTGTTTTACTAGTGCAATTATTCATCGCTAGGTGGCAATATTATACTACGTCATAGTAATTGACCCGGTGGCTTAGTGGTTATAGCGGCTGGCACGGTTTGCAGTGGTCGTGGGTTCGATTCCCACTCGGGTGAAGATTTTTTTTTCCATTTTCTTTATTAATAATTTTATAATACGTCATAGTAATAAAGTACCCTGATAAAAGCGCTAGTGTCTTTGTAATTTTGATATGGTTATATTTCGGAGCACAAGCGTGTGGTTACATTACAGCTACTGTGTTACACTGGCGGTGAAGCTCCGCCCCTATCATGACGTCATGGCCTCACGATTGCCACACGACTCACTTCATAGTCCCACCTCCTCTTTTATACCTTCTTCGTGGGTCTATCTCTCTCCGTTCTTTACATTACTGACTGAGAGAGAAAAGGACAGGTATGAATAAATTTACGTTTAGGTTTGTGACGGTCAGAATCGACCATAATATAGTGAGTAAACATTATTACAGAGAAGATGTATGAAGGCAAGCTTATCTCTTTAAAAGATATTTTATTTATGTTTGTGCCTATTTATCAGACTTTATCTAATTTAGTCGGCCGCGTGGTGCCGGCAGAGTAGAATTCGTACCACCCCATGTCTGCCCGTGGGTATCGTACGAGGCGATTAAGGGTTTCCGGGAGGTGGGCAGCAGCGCCTCCCGTCTTGACAACATAGTCCAAAATACAAACTGCGGTCACCAACCCGCCTGCCCAGCGTGGTGACTATGGGCAAATACCCCCCATGGCAGTCTTGTGGCGTGCCCTGAGGGAGGCCTACGTCCAGCAGTGGACTGCAATAGGCTGATGATGAATCTTGTCTAAGGTGTGTAAGTGGGTTCGACTAATACCCTTAGGACCCAAAGTCAACCTCACCCGTCCGTGATGCACTCTGCTATTTAACGGACGAGACTCTGACGCTAAATAGCTACTCGTAAATGGCGTAATCAAGCCCATTATCTCTAAAAGAGGTTGGGCAGAAGTGTGCATATTACATATCCACTTTTCACCAGTTAGCCTATCAAATCCCACGTGGTAAGGGGTGAGCCTACCGCCGCTTTTCAGGCGCAAATACAACAATCTTGCTACCGGTCACGATTCCAATAGGGAATGTTACCGAGTGATTTTAAATAGGTATTATAAGTAGGTATTTTTGGCGTCAGGCAGGCAGTCGGCCGTAAAAACTAATGCTAAAACTTTGGCAATATGAGTTTCGAAAGAAACAATCTTGCGCCGACCCCATAAATAAGGGGATAAGGGCAGAAAGATGATGGTGTTTTTTTTCTTTTTCTTTTAAATTATACATTTAATAAATCTTCCAGGTCAATACATGCCGTGTCTATGCCTGCTCTGCGTTGCTTTACTAGTGAGGGCACTTTCGTTATGGGTATCCTTACAAGACGATGACAATGACAAGGACAGCAATAAAAAGAAGAAGAGAAACAAAAAATCTGAACACAAACTAGAAGACAATACACGGGATAATATAAAAGATGACAAAGAAATAGCCAAATATGAGAGTGAAAATAAACTAGAAGACATTAAGAAAACTACAGAAGATGCCAAAGAAGATTCAAAAAAAGAATTGAGAGATGTTAAAAAGGCCAAAGATGCAAAAGTAGCCAGTGAAATTGAGAAATTGAGAGAGGAAGTGGTAAAGAAAATTGAAAAAGAGAAAAAAGTAGTTGAAGAAGAGTTGCTTGATAGAATTGAGAAGAAAGGGAAAACACAGGATAAAGAGAGAGACGCTTCAAAATACTTCAGTATTGGATCTAATTATGTGCTGATGCATGTTATAGGTTACGCTACTTTCAATTCTCCAGTGTATTTAGCAGATGTCGGTAAGTTTGTTAATAATCTTAATTGGCGTGACGTCATGATTGTGGTAGCCGTTTGTATGGAGCGTTTTTTGGCAAGTCTAAAACTGTGTTTTTGAAATCGTTATATCCCGGAAATTTTTCACGCTAGCGAAGGTTTTCTTTCGCAAATGTTTCTTTTATTTTATGATCTTTCGATATAAATAGAAATCAAAAAACTGCAAACGACCCTATTTAATCCAATTTCTGATCCTGTAGTTCGGGAACAAAGCCGTATTAATGTGATGAATATTTTTAGGTGCACTGTACGGCATATCACCAGAAGCCTCAATATACTACGGTCTATGCATTATATCTATCATAGTAATGCTGTTATCGCCGTTCTGGCCCCGTCTGATCCTGGGACGCTCCTTCTCAATCGAGGAGTTGGAGATGATGACCATACTGGTGCTGGTGGAATTGGCCACGTTGTGTTTGTGTGTGGCGATGCAGAACTTCCCGTTTGGATTTCTGTTGGGGCTGGTTTATACACCAGTGGTGTTTTTGGTCAAAACTGGTGATATGAGGAGGTTGGTTGATGTATTTTAGTGATTTTAATTTGACTTAAACTTCATTATTATTAGTCATTCACTCAAGTTATAGTTCGTTCTACGAGTCAAAGTTATAGGAGAAGAAAGAATAGTATTTGTATGTCAGACATGAGTGATTTTTGGTCGTCAGCGTTCCCGAAAACTACAGAATCTCCTCATCATCACGATCATTTTTCTCCATGGAAGCATACCTGGGAAGTGTCTGTTTTCCAAAATATTAGGGTCCAAAGTTGAGTAAATAGACTGCGTTTTTCTGATTTCTGATGAAACAAGATTTTTTCACGAGAAATAAATAATATCGGCAACGAAAAAACACCCTGTATTATATAAGACTTCGTCAGCAACTTCCTGCCCTATGGTTTCCTTCGAAACTCACATTGCTTAAGATTTGGCTTAGTTAATTTATTTTACTTCCGGCAGTTCGCCTGACACCAACCCTCCTCGAGTATAGCTAGTATAGTAGGACTTATCTATATGAATAAAAACATGACACGTTTGTTTCCTATCGCAGTTCCCGTTGGCACATTATCCGTTTGTTGGTCTGTATATCCGCTCAGCCGTTGATCCTTCTTCCGTTGAGCCTGTCCGGGGCTGCGATGTACTCAGGTGAGATGGTAAACTATCTGTAATACACGGTGTAACAAAAGAGGTATGTTAAGCGAAAAGCTATGTAAATAGCCCATTAAAAGGGACCTATCCACAAAATTTCAGACTCGAAAGCACATGTTTATTTTTCCAGATAGCATGGACAATTCCTAAACAAGTCAGAAATTTTCATACGATCTAGAAAAATAAACATGTGATTTCGAGTCTCCAATTTTGGAAATAGGTTCTCTACAGGGTGATTTTTGGTCATAAACGTTCCCGAAAATTACGGAATCTCCTCATCATTACGATCATTTTTCTCCATGGAAGTGTGGTTTCCAAAATATTAGGGTCCAAAGTTGAGTACATAGACTGCGTTTTTCTGCATAAGTGCACATAGACGCGCGTAGCAAGATTTTTTCACGAGAAATAATTAGTATCTGTCTATAAAAAAACTAACATAACATTAGACACTTTAAATTTCGCCCGATCAAGTAATAAAAAAAATAAAAATAAAGATTTTTTCCCCAGCATTTTTTTTGGCATAAACTTTATTTGATGTATAGAGTACGTACCCTTCGTTAATGGTGGTCACAAAAAACACCCTGTATAGTGGGCTATTTACATAGGTTTTCGCTTAACATACCCTTTCTGTTACACCCTGTATAATGCTATACTGAAATATTATACAAGTACCATTGTGTCAAGTCATATGGCAGTGTCATTGCTCGCAGGAAATGCAAATTTAATATGATTATACTATCTGTAATTTTCAAAATATTCTGTCGTTTTCGCCTTAAAATCATGGTCTGAAATTAGCATATCAATATTTACCTGGCCGTCACTTACACCCTGTATGTTGCATTAAGTGCAAAAATGTACATACATATAGTCACACCCATTATCCCCCAAAGAGGTTGGGCAGAAGTGTGCAAATCACCAGTTAGCCTATCAAGTCCCACGTGGTAAGGGGTGGGACTACCGCCGCTTTTCGCTATTATTTTTTAACATGTATATGGATGTAAATCTAAAATAAACTTCTTTTTTTTTGTTAATTTCGCCGTTGCATAATGAAGGATTTTCTGACAACTATTAAAAGTAAAAAATAAAAGTACATATCGCCTGGATAGATGGCGTGAGCCAATCTCCTACCTGTGTGTAGAGACTAGTGTATGCCCGCGTCTCCGTCCGCGTGGACTACAGAAAAAACAAAATGTCGAAATTATCCGGGATAATAACACTTTCCCGGGATAAAAAGTAGTATGTATGTTAAGTGGGACCTGTCACAATATATTCCTGAAAACTGCATCGAAATCGGTTAAGCCCTTTCTGAGATTAGCGTGCACAAACGCACAGACAAAAATTCCAAAAATCATTCTTATGGATACTATTGCGTTGATAATGGTCTCCTATAATATTTTTTCTCTTATATCTTCCATGTACAGACAGTGATCCGTTACATTTTTATTATATGTATAGATGAAGGGAGGGAGCTAAGATAGGAGATGTAACGCCATCTATTTTTGACAGTTATTTTAACATGCCAGAAAATCTCTCATTTTCTTTTAATTACAGTAAAGATTTTTTTTAAAACTTTATCTTATCTTATTCAGAATATCGAGGAGAGGGCATGAGAGTGGTGGGGGAACAGTCCGCCCTACACCGCGGTTGGTACGCCGCCTTACACGCCAATATGTACGCTGTTGTCGACTCTATGGTAAGTTCTTTTATGGAGCGAAATTGTAAATATATTTTTACCCGCCTGCGCCAAAATTAGGGTATCGATATTCATCATATCAATGTTTTCAATTATTCTAACCAATGGCGTTACAGGTCACTACCAACTTCACCAATCGGCTGTCATAATGTACTAGCTGTAGCCCGCGACTTTGTCCGCGCGGTATTCGATTTATCGCGCGGTGGTGCCACCTACCGCAATAAAAAGTAGCCTATATCCTTTCTCGGGCTCTAGACTATTTGTGTACCGAATTTCACTCAAATCGGTTCAGTAGTTTTGCCGTGAAATACGGACAAACATACACCCACACACTTTCCCATTTATATTAGTATAGAGCACCTAAGATGTTTAAAACTACGCAACAGATTTTGCGGAGTGATTCAAGAGGAAGGTTTAGGTATATGTGTAGCGAAACGAAGTGAATCAAAAAAGGTAATTTTCAAGACTTGTTTTTTTCGATATCTTTAAAGATTGTTTTACTTCACAAGACTAAATGAGAGACTTCATTCACTATGGGTGCGCCCACCACCGGGCCCTACACCCTCCACTGACCCTCGGATCTGATAACTCATAACTGCGAAAACAGGCACTTGCACTAACTACAATCGCCACGAGAAACCAGACCCGAGCACCTAGCATGCAAGACGATACATTGCACTATTCCGAAATCAAAAACTAGATAAATAATCTACATATGTTTCGCCAACAACCGTGGCATCCTCAGAATTATAGAAATTAGTAAACCACTAATTAAAACTTCAATTAAATTTCGTCGATGAAATGACAATACCTCCTAACTAACATTTTTTAACAAATCGACTTTTTTAATGTAATATACTTATTATTTAAAATTATACAGGGTGATTTTTGGTCGTCAACGTTCCCGAAAACTACGGAATCTCCTCATCATCACGATCATTTTTCTCCATGGAAGCATACCTGGGAAGTGTCTGGTTTCCAAAATATTAGGGTCCAAAGTTGAGTAAATAGACTGCGTTTTTCTGCATAAATGCACATAGACGCGCGTAGCAGGATTTTTTCACGAAAAATAATTAATATCTGTCTATAAAAAACTAACATAAACACTAGACACTATAAATTTCGCACGATCAAGGAATTTAAAAATTAAAAAAAAAAAAAAAAAAAAAAAAAAAATTCCCAGCATTTTTTTTGGCATAAACTTACTTTATTTCATGTATAGAATACGTACCCTTCGTTAAAGGTGGCCACAAAAAAACACCCTGTATATAAGTATATTGCATTAAAAAAGTCGATTTGTTAAAAAATGTTAGTTAGGAGGTATTGCCACTTCATCGACGATTTAATTTTTGCTAATGGCCACAATTGTGTCGGGCACAATGATAATGAGAGACTTCCGCCTTTTTCAAAGTTAAATTAAAATTAATATCCTATACTTATAGAACAAGAGAGTGATTATGTAATGCAGGGGTTCCCAAACTTTTTTATCTCATAGACCCCTTTCAAAAGTTAACTGGTTCTGGTGGACCCTGGACAGGCCTACACCACATATCTACGTATTAATTGTGAACGTACCCCCATTTTTTTAAGTCAACGTATAGACCCCTATCGAGTCTCCTGTGGACCCCTGGGGGTCCACCTTGACCACTTTGGGAACCACTGATGTAATGTAATATAATGTAATGTATATTTTATTTGTTCCAGATCTACGGCAACTGGCTGTTCCCTG
Organism: Carposina sasakii; assembly: GCA_014607495.2. Lineage (NCBI taxonomy): Eukaryota > Metazoa > Arthropoda > Insecta > Lepidoptera > Carposinidae > Carposina > Carposina sasakii. The sequence continues at coordinate 9,503,469 of CP053170.1, forward strand.
TAGCAACATGCGTATTGTTACCGATATATAATTTGTTTCATCAACTGCTTAGCAATAAAGTATTATTCACTTAATTTATTTTACTTTTTAAGTTTCATTTTATATCAAAACCTATACAGGGTGTAAAAAGACAACAATGATTTTTTTTTAATACCTTGTATTCTTTGTAAGGTTATGATCATTTTCTTCTATAGAACCAACCCTGGGAAACGAAAAAAAAAAAATGAAAAAATACTGTCATTTTATTGCAAGCAATGTACCTATATACGTTTGATGCGCAAAGTACAAAGTACCTACAAAACTAACATTATAACATTTTGACATGGTATCTATGAAAAAAATGTTTGTTAACCGATTTCAGATAGATTTATGCAAAAAAAATGATAATATTAATGTAATTTTGGACCTCAATATCTTGGAAACCCGTGGTTTCCCAGGGGTGCTCCCATAGAGAAAAATGATCGCGATGTTACATAGAATACGAGGTATTAAAAGAACAAAGTTGTCTTTTTACACCCAGTATAGTCATCATTTAAAGCCCTGGGAAGTCCACTATTAGACATAGGCCCAACAACCTCCACTCCGACCGGTCGGAAGCAGCCTGCATCCAACCGACGCCCGCGACCTTGGCCAGGTCATCCGTCCACCTCGCGGGTGGCCTTCCCACGCTGCGTTTACCGTTTGCGATAGTCTATGACTGAAGTCCTTTGCTGCGCTGAGATTGATGCTAAACGCGATCAATTTAAAGCGCGACTACCTGCGCAGATACAATATTATTATAGCAATGGGGTGCTCTCATGCCCGCAATGTGCAAGGGTCTTCACAAGAAAGATTGGCTACATAAGCCACATGCGAGCACACGAACGACGTCTACAGAAGACAAATTGAAGCGGTCGCCATGACCGAAATCGGTCGGACATCATCAGTATACACTCATAACTAACATATGTAGGTTATTTATGTCTGTATCACGATGCTAGCTCATCGCCTGAGAGAACGCCCTTGAGTTTCTAAGTCGACTCTTACGACATGCACGGAAGGAGATGCAGATGATGTATTTTAGTGAAGCCCCGCATCAGCACAGGCATAGAGGAATAAGATGTAGACATAGAGTGCTAATGTCATTCTAACAGTTTCGATGCACCATTAGACTTTTAGGTGCCTCACAGTTCCAGTCCTTGACACTTAGATTACGTTACAATACATTAGCAATTACTAGGTATACATTATTCTAATAGAATCTAAGTGTCAAGGACTGGAATTGTGAGGCACCGAATAGTCTAATGGTGCATCGAAACAGTATGACATTACCACTCCATGACATCTTATTCCTCTATAGCACAGGCAAATGAGGGGCTTAAGTATTAATATATATTCTGTGATATTATAAAGGAAATACAAATAGATGATAATATTAAAGCATTTTATTTCGATGCACATGAGGTCTAAAGAAATGATTTTGCTACTCGTAAAAGCAATATTCGCTTAATATTATTCAGATAGCCCATTTCACTGTGATACAGGTTACAGTTTCTTGAACGGTATGATGAATTTGGTGAGAGCGAGATGTTTCACTTTTAAACGTCAAATCCACAGAGCTACGTAATAACTAGACAAGGCAAGTGTTTCTACTTGGTGTGTAAAAAGGGATTGCAAACCACTTCTATCAGCCCTAATACATTCAGTCCTGGCACGAGAACGAGTGTCTATTCTAATTCTTTAGTCTATTTTTTACATGCAAAGTACATCCACTTAGTTTATCTAGTTATTAATTAGCTCTGTGAATTTGACGTTTAGCCCTTAATAACCTAGAGTTTCAATTTTGATACCAATCTTTTAAACTCAATGTTCACATTACTATTAGTTTTTTTTTTAAGGTTGGCTGTTCGTATTTTACTGTTGTATAATATTCTTTCCAACGAAATTAAAAATCATTGTGATTTTTTTAGCTATTTTTCCCTTCATCTAGACTCTCAAGCAAACACAATAATATTTTAAAAAAAACACTTTCGTAAATCAGGCTACTAAGGGTTAAAAGTGAGACATCTCGCTCTCACCAAATTCATCATACGGGTGATAGTGTCTCTATCATGGTCAAGTTGTAGAGAGAGATAGCATTAACTTTATCCTTCAAATAAGCTATCTAACTATTGAAAAAATCAGCCCTAAAATAAAAATGAAAAATGTAGCAAAATCACATACATTTTTTACCAGTTTACGTCGGCAGAATAGAATTATTTCTCATTAGTAGGTATAGGAGCCAAAACATTCTTATGATACAAAAACCCCTGCTCATACATAGCTTGCACTTGTTCCACGGGTATCCCTTTAGTTTCCTTTAAGAATAGGGCATGAACTATGGTAGCTATTGAGGCGACGATTGCACAGGTTAGGAAAACAGTGCTAACACCATAATATTGCATAATAGGCAGATACAGTGATATTACGATGAAGTTTGCTAAGTACATGGCTGTGAAGACCACGGTCGTGCTGAAAGTTTTCATCTGTAACGAAACATAACGTAGATTTGAGTGAATGAATGAATGAATGAAATATTTCAATTGTCTGATTTCCGGTAATACAATGATATTATACAATGTACGGTGTCTAAACAATAGTAATCTCCGCGATAATCTGCCTATTTAGGCGTACAAATTTTTGATTAGAAATTGTCACGTGCAGTTACCTACTTAAGCCCAAGCAGCTCGTCTTTTACATACATTACCGACTGCGAATTCGGTATTGTATAGAATACCCAGGCAAAGTATGAAATAAATAATATTTTCATACATTACTTACACGTTTTAGGTATTCTAAACATTGCCTAGGTATTGTCTACAATACCGGATTATGGACAGTAAGTTACTGTCCATAATCCGTTACTGTCAGTAACGTAACATTATCGGTAAGCTCGGTCGCTGCTGCTTGGCGCTTGGGCTAAAAGCAGAATCTAATCCATTAATGGATAAGAGTGGAATAGAGGGTAAAAGGTGACTACTCGTACACAACCAACTCAAAGAATCCTATTTTGTAATCTGTCCATATAGAGTACTGGCTTTTTAAACTGGCAGATAAGTATACATAAGTAGGTACATAAGCATACCCTCGGGTTTGTTCCCGGAATGAGGTGGCAGGATCGTAAAGGAGATCCACGTTTACCAACACTGCCCCCCTAGCATGACCACGCATTGTGGATATCGTATGGTACGATATCGTATCGTCTCTATACAAAATTTCAACATGGCGGCTATATTTATCGTATTTTGACAGGCTATATTTATCGTGTTATGCAAGCCACGCTAGGTAATATAAGATATCAGTGACAAGATGCTAGCGCCTGAGAGAATGCCCGATTTTATCGACTCTTACGACATGCACGGAAGAAGACGCAGCTGATAATGTGAAGTCCCGCATTAACATAGAATTCTATCTGTCTAATCAAGTTGATCTCCGAAACTATTAAACCAAAAAATAAAAGGATGCTGAGGTATGTAATGCCACTAACCTTAGTACCAAAGCTGTCGCCCAGCACCACATACGGCATGATACCAATCCCTGATTGCACGAAGATGATGAACAGAATTATGAAAGCTGGGACCATCCACTCGGGGCTTCCTGGCCAGTGGAGGAGACCGCTGATGATGTACAGGCTCGCACTGGCTCCAACTCCCGTAGATATGGTTAGTGTCTGATAGTGAATTGGCTTTGACTATAGAATCATCAATTTCATGAGTATCGGTTGATCCTAGATATCTATGTGATTGAATCTTCAACTAAGGGGGCTCAATTTTGCGCATCATAGCCTTTTAAGAGATTAGGTATACCCGACGAGGGTTGACGTCAGGCAGGCAGCCGGCCGTAAAAAACGCCAAATCCGTGGCAATATGAGTTCCGTAAGAAACCATATTGCGCCGACCACATAAATAATAATATAGGGGCAGGAAGATGGTGATGATACATATAGAATAGATAGGTAAATTCGGGTGTATTCCCGAAGGATAGCCAGAAGGATCACAAAAGGAATCCCACAGCAACGTTTTGTATAGCGAAGACAGTAAATGATCAGCGATAAGTTTGCGAGCATATCGCCTGAAATAATGCCCCAGTTCCATTGTAGACTCTTACGACATGCACGGAAGGTAATGCTGCTAGTTTTCTAGTGAAGCTCGCATCAGCACAGGATGTAGTTACTATAAAAATATAACGAAATAAATGAAAAACACATTACGACCACTCACCCTCCTCCCAATATTATCCACGAGGAAGAACGACACAATATGCCCCAAGACATGGACACAGGCAACGGCCAGCGAGTAGATTTCATAGGAGAGATCCGGAGCAGCCTCTCTAAAGAGCTGCCCAGCAAAGGCCTGGACCGCTATACTGCCCATGAAGATTGAGAGGAACACGTATACTGTGCACATTAGTAGTGCCCTTTGCACGTGCTTTGTCGTCCCTGCAGCATAATAATAAATGGGCGTTAGATATATATATATATATATATATAATTAATGTACATACACATGGTAGCTAGAACTGCAGAATCATAAAGATGATCTCACAGCCACGTTAAGCATAGCGGACATCATCATCATCATCATCGTCCACTGCTGGACGTAGGCCTCCCCCAGGGCACGTCACAAGACTGCCATGGGAGGTATTTGTTGCCCATAGTCACCGCGCTAGGCAGGCGGGTTGGTGACCGCAGTTTGTATTTTGGACTATGTTGTCAACATGGGAGGCGCTGCTGCCCACCTCCCGGAAACCCTTAATCGCCTCGTACGATACCCACGGACAGATATGGGTGGTACGAATTCTATTCTGCCGGCACCACGCGGACATAATGTACCTAAATCATAGATTACCTCCTAAAGATACCGTTTCCAAAGATTTTAGTATGAACTCTAGTTCACTGAATTTGGCGGAATGCAAAGAAGTGCGGGACGTAACACTGCACTGTGATTGGCTATTTCAAGGTCGCATTGAAAATGGCGAGGGAAATAGTGATGCGACAAAGTAGAACGAAACTATCTAAGTATCGATATTTATGCACTTTAAGCGATTTTTATTTTATCGATATCATTTTATTTTACATACATACATATTCACACTTCTGTTCAATTCAGATTAATTTAGAAGGTCTCTGCGATTAAATTCATGTTTGCTTGAGTTGACAGAATTTTATTCCAATAACATTATGTAAGAAAACAACTACAAACTTCAATAAATTTCAGTACGAAATTTGATATTATACCAATTCGCCCCGTTTTACAGTACACAATGTTTGCTATTATTTTTACCCAGCTGCGGCAAGACCAAAAAGGTATAATAATTTTAGCAGACTATGTATGTATCTAAATTTATAGGTGTGTTCTACAGCGGCTAAACTAATAAATTATTTTTTGTAAATGAGGTGTTAATCGATTTTTTACTATGATCCGGGTGACAGACTACATTTTCTAGTAAAAATATATATACGTATATATAAATGTATATTACTGAATTTACAGCCAAAAAAGTAGGATGTTAAATGAAAGCAAATCCTGAGTTTAAAAATATAATAATAACACAATCAATATTAATGCGTAAAGCGAAAACGTTGTGCACTAGAAATACTTTTTATTAAATAATATATCGAAATACTCTAATATGGCCAAACGACCATGAGGTGACCACTTGAATCCGTTTCATAAAATAGCTCGTATGCATGGTTTGGGAATTAACATTTTTTGTATGCAGTTACACAGTTAATGTATTCCCAATGTAGACTTTGGTGGTGAAATTAAAACAGATTTCACTGACGAATGCACCGGACCTGGAAAAGAACAATTTTTATTATGACAACTATACACATAAAAGAAGTTTATAAAATTTATAAAAAAAAAAATAGGTAATCAATATTTTCTCATACTATTTTGAGACTAGTGTAGACTATTACGTCACATGTCACGTCGTTTTAGTATGGAGAGCCGGTTACTCCATAACTGCTTTGTCATCGAAACTACTAAATTACTATAAAATAAAATATTTTATTCTATTGTTATCGATACAAAGTCGATTACGTTATACATTCACTTCACTAGCTCACGACGTACTATTACTGTTGACAGTGACAGTGATGTTGACATATGTAAGACAGTGACAACAATAGTGATTAATGTGTTGAGGAAAAGAGACGACATATTGTAGTGCGATTATTGACCAGTATAAACTGATCTCCGCGTCCATTGAAAAAAACATAAATAAGAAAATTAAATTTACTTACCGGTGAAATGTTATGCCATCTTTTTTGTAACTTGACGTCTTAGCGTTCTTTCCACACCATTTCACGGAACAAGAACCCATGATGACACGGTTATTTAATGAAAAGTAATAAGTTTTTAAATAAAAACAATGCAATTTACACGCACGTGCGCACGGGTCATTAACTTGGTAACTGACTGGGGCTAGCTTTCCGAGCGCGGAATTATATACAACCCAGATACAGTATGAGTGGCGCGCGTATTTTATCCTGTATGAGGTATCTTTAGGAGGTAATCTATGACCTAAATGAACAGTGAAAGTGATATCCCACCCATCCGCACTAAACGTTATGCTAACTCGTTTGTAATGCAAACGGCTAAGGAGTAGAATGCACTTCCTGCCGATGTATTTCCCGAGCGCTACAACATTGGTCTCTTCAAATCTAGAGTGAATAGGCACTTTCTAGGCAAACATGTACCACCCTAGGCCGCATCTTGCTTAACATTAGGCACGATGGCAGTCAAATGTTTGCCTAGCTAATTGTAAAAAAAAGCCCATGTTCATTAGTTGATTCTTACGATTTCCATGGAAATAGATGCACCTAACTATTTCCATGGAAATACTTTCCGTGATTGTCTTAGAGTCGACTAAGGAACTTAGGGGCGTACTCTCAGGTGGCAGTTGGCTTGTAACTGATCATTCAACTTTTGAGAACACAGCACTATAATGTAGATAAACAAGTTACTACAAAATAAAACTTACACAGTATTTTCCAAACACTCTTATTTTCTTCAACTCCCTCTTTCTTATCTAGTTTAGACTTTTCCTCATCAATATTGGGCGCCGTCTGCTCATTAAGAGGCAGATCTGAATTCCTGATAAGCTCCAATTCATCAAGAATTTCTGGTGTCGTTAAATCTGTACCCCGATAAAACTTCAGAGATTTGACTGCTTGCTGGAATTGTATGACTACCATTGAATGATTATAGATCCATGCAGATACGGAGAAGTAGAACAAGATAAATTTTAGTTTAGTCCAAGATTAGTGCACTTTTTCTTATCTTTAATAATAATAGGCAGTATGTTTTAGTAGGCTCTCTTTATTACTACTAAACACATCTCTTGTCTGTCTATAGTAGTAGTAGTCTTCTCATCCCTATTCTGAATAGACTCAAATACCCAAGGAAAAGGAGAGAAAGGACTCAATAGTTACTAAGCCCGCCAATAATGCTTGTTCAAAGAATAGTATAAAGTGACGGGCAGAGATAGGCTAGCTAGAGGACAAATTTAGTCAGCGATTGGTTAATACAGCAGTGCTACATTGACAATCGCATGCATTGTTATTGTTTCATTAATTAATCATTTAACAATCTCATACGAACCTCATATCTTCCGTGAACCAGCAGAAACGCAGGCGATTCCTTCACAAATAATATCAAAAGAAGAAACACTACACTCAAACCTACACCCACATAGTTCAGGGTATCGTAATCAAAGAAGCCCCCAACAAGGTACGAAACGAGGACACCGAAAGAGAAACCAGACGTCAGGATGGTGGAGAATACGCCTCTGACATGGACTTGGCTGATTTCGCTGATGAAGGAGAAAGCTGGCACCACGAAAACGCCTCCAGCTACACCGATGAGGACTCGCGAGATTAGTAGTTGTACAACTGTAGTTGATGTGGCTAGCAACGCCCAAGCGATCTGTAACAAAACTTCATTTACTAAAGACAATGGCTGTATGGACTTAGTTCCCCTTGCCTTTCCTTCGGGATAAACCAAACAAAAAAAAACTGTAACAAAACTTTTATGAGGATCTTTGCAAGTTATACCTATGGGTAGATGGGTACCTATATTATTAGGTAACCGCTGTAGTTGGCGTGGAGTGGAAAATAACGTAATTTCCATATAAACTTTCAACCCCTCACAGCCCTCTTTTCGTATTAAGAAGTAGTCAATGTTCATCTTGAAGCCCTATCACTATCTCTGTACCAAATTTCATTTTAATCGGTTCACTAGTTCTGGCGTAACAGCCGTAGATACAGCTAGAGTTACTTTCGTATTTATGTATAATTCGGTAAACTAGCGCTATCTAGAACATTACAAATCATTTTTAATCAAAACGACCGAAGTCGCGAGGAACATCTAGTAAACTAATAGCAACAACATGACAACTTCCTTTAATAAGTTAAATACGTTAAATACAGGAAACCAAACAGCAAGATAAAGGCTAGGTACCTAATGCCTCTTCTACCTACACAATCATAAGCCGATGCATGCAAATATTACTTTTGAAGATAAAATTAAAGAGATATCATCTGATGATAATTTGGTCGCTTCACACAATTCACAATACATTAACCTAGTCCAACACTAAGATTCATAGGTATTCTTGTGTCGTGGGTACTAACTAAGCAACGGTATATGTATGTATACCTAAATAAATATAGAAACATCCATAATGTGGAAACAAACATCGATATTCATCATACAAATGTTTGCACCTACCGGGATTTGAACCCAGGACCTATGGCGTCGCAGACAGGGTCACAACTATACTAATCCGCCGTTAACATTCACCCATCCACGTAATAAAACATAATGTAACTGCTATAATGCAACCGCCGAGGCTAAGGGCTACGTCCAGGCAGACAGACGATTTTCTAAAGCTTGGTTCCTAACATAGGTAGCTGTGTCAAATAGCGGCCTTAGGGACCGGCCACACAGAACAGACGTAAGACGAGGACGGGGCGCGTACCCGTCGCAGACAGGGCGCCGTCACGACTTTATAAAACATATAGAAAAGACAAGGAACGTGCGTGACGGCCGGCGCATACTGGGCTTTTCCCGGCATTCAACCGTCCGATTTTGATACGACGACATGTCTTCTTATGAAGATGTATTGGCACTGGTATATCTCGCAAATCTGCAGAGGGTTAGACTTTACTGGGTACATCCGCCGTACATAGGGCGCCGACGAGTAAGCGTCGTGTTGGCGTCGTGTCGGCGTCGTGTCGGCGTCGTGTCGGCGTCCCGTCTTTTTTGTATGTTTTACGTCGCAACGGCTGTCTACATTTTGTATGAAAGTAGATTAAACGGGCGCCGCGACTGCGACGGGTCCGTGTCTTACGTCTGTTCTGTGTGGTCGTTCCCTAACTTTATATACTTTCATGGAAGATCTTAATCTACATGATGAAGTCCACGTAAAATAAGTTAAAACCTACCACATAAAGAATTCCACTCAGTATCTGCGACTTCTGCCTCCCAATAGTATCAGCCAATCGCGTGGTCAGCAATATTGAAGGCACGCAGGCCAGCATTGGGATCGAAGCTACGTAACTTAGCATGTCAATTGGAATCCTGGGCCTGATTGGTCCCATATCGCTTTGAAGAACTGGTATGGCGTTGGAGACCCAGCCCACGCTGTATCCCATGATTAGGTTGGCTATGGTCACTGGAAAAATGGATTAATAAATTACAGCCATATACTAGTGGACGCCCGCGACTCCGTCCGCGTGGACTACAGAAAAAACAATGTCGAAATTGTCCGGGATAAAAACATTTTCCCGGGATAAAAAGTAGCCTATATGTTAAGTGGGACTTGTCAAAATATATTCCTGAAAACTGCATCGAAGTCGGTTCAGCCGTTTCTGAGATTAGCGTGCACAAACGCACAGACAAAATTTCCAAAAATCCTTCTTTTGGGTACTACTCGTATTGCGTTGATAAAGGTCTCCTATAATATTTTTTCTCATATATCTTCCATGTACAGACGGCGACCCGTTACATTTTTATTATATGTATAGATTATAGGTAAGATGAAAGTAGAAGATGAAGCGAAAGCAGTAGGTATGTCAGGATCGTAGCAAGTGGAGATCCGTGACTTCTGCCTGCCCCTCCGGGGAAGAGGCGTGATTTTTATGTATGTAGATATGATTGGTAAGAACACAATCACAAAGGAGATCCTAGAGCCACATTTAGCATAGCGGGGCGAGATGTACATGATCAATGACAAGTCCATCATCCCCGGAGAGAACACATCTAATTCCTTTGAGTCGACTCTTACGACATGCACGGAAAGAGATGCAGCTGATGTATTCTAGTGAAACCGCGCATCAGCTTAGAAATTATAGAAAACTTTGTACATCTTCCTTGTTATAAACATTATTTGTGAAACTTTACTGTGTACAACTTGAACGTATAACCGAACTTGTACATCTCAACTATACCCTCAAAATCGGTCAGAAGTGGCATCATGTGGTTCTATCGGCCCTTGGTGCTATGCCTACCCCGTAAGGGATAAAGGCGTGATTATATGTATTTACTGTGTACAATAAAGAATAAGAAAACCTTACCAACAACCGTAACCAGCGTTTGCACTAATATACCGCCCATTTTCAATAATTATTTCTTTCACAACACACCATGCGTTTGCTAAATTCTTGTTAATGTAAGTTTAATTGGTATAAATGCCGATAGCGTATAAAATAGCGGTATTACAAGCTATTCGAACTGATAAAAAGTATTTTTGTCATTGAATTAGGATGTGGGCAGGGTTGTTGATAAAATCCATGGTAGGTTTAGGTACTCAGAATTAAAATTCTGCATAACTGATACTGCATATAAGTGACAGCCTGGCAAATACTGAAATGCTAAACAATATAGTATGTTGAGTTGTGGTGCCGGCATAGTAGAATTTGTACCACCCCATACCTGCTCGTTGGTATCGTACGCTGACAACGTAGTCCAAAAATCAGGTCACCAACTCGCCTACCCAGCGCGGTGACTATAGGCAAAAATCCCCCAATGGCAGTAGCCTTGTGGCGTGCCCTGGGAGAGGCCTACGTCCAGCAGTGGACTGCAACAGGCTGAAGAAGAAGAAGTATGTTATGTTACACGACTGTGTTTCTACTCGCAGTAAATACGTTTAATTTCATTATCCCGAATGTATAGGGCCAATTTTATCGGGCGATCCTGTAACTCGCTAAATGGGCGTATTGCTGTTTTAAATAAATAAATGAATCTGAACATTTTAGATCACAACTGATTCTCCATTAGGGTTAATCAGTTATTTAACGATTGAGTTTCAGAAATGGGGTAGCCAGAACTGCAAGATAATAAAGGAAGTCTCATAGCCACGTTTAGCATAGCTGGCAGTGATTATATCTAATGCAAATGATTGCTACCTTATCGCCTGAGATAATTACCAAATTCCTCAGTCTACTCTTACGACATGCATGGAAGGAGATGCAGCTGATGTAATCTAACGAGGTTCCGCATCAGACACAAAACATAGTACCTATATGACTAAAAATATACAATACCTATCATAGAGGAATAAGATGTCATAGAGTGCTAATGACATACTAACTGTTTGATGTATAGTAATGTACTAGGTAGGTACATTACTAATGTATTGTAACGTATAGTAATGCAATCTAAGCGTAAGGACTGGGATTGTATTATTAATATGAATACTTGTTTATTCTACTTTGGAAAGTCGCTCTCCGAACCATAAAGGAATAAGATGTAGACATAGAGTGCTAATGTCATACTAACAGTTTTGATGCACCATTAGACTTTTCGGTGCCTCACAATTCCAGTCCTTGACACTTAGATTGCATTACTATACATTACAATACATTAGTAATGTAGTACATTACTATACATTACACTAATAGAATCTAAGTGTCAAGGACTGGAATTGTGAGGCACCAAAAAGTCTAATGGTGCATTGAAACTGTTAGTATGACATTAGCACTCTATGTCTACATCTTATTCCTCTATGACAATATTTAGCCACAAGGCTACAATTTAGGTTACTATGTGCGCTATAGACCCCATACCGACACCACTAGCTGTCTGATAGTTAATATGATAGTACTAAGCAAACATATAAATGCCAAGTAAGCTACCTAAAATAAAGAGATAACTAGTAGACAGACAGGAGATATCTAATAAAATATTTGTAAAAGATTTATTACGAAGCGATGTTTCACATGTAAAATGCCTCGAATTTAATTCAAATATTTGTTGTAGTGTAGTTAGTAGGTATTTGATTATTATACCTACGTTACATTTAGCTGATTGTGGGTTTTCACGATTCCCTGTGACGACATCACGTGAATTTACAAGTCACGATGGAGAGGTCTTTTTTTATTTCTAATTTTTTAAAAGGGGGTTTTTACCCAAGGGGGTATGTCAACCCCATTATATCACCTTATTTCACAAAAAGGATAAACATACTATTATTAACCTACTGATCCAGGACTGTGATTAGCTTGCATAACATAATAGCACAAGTAGAAATCGGCTCAGAGAGAATTGTTTGTATGATTCCTACATCGAACAAATTTATCTTAAACTCTCTCATTAATAATTTTCTCTCACTTTGGTTTTTGATACATTCAAGCAACAAATGTTGCACTTCCTCTATTTTATCACATGTATCACAATTAGGTGTATCCGATTTTTTTTATGAGGTATGCAAATTTATTTGATGGAATGTGCCCAGAACGGAGCCTCATTGTCAATTTCACATATTTTCTACTTAATTTAACGTTATTGAACCAAGGGATACGAGGTGGTTGTGGTTGTATTGTCCTATACCATATACCTTTATCTCGAAATCTTTTATTATAAAAATGTTTCCAATTGTGATAGTTATTTTTTTTTTAATTTAGTGAGCACTTCCGAGAAATCGGGTTCATCTACACTAATATTATAAAGAGGAAAACTTTGTTTGTTTGGTTGTAATGAATAGGCTCCGAAACTACTGGACCGATTTCAAAAATTCTTTCACCGTTAGAATCCTTATTGGACCTGGATGAATATAGGCTATAAGAATTTCCCGATATTCCCACGGGAAGGCGACCAACGGGAATTTAATATTTTTTACGAAAACCGCTACACATATGAAGCTGAAATCGGGCATATATGTTCATTGGGGACAACGAGGAAGGACTAAAAACGGATTTCCCGAAATTCCCACGGGAAGGGGACCAACGGGAGTTGCAAATTTTTACGAAAACCGCTGTACCTACATATGTAGTTGTAGCTATGTACTGATATGTACAGAAGCGCTATCATGTGGTTCTATCGGCCCTTGGTGCTCTGCCTACACCGTAAGGGATAAAGGCGTGATTATATGTATGTATGTATGTACCGAAGCGAAGCGAGGGCGGGCCACTAGTAGGTAATAATTACATTAACTTGTGATATGCCAGATTTAGCTAATCTATCAGCTACCTCGTTGCCACTCAAGCCTCACAGAAATAGTCTGAAAATATCAAAAATATTGTTGGTTTCAAAACGTAGGTAACCGAACCGAGGACTGCCATTTTATTAACCGACTTCAAAAAAGAGAGGTTATCAATTCGTCTGTATGTTTTTTTTTGTTTTTTTTTTCGCCGAAAAACAGATAGTGGAACTTTCCAGTAACAAAATCCCCCTATGGCAGGGGGAGGCCTACGTCCAGTAGTGGACTGCAATAGGCTTATGAAGATGAAGACAATTGTGTTAAGTCGTGAAATTATATGTTGCGTTAAGCCGTGTCCGAAGTAAGATGGTTATAGCGGAAGAGGTAGACATGAGAATAACTTAATGACGGATAATAGGGAAGAATGAAAGAAGAGTACCTACATATTGCACCGACCCCAAATGATTGGGAACAGGGCAGGAAGAAGGAGTGTAATAATATGTTGCTTATATTGTCAGACGTAGACGAGACTTATGCCAGACGAGGGGGTACTCCAAAGACAGTATAATAACCTTTTTATTAGTACTAATAAACATTACCTCATTTCCTTCTTTGCATATATGATTATTTTTATGTTTGTATCAGAGGAGGTCGTCTAGGCAAACAAATTAAATAAACACAAAGAATTTTATCAAATCTGCAACTTACTTTCATAATGTTAAGCTGTAAATCTAACTTTTGAGAAATTCTGGGATTTTTTACCTGTCAAAATTTTAACGCCTGTTCCAGCAAAACCTAGTCTCTTAATGAAGGTTCTAATGCTGAATAAATAGAGTTTATAATTGCAAAATCCCGAGGACTTGAATGATAGGCACGTGTTTGACGTTACAATTTTAAAATCAAATAAATATGTGTTTGGTTTAACGGTATTCAGTAAATACTTGCCTTTCACGATAGTTCAGGGCTGTCGAAGACTAACAAATAATTTTAAAAAAGTTCAAGCTGTTCATTATGGTTCTATTCAAACTAGGTTTTATTTACCTATATTGTTTTAAAGTAAGGAGTCATCAAGTAATATATTACGTTCTGTAAAGAAAATCACATGTACATATGAAAACATTTTATAAGTATATCAATTGATGCAAAATGTTGGTCAATGAATGACATTTCATTTCGTGCATGTCGTAGGAATCTACTAAGAAACTCTGGAGTGGCCCCTCAAGCAATGAGCCAACAATTGATCATTAACATCTGATACCGCTTCTAAACGTGGCCTGTAACGATCTCATTCGAGATCCTGTAGTTCTGGCTACCCCATTGTGATAACGTGATAACACATCACGTGAGTGACATCCTTAGATTTTCGTTACTTATATAAAAGCCATAAATACTTTCTGTAATTATTGTCTTTAGTTACATCGAGTGTAGTTTACATATTCATACGTCCGAAAATGGGCGACCAACTCTGGCCTTAAATTAATATTTTAAATTATTACATCAATATCAATAGATCAGTTTTTTTGCCATAGTTTACATTATCATTGCCCAATTTTCTTTAATATTACCTGTTGTAAATTCTTAAACAAACAAAACTTGTTAAATTTTCTAAAATGTCTGAAAAAGGAAATATAAGTAAAACTTCAAATGGAAGCACATTAATACAATGGGTATTAGCCATATTGGGTACGATTAAAAATCAATTAATAAATAAACAGCTGTACATAATCAAAATATATAAAGCAAGAAAATAACTAAAGTACCAGGCGCGCAGCAGTCTCAAAGAGTTGGTTTTTACAGTTAACACTACGCTGGTGACGTACGGCCTTCAAGCGGGCTGGATATCGCCAATGACCGAGGTGTTGCAGTCAAACCACTCGCCAATAGGCGGTCCGTTATCGAACAGCGAGGTGTCGTGGATTGCCAGCATACTATGTATATTTGCGACGGTGGGCGTGCCTATCTATACATATCTGGCCGACGCTTACGGGAGAAAGTGGAGCGTGATTGCCGTTGCGGTGCCGCAAGCAGTGAGTACTACGAGTATTTAGCTTCTGCGATTTATGTTAGCCTGGTACTTTTGATGTTGCTTGCAAAACAGCATTCGTATCTAATTTCTCGGAGGCGTAATTTTTTTTTTTCTTTTATTTAGGCAGTTTTTTTCAAAGATCAGATAGCCTATATAAGGATAAGGTTAATGCTATGTATGATAATAATGAAATACCAATAATGAAAAGGTTAAATAATCTAATAACAACTTAGCCACCTACTAACAATCTCTTTCGTTTACTATTACTTTATATACCTAAATAGTTTAGTAGCTTATAATTTTGTAAGGTTAACTTAGGTCCTCAATTTCAGATATGCTGGTTACTCAAGATCTATATGCCATCAAAAAATGGCTTGATCATGGCCAGAATATTCTGCGGCTTGGCCTCGGGAGGCTGTTTCAACATAATACCCATGTACGTCAAGGAAATAAGCCAAGACAACATGCGCGGGACTCTAGGCTCTCTACTTACATTCTCCCAAAATATTGGCTATTTCCTGATCTATCTACTTGGAGCATACTTAGATTACTCTAAGATACTGTATGTGGTAGTTTGGCTTCCAATTCTAACCACTTTAATGATGTTGGCTGCTCCTGAATCTCCTGCTTATTTGGTGAAGACCGGTCGTTTTGAGGTGAGTGCTGGTTCAATGATTCATCATTACCTTCATCAGGTACATATTATTTTATCCTGAATTTTCATAATAATACACAATTTTCGATTCAATTATATTCACATGATTTGACTCTATATTTCAATAATATAGACATTTATGGCACTGATTACCACCCTATTAAGTAAGCTCACATCGTAGTTATCTGTGCAGATAAATTATAATGAATGATATCAGACTATCTAATTTTGCTTACAGGATGCTCTAGCCACAACAGCTCTACTCCGAGGTTTAAGTACAAGTGATAAAGGACTACAGATCGAAATCGAAAACATGAGGAACGATGATCAGCACTATAAAGATATGCCCAATCTTACCCTGACCACTATCTGTAAGTATAACCCTCTGCTGATGCGCGGCTTCAATAGAATACAGTAGCTACATCTCCTTCTGCGCATGTCGTAAGTGTCGACTAAGGATAATTGGAGCGATCTCCAACTAATTCCCGATCTTTAAAATCTGACCCCGCAATGATAAACATGGCTATAAGACCTCATTCGTAATCCCGCAGTTCTGGCTACCCTATCTTTGGCAACTCAAATTTTGACCTTCCATACCTACTCTTGATTCGAATGAATACGTCCTATTATCGGTCTATAAGAATTCAGGGCATGGTATCGATAGATTCATCGAATCTAATCGTCCCATATAGAAAATCAAACAATCACTTCAATCACCAATTTCTTTACAGTAAAGAACAAGCCCTGGAAATGCGCATTCCTCATCCTGCTAGTCATAATGACAGCGCAAGCATCCAACGGTGCATTCGCGGTGGTGACCTTCGGATCTACTGTCATGGCGGCATCAGACCTGCCCATCAGCCCACAGCTGCAGACCTTGAGTATACCCATTGTGATGCTGATTGGGTCACTGACGGCGCTCAGTTCTGTTGAGAAGTTTGGCAGGCGGGTAAGGATTATTTTGAATATGTTTTAAAATACATAATAGGATGAAGCGATTTTATTTATTTTTTATTTTTGCTTCGGCATACCTGTAGAAAGTTGCTGTTTTAGGTAAATATTAAACACAAGAAAAATCAGAAATCTCATGCTATGTTTAGAGGTCGACATGAAGTTCTGAAAATTAACGCCAAATACTCATAAATTCACAAATATTTTTTAACGCTATTTGATGATCTAAGCTATGTTAATCTTGTTGTTCTCGTTCTTTGGATGATGACTTTTAAATTGAAAGCAGCAGCTCATGTGATAATCTCGTACCATCTAGTCCTAACCAAAAAGACCCAGAACATGTCAAAGGAAAATTATCACCACCTCTGAAAAAAAAGAGATTAAATTTACCGTCATTAGCCCTTGCCTGTGATCGTACTGGAGCACATACCAAATCCCTGTACTGGAGTCTCCGATAGAGCCTTTTTCTGTCTTATAAGATGTCGGTATTATTTCATCGAACGATCCAAGTTGTGTCATTAATCGTTCAAAGTTGCGCCGTGAAAGAACTGAGGTCAGATCAACTTTACAAGAAGCGGACTGAAATAAAATACTTCGTGGTTTGTATTTTGACGGAAGGAAGGACAAGACTTAGGTTTGATAAGGTAAATTTTACAGAAAACGACAGATAGAAGATCATTATGTGATTTCATCGGAACCAGGAAGCAACTATTTTAGTCATGTCACCTGTGAGTCAGAGACTGCTAAAATTAAATATTAAAGACACTATATTATTAGGTACACTTCAAATCTAAGTCGGTAAAGCTGAGTGAATTGAATGGATTGCGATGGAACTGTAATGAATACATATTTCAAATATGGTGTTATTCGTCTGATGGAGGAGTAATTTAACAGGCCATTACAGTGGTTTATCTGTCAATTGCATTCAAATGAGTTACCACTACGTCATCTTTTATTACATTTAGACGGAAAAACTATAGAACCTAAATGCTTTTCAGGCGCCATTGGATCTTAATTACAAACTTCTCAAACAATGCCGATAGTCGAATTTACCGTTATTCCTACAATATTACCTGAAATAACTAGGGAAGGGAAGAGCTTAGTACCGACCAAAAGTATTTATACGACATGATGATCGCTATCAGAACTTCTTCTGATTTAGCTAATATGGAACCCGGAGCCCTTAACCATTCTAGATGGCTTACAACAGTTAATCGAATTCTCTGCCACTAAAACCTACCCAGAAGAAAAGCTAGTTGTATTAGCCATGTACGTTATGAAAGTTTATGGACCAATGTGGTTTATAATAAAATGTAATTCCTCGTGCATTAACGGAGCCAAAAACCTATGGTAAACCATTACCTTAGTCTTTATTCGAATTCCGATATGAAAGCAATAGTTGACAAAGTAATCCAACGAAATGGATATTTTGGTCACTCAGAAAATATTCTCATTGCCATGCTTGGTGACGACAGAGAGGTTATAAGGGATCTTGCATATCGAAGAAATTTGCAGGTAGAGTCCAGCCAACTACGCCAATTGATTGTTTAATGCTAATCGTAGTGTTCAATCAGGCACAAAGCCATGTGCTTGTAGTTTTATACGCATCTAAGCGGAACATAATTAAATACAATACTTAAAAAATAAAATGCTTTACCTAAGGTAAAATGAATGTTACATATTTACACACCAGGTGACTAACCAGTCAATTGATCTTGTAATATTCAATTGCTTTCATAAAAATCCGAGATTCTTTTTGATCTCGATTGAATTTGGTCGTAACTCGTAAGTCACTCCTGGCGTAAAAGTACCCATGCCACGTCACTGACAGTACAGTATAATCAAACTTACACTTTAAATTTTGTCCTTCGTTTCCAGCTTCCCCTGGGAATATCATTCGCAATCACCTCCGTGGCGATGGCAGGTCTGGCGTCCATCCTCCTGGTGCAGGCGCAAGGGCTGGTGGTGCCTGGCCTCCTAGTGGTCCTGACTGTGGTGGTGCCGGTCTTCGCGTATGCTGCAGGAGTCACCACTATACCGTTCATACTTATGTCGGAGATGTTTAATTTTCAGGTTGGTTATTTTGCAATTGATTAATATAATAACACCCGAGCCACGTTTATTACAAATAGATCGGCTATTTGACTCGAGAGGATCTTCTTTATGATCGTGCAGTTCTGGCTACCCAGTTTTGGGAAAACAGCCGTGTATATGTATATATGTATGTATGGTGATTTTTTGGTGAGTTTTATTGACGCCGGTATGATTGTTTCAAATGATTGCATTTTGATCTTGAAACTCAAAAAATATTTTGTTACTATCACTAGTAACTAGTGAGACTGAGAATTACCTGAAGTTCATACTCTACTTTATATATAAAGATAAATATATATAGTATATAATAGGGTCGATTCCATCAGTCAGACTTAAACCTAAACCTAATCTTAGTCAGGTCTATCTCTCTCCGTTCATAACATAAATGGCTGAGAGAGAAAAGGACAGGTAGGACTAAATTTACGTTTAGGTTTAAGTGTGACTGCCGAAATCGACCATAATATATACCTATAGTATACATAGCTATGATAAAGGATATAAAGAGGGTTCAAATCCCGGTAGGTGCAAACATTGATATGATGAATATTGATGTTTGTTTCCGAGTCATGGATGTTTCTATACTTATCTATGTATTTATATACCGTTACTAAGTATTAACCACGACACAAGACCTTAGGGATCTTAGTGTGGGACTAGGTTAATGTGTTGTGTAGTGTGTGTAAAAAAAAAAAAAAACTCTTTCTCAATCTTGCAGTTCTGGTCACCCAGTTTGATAACACTGCAGTATGGCTATATGTAAAATTATATCAACATATCCATCCTCACAGATCCGCGCAAAACTAATGGGCTGCATCATGACCTACGCCTGGTTCATCAGTTTCATCCAAATCAGCGTCTTCGGCCCAGTCTCCAGCGCTCTCGGCATTTCCACCATGTTCTTTATATTCGCTGCCATCAACATCCTTGGAGCCACTGCGAGCCTGGTACTTCTGCCGGAAACCAAAGGGAAATCCGTCGAAGAAATTGAGGATGAACTTAGGAAGAGATAGATTTCTTCTGTCTAGAAAGAGATGCAAATTCGAATATAGTATGCTATGTTGGTGTATTTCGATTTAAGCTGTTTCTTCTATTATTGAGGCCATTATACATATAAATATTCCATTTTTTCAACGTTTCAGCACCTATTTTGTACATACATTTCTATTTTTAATACTATTTAACACATTAATCATTTCATTGATGTAATAAGTACATATGAAATCATGTTAAATTTAATCAAAAACATTTCTATGTGATTTAAAATTTAGCAAGTTTCGTTAATTTGAACAGAGGTTTATTGGTACTGTATAAATAAAAATTATATTGAATGTTATGGCTATTTTTTCTACTAGTGGAATATAATCTTCGTCTGAGTGAGACGTCTGTCTGTAAATATTAGGTCCTTACTTTTATGAAATTGGCATTTTGTCGTACTGGCCACTTTATTTGTTTATTAATTAAAATATTTGATCTTAAATATCTCCTCTTAGGTCAAGAATTACAATTGCAAACTTATATAGCTAATTACTAAAATTAAAAAGTACTGGTCAATACCTACCCTCTTGTACTCTGGAGAATACCTACTATTTTTTTATATAACGGTGCCCATATTATAATATCTGTGCTTCTTATATTATAGTATCTAAATTGTGCCTTGTTTTGAGCAAATAAATAATCACTGGCGGCCGCCCACGTCTCAGTCCGCATTAGGGGGCATTGTACCCATGCGAAGCCGGGGCACATTGCTATAGCCTTCCACGATAAATGGGCTATCCAACGCTGAAAGAACTTTTCGAATCGGACCAATAGTTCCTGAGATTAGTGCGTTTAAACAAACTCAGCTTTATAATATTCGTATAGATTTCATTTCATAGTACCTTACTTACTGCTTACTACAAGACTAACTAAAAGCACACCCTTCGAGTTTCATATCTCTAAGATCCTTGTGCAAATTGTCAAGCGGTTGCAATCAGTCAATTTTGCAAATTGTCAATTTTGAAAATTGTCAGATTCGCAAATTGCCAAATATGCATCTGTGTACGGACCTTTCATGCTTATATTAAGGCTTACTTCAAATAGATAACCACTTGACAATTTGCGAATTTGGCAATTCGCGAATCTGACAATTTGCAAACTTGACAATTTGCGAAATTGACTGATTGCGACCGTGCAAAATTCACAATTTGCGTCTAAAGATCAGCGGTTTAGATTGTGCTTTAGTCCATCCAGTACTAAGCATAACAATCCAATGAGGAATGTACCCGAGTGATTCTAAATAGATATTATGAGCTATTACCGTAAGAGACTCGTTATTTAAATAGCAGGGTGCGCTATGGGCAGTTAAGGTTGACTTTGGTTCCTAAAGTAACGGTCGAACACCTTACCAACCCAACTAATCTATCCCGGAATACTATGAAGGATAATGTTATAAATGGTTGGCTGGAAGAAATCTCTGTAAGAGATAAGCCCGCCTTGGTACATTATCTTTGTTAATATTTTATCTTTTGTGTTTTCTGTGTACAAAAAAGAATAAGGACATTACTTATTTATTTTTATTTATTTATTTAGGTAAGTACAATATATGATACATTTTTTTATTAAATTGCCTATAAACCTTTATAGGTTTGTGTGGCAATAGCATTCGCTTATTTACATTTAACAGATAGAACCTGAGTATCACCAATTAAGTATGAGTAACATAGTACAAAACAGTAAAGAAACATCAAGGTTACAAATAGACAAATCCAGGAGCAATGGTATGCATATTGCAATAGAAGATAAAGACTTCACTTAAAATAATACTTTGCAGATACTAGTTACAAAGCAGCTGTTTTAGCGGCAAGAATCTGCGCACGTTATTTTGTTGCTAGTTTGGTGATCACTGCGCAGTACTAGCGCCACCCCAATATTTACAAAGCGCAGAGCACGTTTACCACAGGAGTTAGGCTATGTACAGGATGTCTCAATATAATTATAATTGTATGATTAAAACGAATATAATAATGACAATAATTGAGGAAAAATTAAGAGTGGAGATTTATTTCGATTCATATCAATTAATACTTATATAATTGTGATTTCAGTGAGATTAACTAGGTACATTTATTTATGAAGATAATATGTTTTGAGTTTATATTTTATATTTTTAGCATTAAGTGTATTCAGTAGCTCATTAGGTATATCGTTTAGCATCACTGGTACTAGGTAAGCCGAGGTTCGCCTACCGTAGAAATTTTGCATACGCGGTACTAATAGTTTATTTTGGGTTACCCTTCTAGTAGGTGGGTTATGTTCAACTGTATAGACTGAGCATGATCTTGCACGGGACTTTGTACTTGATAAGAGAGAACTTTGCCAATATACCGCGCAGTTTATCACACACAGCATCCACGTGCCTCGTCCAGCTCAATCTGTCGTCCACGATTAGCCCCAGATATGTATGGTGGGTGACTTGTTCTATGGCTTCGCATTTGCAATTTATGTATTGTTTGTGAAGGCAGTCATGGCAGTGGGATTGGACAAGAATTGGTGTGTCATGCTGAACGTGACTAGAGTGGACGTGTATGAGTTTTGTTTTGGCTGCATTAAGAACTAGCCCAGCGTCGTGTGCCCATTTACAGATAGCGTATCATGTCTTAGTGTATCAAAAGCTTTACTGAAATCTATGAAAATAAGGAGGACGTGTTGTTTATGGTTTAGATATTTGTTGACTTCATCTGTAAATTTTGACAATAATATCGTCGTTGATTTTTTGGGTTGAAATCCGAACTGAGATTGCGATATGACTTTATTTTTATCAAAGAATTGTTGGAGCTGGATACCTATGAACTTTTCAATTATTTTGTTAATTACTGGAAGAATAGTAATCGGACGATAGTTTTCGTAATTTTTATGTTCTCCTTTCTTATGTATGGGTCTAACAATACCGGTTTTAAGTTCGCTTGGGTAACTTCTAAATTTAATACTGGCGTTTAGCAAGTGCACTATGCTATTACTTATTTTGTCGGATATTTTTTTTATATCCCCGCACCTTATACCATCTATTCCGGCTGACTTATTGGAGTTAAGTGAAGTTATAACTTTTTTTATTTGATATTTTGTCGGTTTTTTTAAATAAATAGACTTATCGAGTTCTTTTACGTAGTAATTTTTCTTTAGGAGGAGCTTGTCACAAAAGGGCATTACCCTAGCACTGCGTTCAAACTCAGACGCAAATTTATCTGCTACATCTTTAGTACTTACCTTAGCCAACAGCCTAGGGAACATCTTGTAGCTCATGTACGGACTCATGTAGCGTCTAGTGCTTCCGAGCAGTGCGCCGAGCTGCTTCCGTACCGCCGCCGGCGTGTTCCCGAGCCGGATCAGTGACAGCAGCCGCGCCACTGAGTCGAAGTTCCATAGCTTCGAGTCGGTAAAGTCCTTGGGGTGAGGCTCGATGGTTACTGCAATGGTTGCCAGTGACAAGCGCGTGGCTAGAGTCGGCCCCCTCATTATGTAACTTGCAGTAGCAGAGTCGAAGCAATGCGATAGCGAAAATTAAGAATGTATGTTAACGGGGCGGAGCTCAATTTTCGCTATTCCGTTGCTTCGGCTTTGCTTTTGCAAATTAGGTAATATACCCATATGCATGATTATTTTTTTATTTCATTTTTATATTCTATGTAAAAAAATTAATAAAGTTTGCCCTTGGAATGGCATGTCTAACTTTAACCGTTTTAGATTTACAGCAATTAAAAAATACGAGCCGGCAAAATGTTTTTGAAACGCTCCGTTTGCTCCATACTAAAATGGCAAAGACTTTGACGTCATAGTAGACAACCGTCTCAAATTAGTATGGGGAAAAATGCAATCTTATTTTATAACACGTAATATTTTGAAATTGTAATTATTTGTAATTGTAATTTTTCAAAGGTCATAAACGGGATTCCAAAGCCACGTCTAGCAAAGCGGAGACAGATGTAAATGGTCGGTAAAAAATTGTTAACTCATCGCCTGAGAGTATGCCGGAGTTCTTTAGTCGACTCTTACGATATACACGGAAGGATATGCGGCTGATGTATCCTAGAGTGAAGCTCTGCATCAGCAATGTACCATTTTAATATAGGGGAAAATAAGTTACTTACATTGTACAGTAAAAAAAATAATTTATTATCCTAGGGTACTACGCATTACAACATTATAAAAAATATAACTCTTTAACTTAGCTCTATAGTTATTTTATCAAAATAAGTTAAGTACATAGTAGGTACACAATTTAATAGCACTCTTCTGGGTATCTAACTAATACTAAAACCTGTTCATGATATCATCGGTATTAGCTAATACTTATAACTACTCGTACATATACTTCTTTATTAAGTATTAATATAGGTATCCTATGCCGGATTTCACCAGTGCTCCCTAAACATGCTCCCTTTGTTAGGAAGATTTTAGAGAAAGACATCTCCTAAACTAACTTCTAACTTAAATTGCTTTTCACCAACATAGGTACGGACTTCTTATATAATAGTGATGTCGAAAACCGAATTCGTAAAATCGTGTGTTTGTTTGTTTGACAACATATTTGAAAATTGTCTACAACGAAATTTATTTAAATAAGTTACAATTATATCAGTACAATGTGTTTTAATATAGCCAAAAACCTTATTTCTTATAAATTTTGTCAATAAATTTAATAATTACGGTCAACAGATGTAAAATGAGGCTGCATACAACACAGACCTTTGCTTTAAATACTTTGTTGGCTTGTCACTGTCAACTGTCGTTGAAAGAAATTCGGCCTTTCGCGGTATAAATGCCTTCGAGCAAATAAGATACGTCTTTGTACTGCTTCGACTGCTTCAATAGCGTGATAACTATCATAATTGAGTTACTCGTATGTATGTTATCCATATCTTTGAAATCGTGAATTCTAGGTAGGTAATACAAATCCAAACACGCGTAGGTATAGGTACACGAAAATGTCACCTAAACTTAAGAACCCAAAATTCGAGCTTCTAATCTTAAGAGATCTTTTAAGCTGTTAGGAAATCCTTGTACTTTGGTGAAATCGAATGTTGTCAAAACTGATACTTTAAATGCGTTAGGAAACTTGTAAAGCTTAGGAGACGTTGGTGAAATCAGGCACTAAACTTTAAAAAATATTCTGTTTGTCCGAGGTGAATATTTTGCACATAACCTAAGTTATATTTTTCCCACAATACATTTTGCTACATTTGGCCGCGTGGTGCCGGCAGAGTAGAATCCGTACCACCCCATGTCTGCCCGTGGGTATCGTACGAGGCGATTAAGGGTTTCCGGGAGGTGGGCAGCAGCGCCTCCCGTGTTGACAACATAGTCCAGAATACAAACTGCGATATCTAACCCGCCTACCCAGCGTGGTGACTATGGGCAAATACCCCCCATGGCATTCTTGTGACGTGCCCTGGGGGAGGCCTACGTCCAGCAGTGGACTGCAATAGGCTGGTGATGATGATGATGATGATGATGATATTTTGCTATTAAAAGTCGTATTTAACAGGTGTAACTGTATACGCGGTTTATTATACAACACCCTCAAGTTACCGTGTGTAGGTATATAGGTACTATACATTGACGTCCCTTGAAAATAGGAGGTTTGATAGAGGAGGATATGGCACAGCACAAGAGGATGCACAAGAAGGATTACAGTGGACTCTTTCTTATTATGTACAAGCAGTCATTATTGGAAATAGCTGGTGACAATGGTGACGATAGAGTCGCCCAATAACAAATTATTCATCGTATAACATAGTCAAAACGCGCCATAAGTATTATTTTATAATTCAGATCAAAGAAGAACACGTTACTTCCATCGAAGTTACTTCCTTCGAAGCACTTCCTCAATCTGTTCAACAGACTTCCCCTTAGTCTCTGGCAGGATTACCAGAGTAGCAACAACTCCCAGGACGTTAATTCCCGCGAAAACGAAGAACATAGTGGACATTCCTAGAGCACTGGATATCGGGCCGAACACGCTGATTTGAATGAAGCTACAGAACCAGGCGTATGTGATAATCAAGCCTGTGATTTTTGCCCGAATCTGCAAGAAATATTTCAATGTTATGACTCAGTACTATAAATTTTGACAGCCAGCAACACCCTGACCCTGACCTTGACTGCGCAAATTTGATATAGTATAGGAAGATCGCAAATATATAAGGTGTTTTTAAAATTTGTGATTTGCTTTCGACACGAAACTAGGTAGGTACATTCTATACATTTCAGTAATTATTCAAGATTGTATGGAACAGCTACTTTTTTTTACTATTTCGGAGTTGGTCCCATAGTGAAAGTTGTTTCTTTTTACCTACCTAGTTTCGTGTCAAGAGCAAATCACTAATTTTCAAATTTCCTTATACTTATAGGTACATAATATTACATGGCTGTATTCCAAAAATGGGATAGCTAGAACTGCAAGATCATAAGTTATAATATAGTTCTGGCAGACAAAGTCGAGGAACTTGTGAAAAAGATAAAGAAAATCATCAAGTCTTACCTCAAAATTAAACATCTCTGACAAAATAACATAGGGAATGGAATTGATGCCGGCGGAATATGCGAAAACAGAGGTCACCAGCATGGAGACCACAAGGATACCAGGTACGGCACCTCCTCGCTCTTGGATCAGCAGGATCGATGCCAATGTCATTATTGATATTGAGGCCAAGGAAAAGCATAAAACGAGGGGTACCTTGAAATAGAAGCATACATACATACATATATATAATAACGCCTCCATGCCCTTACGGGGTAGGCAGAGCACTTCTGACCAATTTTGAGGGTATAGTTGAGATGTATAAGTTCGGTTAGTGACAAACATCAAGACCCTCTTGTCCCTCTACTGACTTGTACATTGTACAGTATGCCCGGAAAGAGAAGTAGCTTTAGTATTAAACGTTTTTTTTCTTCAGTCCCAGAGCAGCATAGAAGAAATAGAAGCATACACATATAATACGAGTACACACAGCTGTATTTCCGAAATGGGTTAGCCTGAACTGCAGGATGAAAGAGATCCTTACAGTTACGTTTAGCATAATAGCGGGGACAACAGTAACTAGTTGCTAGCAATGTCTGAATTCCTTGGCCAACTCTTACAACATACATGGAAGGAGATGCTGCTGATGTATTCTAGTGAAGCCTTGCATCAGCACAGGACTACGCATAGATTTTATTCTTATTCTTTACTGTACACCAAAAACAACAGTAATACAGAGAAATTTACAAAAGAAATTAGCGATTGTAGGTAGTGGAAGTGCTTAATTTCGCAGTTATGAGTTATCAGATCCGAGGGTCAGTGGAGGGTGTAGAGCCCGGTAGTGGGCGCACCCATAGTGAATGTTTGAACTTCCGAATTGTAACGCCTAATGCAATTTCATTTATAAAAGAAATTAGGGAATACCCTTACCCGTCTTCCGAATTTCTCCACCGAGCTCATTGCAGTCAAGGATCCTATGATCAGCACAACTGGAATTGCCAGGGTCTGCAGCTGCGGGTCGATGGGTAGGTCTGATGATGACATCAAGGTGGACGCGAAAGTTATGACCGCGAAGGCGCCGTTCATCGCTTGTAACGTCATCAATATCCCTACAATGATTGTGGCGCGTCTCCACGGTTGATTTTTCACTGGAATGCAAGGGAGAGGGAGGCAGTTTAAAGAAGAGTAGTTGTAAATTGTTTGTTTTATAAATTTATTCATTTCCATCATTCAACAGATGCATTATTTGTCTTTCCTAGTCAAAGAAACTACCGACTACCTTAGGTCAAGTTCTTAGATCTAGAAAAATAATTGTGATTTTGTGTCCGAGTAGGCTATATTCCAGCTATCCGGGTGACTCAGCTCAGGTTTAGGCCTAGAACAACATTTCACAACCACCCGGAGCAGGCCCCATACCATACGGAACAAATCACGTCGCTGGAAAAAGAAGAAGCCTAACAGTCTACACTACATTGAAGTTATATTTGAATGTAGATAGCATTTACAACAAGCCATCCAAGCCAGATAGAACACTATAGTAAAACTATGAGCCAGTTTTTTTCCAATTGACCTTTCTCTAAAATAATCAGAATCAATGGGATAAACTTACTGATGGTCCTAAGAGTGAGTTGAGGCATCTCTTTATAGTAGATATCTTCACTTCTCATCGATTCCACTTCGCTTTGCACCACTTTGTCACTTTTACTGAGGCCACGAAGAAGCGCTGTTGCTGACACTGCTTCCTGGAATATCGTTATGCACTACTTGTAATTTTTCCATAGATATTTGGAGTTTCATAGGCAACTGACCACAAAATTCCAGTAGCTACTCAATTTTTGTTGTTATGGCTTTTGCAATAATAATTTATATATCTGCTCGTCATTGCTTAATTTAATTTAATCCTAAGCATTCAAAACCGTCGAGCATGTATAAAGAACTTAGTGAATCTGGACGAGGCTAAAAGTGTATGTTTTGAACGTACTGAATGAAGATCTGTAGTCCTGCCTACCCTCTATATGTTTATATACTGTTCTTTATAGTTATATATCTGTTTTTCTTTAAAATTTGATCAAGATAATGACAGCATAACTTCATATTTCGGATAGGCTTTTTGTATAATATATAGGGTGTAACAGAAAGGGTATGTTAAGCGAAAAACTATGTAAATAGCTCACTATTAGAGAACCTATTTCCAAAATTTGAGACTCCAAATCACATGTTAATTTTGCAAGATTGTATGAACATTCCTGAGTTGTTTAGGAATTCTTCATACTATCTGGAAAAATAAACTTGTGAATTCGATTCTGAAATTTTGTAGGTAGGTCCTTTTTAGCGGGTTATTTATATATCTTTTCGCTTAACATACCCATTTTGTTACACCCTATTTAATATTTAAGTAATAAAATAGGTACTCACATCAATTTTGCCCATCTTCACCAAATAAACCGGAGATTCCGTAGCCTTTAACATCAAAACTGTTGTCAAAATCGGCAAGCACACAACCACGTACAGTAACGTGTGGTATCCCAAATACGCTCCCAACAAATATATGGTGAGATAGCCTATGTTCTGGGAGAAGATGAGAAGAGATCCCAGGGTCCCTCTCATGTCATCCTGACTGATCTCCTTGACATACATCGGTATGACGCTGAAGCATCCTGCTGAAGCTAAACCGCAGAATATCCTGCCGATTATCAGTCCAGTTTTTGTAGGCACACAGATTTTTGCTATCCATGTTGCCTGGAAAACGATAAGATTAATATATCATATATGTTGTTGACATTTGACACAAAACTAAGCTAAAAGATGCTGCTGAGCTAGTTTGCAGATACAAATGGAGGTGGGCTGGTCACGTGGCTCGTGCACCAGATGGACGCTGGAGTGAACGCTTGCTCCATTGGTGGCCTCGAGAGGACAAGCGACCTCGTGGTCGCCCCAGACGCCGATGGATCGACGACATCACAGAACTGGCAGGCGGGACTTGGACTAGGTTGGCAAGAGATAGAGCTGAGTGGCACGCGTTGGAGGAGGGCTTTGCCCACAAATGGGTTCTCCATTAGATTTTAGACATTTTATAAATTTCATTCTGTTAATTTATGTATTTTAATTTGGAAATAAAAGGCTTTATTATCACTCTCACAATAAAGTAAAAAATCTGAGATTCATTTTTAATATCTAATATTGGAATTGGCTATAAGACGCATCTCAAGCTTAAATGCGAGCCGAATAAAATACATTAGGTATACACACATGCACTCGAAAAACATAACGCTCCTTCTGCCGCAGTCGGGGAAAATCTTGAAATAGTGTCTAATTTTTATAAGATCAATATACTTTCAATGGAGAGAATCGTGTCACTTTTGTGCTGCATTTTCGCTCATCTTTAACAAAGTACCAGGCTAACATAAGTCTAAAGAGCTCACCGATTGCAGCAGCGCTATGACGATCACGCTCCACTTCCTACCGTACGTATCGGCAAAATACGAATAGAAAGGCACGCCCACTGTCCCAAATATGCAGAGAATGCTGGCGATCCACGATAACTCGTTATTTGATAGTGGAAGGCCTATCGGTGACGAGTTCGATTGCAACACGTCCACCATGGGCGAAATCCATCCGGCCTGAAGGCCGTAGGTAACCAATGTTGTGTTCACTGCAAACAGAATAACCTCTTCTAGTTTACTGCACGCCTGGTACTTTAGTTATTTTATTTGTTTATATACAGCGCTTATGTAGAATGAATAAAATAAAATAAAGTATATTAGAACTTACGCAGTAATGCCAGCAGCCATTGCATTTTTGTGTTACCATTTTGAGTTTCGTATAAATTTATTTTAGTTTTCAGCAACATTTTCACACAAAAGAAGTTTTTTTTTTTTAAATAAACAATTAATTAAACGATTAATCAGTCTCACTTTTTACGAACGAAATGAAAAATGAATATTACGATAATGAATATTAAATTAATGAATTTTAATTTACGGTAAGAGATGACACCCCATTTTCAAATGGTTACAACACGCTACTGTTATTTATTATGTCACTTGAAGGCTTTTATATGAAACAAATATCTCAGGCAGGGTTGACAACTGACATAAATTTAATATAAATTTTGAAATAAACTTAGGTACGACTCGAAATTGGTTTCAAACTTCACTTCCAGTCCCTGTTAGTTTGACTGCCGCTATACCGTTTTTACGTAAAATATCATTTCAATGCTAGTGTAAGCTATCAAACAATAGAATTTATACGTAAGTCAAGGAATAACATGTTATATGATACTTAAAACAACTGTAATATTCCATTGATTGATATTAGTGGAGCTAATAAGTATAAAACATGAGGTACCAGCTGTTTCATTTACCGAATAACTCAACAGCAAACAGTCAATGTGCGTTTTTCCTCTGGACGACACGACCACGGGTTTTGTTGGAAGCAAAAAATGTAATATATAGTTTGGCTCGTTTTTACACTAGATGACACGACTACGACACAGCGGTTAGCCATGTAGAAATGTCGTGGTCGTATCATTGTCGTGTCGTCTAGTGGGAAAACGCCCAATAACTTACATACACAGACATACCATTGTAGCCCGCTGCCGCCCTCTTTAGAAAGAATGAAAGAAAGAAAGAAAACGTTTATTTTTCGCCACACACACACATAAAAATTACATGCTAAAATATATAAAGTATGCTGTAAGCAATGCATATAATATACATGCATACATACGTTATACACATATGTGTATATATACATATATATACATACAGACACACGTATATAAATATACACACAATCATAAAACATAAAAAATTACATAAAAATACCCAAAGTCATCAAAAGTAGACAATATAAAAAAAAAGTGCAACGAAAAATTGGTCGCCACTCGACAATAATTTTATAGCATGAGATGCTATAACGCTGGTCTTCCGTGTTACCAGTAAACTTGCAAAAGTCATTGATTTTATGTCATTAATCCGTATGTGCCCAAAGGGCGTTTAACGCTATCTCACCATATTGACCTAGTCCCACACTAGAAACATCCATGACTTGGAAAATAAACATCGATATTCATCACTCAATGTTTGCACCTACCGGGACTCCAACCCAGGATCTTTGGCGTTGCAGGCAGGGCCACTTCCAACTACACCAATGGACCGTCAATAAAAATAATAAATCTATTAATATATGCAGATTAAAGAACAACAAGAAGGTTCGAGTATTTTGCTTTCAGCCCCTGTATCGGCTACCCTATTCGCTAGTTCGTAGTGATAATCACACATTGAAAGTTAATAAATGGAAGACCGTGATTAGCCCATCACTCCACTTCCCGCCCCTGTACGCGACAGGATTAACAGAAGCGACCAGAAATGCATATAAACCATAAAGAATCCCCGGGGGACCTAACATCGACTATAACTAATAGATTAAAAAATCCAAAAACTCGACTGCTTAAAAAAACCAAATAAGTAATGTACATAATAAAAAACCAGGCACTTAGATGTCCGATGGTCTAGAATTCTATAATATTATCCCGACTGTTCAGTTCACTCGATATAATTTGTCGACTTAAATTTTTTTCATTTTCACAAAATGGCGTCCAGTAGTCGCCATATTGGATTTTTACTAACGTCATGTCTTTAGTGACACTCGCCGGACTAAGAGGAATCGATTGACGCATAAATCATAAAAATCGGCCGTTTGGTCTGTGTAGTGCTCAGATGAATGATATGCTTCAAAGGAACATACAAACATACATACATACATAGGCTGTTAAACACAATACCACTCCTTTGCGTCGCGCAGACGGGTAAAAACAGAAATAATGCGACATGTTATTTTTATGCACCAAGCAATGCGACAACTTTTGTATACATATTAATCGCTGATATCGCGTTACGTAACAGAAATTTAAAAGGAATTTGGCAACGCAAAAATTTTACAACATTCGCTGTCGCATTGCTACTGATTTGCTTTTGCAAAGTAGATACATAATCAGCTTAGTGATAATTACAGGATTTTTTTGAAAATTCTTTAAAATATTGTAACAGACAACCCTAATATGCAATTTACAAGTAAATATATAGCAAATTTTTATCAAAATAGGTAAAGCCAAATACTAACATTGGAGTTATTATTGTCTGATAGAACGGAAAGACCTATCCTCGTAGATTTAAGTCACATATTGGAATAACTGTTTTTTCTTGTTGATTAAAATTTTTATAAAAGGTTAGTATCCGGTGAAAAGTACTTACAAAAGGTTATGATAATATTAGTTTATTTAGTCTGCCGCATTTTCCTATCAAAATATTAGAATAGTTTTTCAGCCATGAGAAGTCCATTGCTGAACATGAACAAAAGCCGTCATAGCCCAGTGGTTAAAACGTGCGCCTTTCAAGCGGGAGGTGTAAGTTCGATCCCAGCCACGGGCCTGTACAAATGAATTTATTTCATGTACAGATTTAATGTTGTAAATTTGTCACTTAACTCGTGCCTCGAAAGCACATTTAAACCGTTGGTCCTGCTCCTGATCTCTCTTATCTGTACCTGGCTGATTAGCCAGGAGATTTCCTTAGAGATTGGCCGCCTTGGCCAAAATACGGTCGCAAACCTTGTTATTATTATTGCTGAGCATAGGCCCTCGCAAATAACCTCCACTGGGACCAGTTGGAACCTGGAAGCGGCATGTATCCAGCACATACCCGTGACCATGGCTAGGTCGTTCGTCCATGTCAGTTATACATAATACAGGGTGTTTTTTCGTTGCCACCATTTACGAAGGGTGCGCACTCTATACCTTAATCAAATAAGGGCTAAAAATATTGGTTTGAAACAATTTTAATTACTTAGAGATTTTTTTCAAATTCTCGAGCGCAATTTAATTTTGCTGTCTCTAGTGGGTAAGTAGTAGCTTTTCTTTGCGAAAAACATTTACACGCGTCTTCGTGCATTCCTGTAAAATTCAATCTGATTACTCATATTTGGATCTTGAAAACTTTCCAGGTGTATACGAGTAAATAATGGCATTTTATACATTTGAATATACATAAGAAAATGGTGACAGCCCAGTGTTTAAGACGTGCGCCTTCTAAGCGAGGGGGCGTAAGTTAACTGCCTAAGCCCTTAACTGAATAAACAAATAGATAAATAAAAGAAGAATAAAGCTAATGTTGTCTCTATCTTGGTCAAGTTTTAGAGCAAGACAGCATCAACTTTATTCTTTCAGATAGGCTATCTGACCACATTAGAAAAAGATCCCTTAAAGACCTTAAAACTAAATATAAATGGTCGATTCCGGCAGTCACACTTAAACCTAAACCTAATCTTAGTCAGGTCTATCTCTCTCCGTTATTAACATAAATAGCTGAGAGAGAAAAGGACAGGTAGGACTAATTGGCCGTAGTTCTGCAGAAAGTGGCAGAAAGCGACCAAAGCTTTTTTTTACCAAAATGAGTTAGCTATGCCATCACAAACTACATTTTTTGCTCTATATTCTGGTAAAATCTACTATTTTTTAGCACAATTATTTGATAGATTGCTGAAAAACAAGTATTAAATTAGTTAAAAGCAGCCACCTTGGTCGAGTTGCTCTTATTGAAGAACTATTCTTCAACTAAAATACTCGTATGTATCTTTAAATCTGCAGAACACAGCAATTTCACTCGGTCGGTTTTGATAATAACCTATAGTACTAATGTTCACAATATTTTATTCTGCATAAAACGACTACACAGATGGTCGCTTTCTACGATTTAGGTTAACTCTATGGCCACGACAATTTAAGATTGTCAAATTCCAATAAGTAGGTCATAGAAATGTAGGCGATGGGTAATATAAAAAAAATGTACCTTAACAAAAAGGAAACAAAAATGAATGTTACAAAATTACATTTTTTTCCATTTTCTTTATTAATAATTTTATAAAATGACAAGTGTTACAGAAAGGAAACAAAAATGAACTATTAGGGCTATTTCATCATACTCTAAATAAAACAGCATGGTATTTCCGTTTTTTAATGATCTTTTTTACTTTTTCATCTAGACTCAACTCTCAATTGTTTACTTAAATCTGAAATGAATTATTTATTACTTAAACAAATGGATAGTATATTTGGTTTTATATTTTTGGCTTATTATAAAATAAAATATTCAATTTAGTTACATAATCAGTCTTATTTGTAATATCTCGAAACTCGTTTTTCTTTGTTGGTCTCTTTCTGCAGAACTACGGCCAATTTTACGTTTAGGTTTAAGTGTGACAGCCGGAATATAAGAGGAGATACTAAATCCCTGGCCGGAATCGACCGTAATGTCTTACAAAACTGCTTACTGTGAAATCCAATGGTAAATGTTTATAGGTAAATAATTGAAATTGTATTAGGCGTTACAATTCGGAAGTTAAAACATTCATTATGGGTGTGCCCACCACCGGGCCCTACATCCTCCACTAACCCTCGGATCTGTGTAATGTGTTGGGTTTTAGTGTTTCATAATTAGTGGTTTACTAATTTTTATAATCCTGAGGATGCCACGGTTGTTGGCGAAACATATGTAGATAATTAATGTAGTTTTTTATTTCGGAATAGTGTCTTGCATGCTAGGTGCTCGGATCTGGTTTCTTGTGGCGATTGTAGGTAGTGCAAGTGCTTGTTTGCTTGTGTGATGAGTTATCAGATCCGGGGGTCAGTGGAGGGTGTAGGGCCCGATGGTGGGCGCACCCATAGTGAAGGTAAAAAATTTATCTACCTTAGTACCTAGATATCTAACCATAGGTAGGTATATTAGATAGGTATCTAGCTAGTAGGTACCTACTAGGTACGTAAAAGTAAATATTTAGTATTTAACGAAACTTATTTCTATTATTACCTATCTACATTATCTTAGTGTTCTTCATTATAGTGTTAGAGTTGTCACGCATTTGTTTGTATTAGCTTAGTTTATTTTTAAACTAAGGCACCTAGTAATTTGTTAGTACCTTACCTATCGGCCTAGTAAATAATCATATCTCTATATTTATCTAATTCAAGTGGAAACGTTTTGATACCCAATATAAGAATAATATTTATCATAATGAATCACTTTACCCCTACTGATGCAGCGCCCGTACTATGAATTTGGTGAGAGCGAGATAACTCGCATTTGAACGTCAAATTCACAGAGCTTATAACAACTAGACAAAGTAAGTGTATGTACTTTGCCTATAAAAACTGAGTTGGGAATTAGAATAGACAAGTGTTTTCAAGCTAAGACTGAATGAATTTGCCCTGAAAGAAGTACTTTGCACTCCCTTTTTACACGTAAAGTGCATACACTTACATGTCTAGTTATTACATAGCTCTGTGAATTTGTCGCGTAAATGTGAGTCATCTCTGTCTCACCAAGTTCATGCTACGGACGCAGGTCTTCACTAGACTAGTATAGTACATCAGCTGCATCTCCTTCCGTGAAGGTCAGGTAAGAGTCGACTAAGGAAGGAATTATAAGAGCGTTCTCTCAAACGACAAGCTAGCTAACTTGTCACTGATTTTTTCATCTATGGGACAAGCATGAACCTCTCTAGTCCGCGCTATTGTCACACTGTCATATCTCATAGATTTTGCTCGCGAGTCGATAGCGTTATGGCGCGTAAAAAGGTTCATGCTTACCCTACTGACCTCACTTTACTAAGGTCCTTAAATTTAAGCCTGAAATGAAGCGGCTAAACCTCCAAATATTCGTCGATGTCGTATTCAGCCTATTGCAGTCCACTGCTGGACGGCACGCCACAAGGCTACTGCCACAGGGGCGTTTTTGCCCATAGCATAGAGGAATATTCCTCTATGCCCATAGTCACCACGCTGGGAAGGCAGATTTTTGGTCTATGTTGTCAGCATGGGAGGCACTGCTGCCGACCTCCCGGAAACCCTTAATCGCCTCGTACGCTACCCACGGGCAGTCATGGGGTGGTACAAACTCCTACCCTGCCGGCACTACGCGGTTTATATTATAAGCGCCGAGTTTGGGAGGATGTATGTATATAAGGATGCTTGTTGCTCTTTCTCGCAAAAACTACTGAATGTATTATGATGAAACTTCATAATACGATAGCTTACATATCAAAATAACACATAAGCTACTTTTATCCCGGGAAAATATTTTTATCCCAGAATAATTTTGACATTATGTTTGTTCTGCAGTCCACACGGACGGAGTCGCGGGCGTCCACTAGTAATAAAATAAAACTGCAACAACTTTTCTATACCTGTATCTATGTAACACAAATAAATACCACTGCACAAATAAATAATTAATATTTCAACGATATAATATACAATATAAATTAAAATATGATTTTTAGAAATTTGATTGTAAAAAATCTGATTGTAACGAATGGGCTTGGAAAAAAATGTTTTGTTTCCACATTATGGGGAGACTCCCCAAAGTTTCTGTTTCTTTTATTTTTGTATGAAAATAGTACAAAAGCGTTTCACAGAATTCATCTACCCACTATATCGCACGTTGTGGGAAATTGGTGAAAGCGAGATGTTTTATGTACCATATTTTCCTAAATAAATCAATTTCACCCATATAATGTAGTTCTTACAGTTTTATAACACCGTAAAACTGTAAACACAGATAGAGATGTAGAATCTATGATATTTTTTCCGTTTAGCTACGAAAATCAAAAGAAGTCTAGAGAGAATACAAAAACGGCTACTTTTTAAGGCTCTCCTCAATCTGTTCAACAGACTTCCCCCTAGTCTCTGGCAGCATTACCAGGGTAGCAACAACTCCCAGGACGTTGACTCCCGCGAAAACGAAGAACATGGTGGACATTCCCAGAGCACTGGATATCGGGCCGAAGACGCTGATTTGGATGAAGCAACCAAACCAAGCGTAGGTCATGATCAAGCCTGTCATTTTTGCCCGGATCTGCAAGAAAGATTTGTATGTGTGTAATCATGAACGTATAAAGAATAACGGACAGAGTGTTGTGACTACACAGAGTGAAGCATTCATAGTAAGCTCGGCAATGATATTCAATGAAGTAGGGATGTGCATTGACGCGTTATCCATCCACACATACAAACCATAGTAAGCTCGGCGCCTACTGGAAAATACACACACATTCCCAACGCGCCGCCATTTCGGTGCTTCAATCTGTGGTGTGACAGCATTACGTCCGTTGTTCTTTATACGTTCATGTATGTAATATAATTAATTATGAATGTATAATCTCTGTAACTTAGATTAATTATTGGTCTCCGCTACAGAACGAAGACCAATCATTAACCTAATCTCTATAATATAAAAATGAATCGCTAAATGTGTTGCTAAGTGTAAATCCCAAGAACAGCTGAACCCAAACTTAATATTATCAGGAAATAGACAGTTCAATGAAGAACAAAACGAAAATTAAATTACATATCAGTCACGCCTATTAATCTACCCAAAGAAGTTGGGCAGACGTGTGCGATTAACGCACTCACTTTTCGCCAGTTAGCCCATTAAGTCCCACGTGGCAAGGGATGAAACTACCGCCGCTTTTCGGGCAAAAATGCAACAATCTAGCTACCGTTGACGAATGCATTGGGACATGTTGCAGAGTCATTCTTAATAGGTATTATAAGTTTTTAGCGCCAGAGCCTCGTCGGTTAATTAGCAGGGCACCACGGGCAGGTAAGGTTGACTTTGGGTCCTATGGTATTAGCCGAAAATTAAATCTTACCTCAAAATTAAACATCTCCGACAAAATCACATAAGGAATGGAATTGATGCCGGCAGCATATGCGAAGACAGAGGTCACCAGCATGGAGACCACAAGGATACCAGGCACGGCACCTCCCCGCTCCTGGATCAACAGGATTGATGCCAATGCCATCGTTGATACTGAAGCCAAGGCAAAGCATATCACGAGGGGTACCTGGAAACATATGATTTTTAACAATTAGTAACGTAATTGCCGGTAATTCAACAGCATTGGCAATTTTATTGGTCACCGGAAGCTGGCTCAAACCGTGTAAAGTGGCGCTAATGTTACTCTTTGGTAGGATATGTAGGCAACGCCATCTAGTTGTGACAATTAATTTAACTTGTCAGGAAATCCCTCATTGCAATAAATTATTAGGCTCAATTTACACCGCCGCATAATAGAACGCAATGGAAGAGTCAATCCATTAAAATTTGCACCGAAGAATTCCCGAGTATTGCGCGGAACGTCTTCCGTCTAAATTTTTGCCTCGTATTTAATCGGTGTGCTGTTGACATAAAGTTTTTTCTATGGAAATATGAAGTGGCTCTCATTCCATTGCTGGATATAACTAAGTTTTCCCTGCACCAAATTGCCGCGTGGTGTCGACAGAGTAGAATTCGTACCACCCCATATCTGCCCGTGGGTATCGTACGAGGCGATTAAGGGTTTCCGGGAGGTGGGCAGCAGCGCCTTCCGTGTTGACAACATAGTCCAAAATACAAACTGCGATATCCAACCCGCCTACCCAGCGTAGTGACTATGAGCAAATACCCCCCATGGCAGTCTTGTGGCGTGCCCTAGTCCCCTAGGCCTATGTCCAGCAGTGGACTGCAATAGGCTGATGATGATGATATACGTTTAATCGAAAAAGAGTTTAATATAAAGATATAATTTTAATGCCCTTACCCGCCTGCCAAACCTCTCCACCGTGCCCATAGCGCCCAAGGATCCAATGATCAGCACAATAGGAATTGCCAGCGACTGCAGCTGCGGATCGATGGGCAGGTCTGATGATGACATCAAGGTGGACGCGAAGGTTATCACCGCAAAGGCGCCGTTCACCGCTCGCAACGTCATCATCACCGCCACGATAATTGTGGCCTTTCTCCACGTTCGGTTTTTTACTGGAATACAATAAGTAAAAATATAATTGAGTTTAAGAACCGTTTAATCGAGCATTATGTTTAAACAGTGACAGCCAGGAAAATATCGATATACTCCAGAAATGTTTCGATAACTTTCCTAATTCCACTGCAGCTCGTAAAATTTAAACTTTTTTAACCTATGCGATCTAGTATTTGGATGCTCTCTGGCCAGATGGACTGATAACTTGAAGAGGGTAGCTGGTAGTGACCGGATGGCAAAAACGAGAGATTGAGCCTTGTGGCATGCTCTGTGGGAGGTCTACGTCCAGCAGTGGGCTGCAATAAGCTGATAATGATGAGGACGATGAAATGGAGATCTGTAGTCTATGCGCCTATGCCTACCCCTATGGGAAAAGCGTGAGGTTATGTATATATGTATAAACTTACGGATGGTGATTAGTGTGAGTTGAGGCATCTCTTTATAATAGATGTCATCCTTCCTCATGGCTTCCACTTCGGTTTGCACCACCTTGTCACTTTCACTACGTCCACGAAGGAACGACGTGGCCGACGTTGCTTCCTGGAATATAGTAATTTAATTAAACAAAAATAACTATGTACATCGTATGTTACACTTAAGTATAAAGTTGCTACTCTGTCGTGGTAGGTTAAACCTGTAAAGATAGAAGTAAGGTATGAAATAAATAAATAAATAAATAAATAATTCCTTGTGTATTTATTTATTTATGTAAGAGTCGGGAGTGAAAAAAGAAGTATAATACTACAGCTGCTTCTCTTCCCGGGCATACTGTACAAGTCAGTAGAGGGACAAGAGGGTCTTAGTGTTTTGTAGGCGACGGGCTGACCACCTGTCACTACTAACCGAACTTGTACATCTCAACTATACCCTCAAAATTGGTCAGAAGTGGCACCATGTGGTTCTATCGGCCCTTGGTGCTCTGCCTACCCCGTAAGGGATAAAGGAGTGATTATATGTATGTACATGCCCCAACTAACACAGATATGAGTCACACATAGAATTTCGACAAAACCATAGGTACTCACATCAATTTTCCCCATCTTCACCAAATAAACCGGAGATTCTGGAGCTTTCAACATCAAAACCGTTGTCAAAATCGGCAAGCATAGAACCACATACAGTAACATGTGGTATTCCAAATACGCTCCCAACAAATATACGGTTAAGTAGCCTATGTTCTGGGAGAAAATCAGGAGAGATCCCAGGGTCCCTCTCACGTCGTCCTGGCTGATCTCCTTAACATACATGGGTATAACACCGAAACATCCTGCGGAGGCCAGGCCAGAGAATATCCTGCCAATTATCAGCCCCATTTTTGTGGGTGCACAGATCTTTGCTATCCATGTTGCCTGAAAAACAATAAAATTTGATTATGTTGATTCATTAGGCTACCGGGAAGGCTATATAATTTGCAATAGCAAAACCAAACGACGCGACAGCGATAATTGAGATTGAGAGTAAAAATTGAGGGTGTGTTAGTGAGCGCCTATCATAAAAAATGGAATTCGTAAAAGTTCCTCATTCTTCGACTCATCTATCTAACACTGGTTTGACGAGGATGATGGCAATTCAGTGGCAACTAACATCTTTAACGAAGTACTAGGCTAACATAAGTCAAAGGAACTTACCGCTTGCATCAGTGCTATGAAGATCACGCTCCACTTCCTGCCGTACGCATCGGCTAAATACGAAAAGAAAGGCGCACTAACTGTCGCAACTATGCTAAGGATGCTGGCGATCCAGGATAACTCGTTGTTTGATAACGGATCACCTATTGGCGAAGACTCCGACTGCAGCACGTCTACCATTGGCGAAATCCATGCGGCCTGAATACCGTAACTCACCAATGTTGTGTTTACTGCAAACAGAATACTCCTTTTAGTTCACTCGCCTGATACTTTCATTATTTTATTTCTTTA
Organism: Carposina sasakii; assembly: GCA_014607495.2. Classification (NCBI taxonomy): domain Eukaryota; kingdom Metazoa; phylum Arthropoda; class Insecta; order Lepidoptera; family Carposinidae; genus Carposina; species Carposina sasakii. Next base: position 9,544,907 of record CP053170.1, read on the forward strand.
TGAACAGCACTTAAGTATCATCATCTTTTCAGTCCCCAATGACTTCTACTGTGTCCGATTGGACGCGGCCTACATCCAGTAAATACAAGCGATAGCCCCCGTAGATAGGACAAATAGCTCGAATAACCGATTGCCGATGAGCACGGCAAGGTCTAGAATGGAGACCACGTACTTATAGTTCATTAAGTTTCAATGAGTCATGTTCACTATGAACTGTCAAAACAGATAACCGACAAACCTGAGGTCGTCCGTTTATCTCGCAGGTGGCCTTTCTACTACGCACTTGCTGGTACGCGGTCTCCATTCTAGAATCCTTTTATTGGCAATCGGTGCTTCGAGCAAAGTGGCAATGGGCAGGGCACATAGCTCGAAGAACCGATGGCCGATGGGGCCGAAAGGTTTTAAAGTGGATACCACGTATCGGCAAACGCAGTGTGGGAAGACAATTCGCGAGATGGACGGACGACCTAGCTATGGTCGCGGGCGTGTCGGTTGAATGCAGGCCGCTTCCAACCGGTCGGAGAAAATGATGATGATAAATTAATTTTTAAATTATAACTTACGTAATAATGCCAGCAGCCATTGCATTTTTGTGTTACCATTTTGGGTTTCGAATAAATTTAGTTTTAATCTCAACATATTGACACAAGTTTTGTTATAACTTTTAATAAATCAATATTTTTTATAAATTAATAACTTTTAATAATTCAGTCTCACATTTGATACAAACGAAAATAAAAATAAATAAAATGATAATGAAATGCTTAGGTGAATTTTATATTAAATTTACGGTAAAAATAGAAACCCCATTTTGAAATGGTCGACAACAACGTGCTACTGTAATTTATTATGTCACTTGAAGGCTTTTATATGAAGCAACTATCACAGGGGGGACAGCTGATATCACGTAAACTTTTACAGTGGGTAATGAAAATCAGGGTTGTACATCTATTAAAATATGAGATATGCTGATCCTTCACTTACTAGAACCCAATAGTAAAGCTATGGTTTGTTAGGATTGCAATGCCTTCACACCTATGTAGTGGCCGTGCATAAACTTTTCGGAATATTCCTATCTACCAACCTATTTCGTCGAGTCGGACTACCCTAGGACCCAAAGTTAACCTCACCTGCCCGTGGTGCAAGGCTCTGACGTGACTATATGTACGTGCTTACAAATGAAATGTATGTAAGTATTTGTTTTTAGACTATTGTTTTTTATTTTTTATGAATAATCTATTAGTGCTCCCAAAAAATATGTTCTCAAGTAACCAGGTTGGCTAGTAGAGAATGCCATAGAAGTCATTAAGCTCGCCTTTGTTTAAGAATTTTTAGTACAATAAACAATTTTAACTGTTTATCTAAATATTCTCATAGTTGGACAGCCCTGATTTGCAATACTTAACTACGATTTCTGCGCAATTTTTTATCACGGAAAGCCTAATACTAACATTCGAATTATTTATATAACTAGCGACACGCACCGGCTTCGCACGTGTGCAATATTTCTCGTAAAAATATTACCTATTGTGGATTAGGTGAAGTACGTATACCATCTAGGACTTTTTTGTAGACCTTTTTAAGGTGTACAATATTGTAGTAGTGCTTTCATTATTTTGATCTGTCCCGTAAGTATCCGCCAGCGTTTGCAATGTAAACGACTTTTTTTTTTCTTCTAAATGTGTTGATGTACGATAATACTACTTATTGCATTAGAAACTATGTTACATATACATGTTTTGTACATATAAACCTTCCTCTTGAATCACTCTTATCTATTTGAAAAAACCCCATCGAAATCCGTTGCGTAGTTTGAAAGATCTAAGCATACATAGGGACAAACAGACAGCGGACAGAGACTTTGATACAATTACGGGTATGTAGTGATGATTTGTATAGAGCAGAAAGAGCTACTCGTATCTTAATAGATTTAAAGTCGCATATTGAAATAACTGTTTTGTCGTTGATTAAAATAAGCCTAGTAACATCTTAAAGCAAACAGGTACCTACTATTAAAAATATGTAGATATTTCATATCACAGAACATCAGTCAAAACATGGATTTCCCTATCTTATATAAATAAAAAGTCATAAGACTCCGCCGCCTGTGTCTTTGTTGTCTCTTTAGTTGCCGAGTAGGCGATGCTTCCGGAAAAATATTTCAGACATTCCAATGAACACTATTCTTTTTATAAGATCAAATCTTCACATATTTTTTTTATTATTTATTCCTATATACATGCTACATAATAGGTTTAATAGTGCCATTTAACGTGTGCAGTTTCACTTGGCACTAATTTTACTTAACACTAACTTAAAGTACTAGTAAAACTTTATTGAACCCTACCCAGATTTGCTAGTGTGGGTTCCAGCTTTAGGTATTTAAGTTTTTTGCTTCAAACCTATACCTATAAGGTCTATCTAAAATTAGTGATTATCTTTTGACACGAAACTAGATAGGTAATTTTTTTTTTTATATATATTTCGGAGTTGGTCCCATAGTGAAAGTTGTTTTTTTTAAATTAATTTATTTATTCTTATTTTTATTTATTTATTAAGGCAACACAACAGTTGTTTCTTTTTACCTACCGAGTTTCGTGTCAAAAGATAATCACTACTTCTCGATAGACCTTATATGTATAGAGGTATGTACACTAGGTGGAATATTCTTATAAATTACATATTGCTAAGGATACATAATTTGACCGCGTGGTGCCGGCAGAGTAGAATTCGTACCATCACATGTCTGCCCGTGGGTATCGTACGAGGCGATTAAGGGTTGGGAGGTGGGCAGCAGCGCCTCCCGTGTTGACGACATAGTCCAAAATACAAACTGTCACCAACCCGCCTGTCCAGCGTGGTGACTATGGGCAAATACCCCCCATGGCAGTCTTGTGGCGTGCCCTGGGGGAGGCCTAAATCCAGCAGTGGACTGCAATAGGCTGATAATGATGATGATACACAATTTAAGCTTTCATCATCATCTTCTCGTCTTTGGGTCTTTGGCAATAGTTTTAGTTTACTAAAATACCTTAGACAGAATTTATATACATTTATATACACTTGCTTATTACCCACGACACAAGACAACAGGGATTTAGTGTTGGACTAGGTTAGTGTGTTGTGAAGTGTGTGAAATTTATTTATTGGCATGAACGTATAAGGAAAAATGGACAAATGCTGTCACTGCACAGATTGAAGCACCGTAATGGCGGCGGCGCGTTGCGCATATATGCGTATTTTCTAGTAGGTGCCGAGCTTACTATGGTTTCTGTGTGTGGGTGGATAACGCGTCAATAGACATCCCTACTCCATAAAAAATCGTTACCGAGCTTACTATGAATGCTTTACTATGTCTAGTATTACACTCTGTCCGTTATTCTTTATACGTTCATGTTTATTGGTAGATATGTAGGGATCCCTTTTTTTCGCCTCTTCCTAAACCTCTCCACGTGCAACTGCCAAAACAAAACCAACTTTTGATTTTAACAATAGGAATGATAGAATTTCAGAATTAAATATTTACCTACAACAAATATACCTTTGTAGATACCCCATACACACACATAAGATATGTAAACTAACCTATAACTAGGGTTGACACCCGCAGGTACTCTAAAATAGAACGTACCTAACCTATCTATCTCTACATCAATAAAGAAAGTACAAAAATACTCTATTGGGCAGTTTTTTAAAACTACTTATAACTAGGTTTCTTATCTCCCCCTAAATCGGTATACCTACTCATCTTTATTCTAAGTTTTTAACCCCCGACGCAAAAACGACGGGGTGTTATAAGTTTGACGTGTCTGTGTGTGTGTGTTTGTGTGTGTGTGTTTGTGTGTGTGTGTGTGTTTGTGTGTGTTTGTGTAAATGTGTATGTGGCATCGTAGCTCCCAAACGGATGATCCGATTTTAATGCAGTTTTTTTTTTGTTTGAAAGGTATATTAGTCGAGAGTGTTCTTAGCTATGTTTGGTAGAAATCGGTTCAGGTCTTCAAGGTCATTAGGTCGTTTGTTAGGTGTGATAGGAATGTTACACGCTCAGTTTGCTTGCAAGCATATGTGGGATCTGACATTTGAAACACTAATGTCTTCTGGAACCACTGAGCTGGTCTGCTGTTAGGGCTCGAAGATAGGAGACGTAACCCTGGACTGCCTTTTAGTAAACTCATCGAGTTTGGGCTCGTTGGATTTGTCTTAACTAGTTCTCTTTATGTTTCTAATTGACGAGGACCTGATGCTGAAAATCTGGAACCTCTGAGCTGGTCTGATGATAGGGCTCGAAGGTAGGAGACGTAACCCTGGTCTACCTTTTAGTAAACCCATCGAGTTTGAGCTCGTTGAATTTGTCTTGACTGGTACTCTTCATGTTTCTAATTCACGAGGACCTGATGCTAAAAATGGGATGTGGCGGATGAAACCCTGGAATGCCGGAATGAAACGGATAAACCGATTTATATTTTTGCTGAAAATCTAGAATGACCAAAGTTTAATCTTTATTGTTTCTTAATCTCTGCAATTCTCACAGAGCCAGTTTGTCATGAGGATTGTTAAACAGCTTCCTTTGGTCCAGATCGCATATAGCGACCCCATCTAAACTTTTTACGCGGCGAAAAATAAAAGAAATTAAATAAAAGAATGAAAAATTAAGGAGCTCCTTTAAAAAGTATGAAATAAAAATTAGAGCACTGACACGCGGAATGCAGAGGTCGTGGGTTCGATTCCCACCCGGATGAGGAATTTTTTCCATTTCTTTATTAATAATTTTATAATATATAATATCTTGATTAAGATAAATTTATAAAAACACTTCTCCATTAATATAATCCGTTAGGATATGGTTGATCGTTTCATCTTTAAACATTGTGCTGAGGGATTCAGCTTTGTTTGCCGAGATTTGGCTAGTGTATAGCTATCGGGATGAAAAATAACGTTGCCAATATGTAATTTAGAAAAGAGATGGTAAAATTCGTCATCCGAGTAATTGACCCGGTGGCTCAGTGGTTAGAGCACTGACACGCGGAATGCAGAGGTCGTGGGTTCGATTCCCACCCGGATGAGGAATTTTTTCCATTTCTTTATTAATAATTTTATAATATATAATATCTTGACTAAGATAAATTTATAAAAACACTTCTCCATTAATATAATCCGTAAGGATATGGTTGATCGTTTCATCTTTAAACATTGTGCTGAGGGATTCAGCTTTGTTTGCCGAGATTTGGCTAGTGTATAGCTATCGGGATGAAAAATAACGTTGCCAATATGTAATTTAGAAAAGAGATGGTAAAATTCGTCATCCGAGTAATTAACCCGGTGGCTCAGTAGTTAGAGCACTGACACGCGGAATGCAGAGGTCGTGGGTTCGATTCCCACCCGGATGAGGAATTTTTTCCATTTCTTTATTAATAATTTTTTAAATAAAAATTAAATTTAAAAAAAACCCCGACCCAAAAAAGTACGCAATTATTAAGACAAAAGGTTTAAAATGCTAAATCCTTTAAAAAGCAAAAAATAACTTTTAACACTACGTAAGTACCAACTAAAGCATGTCAGACTATCTACTCGGGACTTTGTGCCACCTTTATGTCGGAGGCATAACCGCCAATTTTGAACTGCAAATGGTTATCTTGGCCTGCTGTTGACCGTACGTATGAAATTTTTTATTAAATTTTGTGGCATCGGGGGACCGCTTTTTACCTTTAAAAATACTTACCTAAATCAAATGATTCCTACCTAATCAGAACATTCGTATAAAAAAAATCACCTATCTAAACAAAATTATATTTATAATTAGTTACTGATATAATGTTTTAAAGTAAGTAGGTATTCAGAATTAAAGTGAAGTAAGCTATTACAATGTATGACTGGTAAGTAATGTAAGCTATTACAAAGAAATGGACTGGACACATGATAAGGAGTCAGAAAGACAAATGGTCTAAGGACATAACAATGTGGTATCCCCGGGATGGAAAACGGAACAAAGGGAGACAAAGAGTAAGATGGGAGGATGAAATGAGAAAGGTAGCGGGAGGTACTTGGAGGAGATGTGCCATGGACAGGAAGAAGTGGAGAATTCTGGGGGAGGCCTTTGCCAAAGGGCAAGCTGACAAAGAAGAGTAAATCATTAATTGTAAAATATATAAGTAAATTCATGTCAGAGGAAGGGCTAAAATAAATAAATAAGCTATTACAATTATATTTGTATAACAATGGGATTGAGGACTTCTTAATGTGTGCTTCTAACGTTAGGCTAATAAATTAGAGCGGTCCCCCGACGCGACAAAATTTAATCAAAAATTTCATACGTACGGTCAACAGCAGGCCAAGATAACCATTTGCAGTTCAAAATTAGCGGTTATGCCTCCGCCATAAAGGTGGCACAAAGTCCCGAGTCTGACATGCTTTAGTTGGTACTTACGTAGCGTTAAAAGTTATTTTTTGCTTTTTATAGGGTTTAGCATTTTAAACCTTTTGTCATAATAATTGCATACTTTTTTTGGGTCGGGGGTATTTTTAAATTTTTGATTTAATTTTTTTTTCCTATTTTTTTCTCTTGGTTTTAATCTAGATTAGTTTAAAATTCAGACATGTAAATAATAAATAAGTACTTTTAAAGTTATGTACCTACTGTTAAATACTTTATATCTTCGAGAATTAAAGCCCTATAAACATTCACAATAGAAAAGGTGACAACCCTATTTCTAGCAACTGAAGGTAAATATTATGTAGTGTACGTAATAGGTAGGTACATAGTGTGATCTGATGCAATTTTTATTTTCATATTCTTATGAGGTATTAAAAAGTTAAATAATAGATAATAGTATAGTTGTGACGCACTTCTTTGTCTTTTTTATGTCTCCCGCTGGTGGTTAATGTCGTGACTGATTATTTAAAGAAGAGACAAAACTACTAAAACCATAATCTTGTTTTCTTAAAGATAGAAATTTAGATTGCTAAGAAGCGTTGACAGTAAAAATTAGCATCTTGTAACGTTATTAGTGATGTTTGACTTTTTTCTGACGTATTTTTAGTTTGTGTATTTTCCTGAGGTATTTTCGAAATCTGCTTCTTTAGGTTTTTAACAGTGAACAAACTTTTTATGAGTAGATACTATTGAATTGAGTGGCAATTTAGGAAGTACATATACATGATGATAAAACACAAAAATGTGCCTAGTAAAAACCTAATTTCGTTCTTTCGAATTCTTTCTTTTTCTACATAGAAACGAGATATTTGGATTGTGGCTTCCTTTTATGATGTTTATAGGTGCACCAAGAAGGAAATCCTTAAGTTTACGCGGCCTGGTCGCTAGTATAATATAAAATAAAATTACAAGCAGTTTACTATGTTTGTGTATCACAAATAAATAATTCTACTTTATAAATATGTTTTTAATTCTACTTTGACTAAAAACTATACAAAAATATTACTAAGCTACTAATAAAACATGGCAAACTTTATTCGGTAACAATATCTTTTTGCGATAGTTGGGAAGCATTTCCCACATATATCAGACAAAAATACAATACACAATCACTTGAACATTAACATATAAGCCAACAGAACCGGCAAAAGATGATGGATGACATTAGAATATATATTAAATAATTACTAATAAAGAAAATGCAAAAAATTCTTCACCCGAGTGGGAATCGAACCCACGACCGCCGCAAACCGTGCCAGCCGCTATAACCACTAAGCCACCGGGTCAATTACTCGGATGACGAATTTATTAGAATAAATTTGTATGTAAATGATCGAATTGATGTGTACACAAGACACATGTTATTGTCTTCTATTTCCATCCAACTTACGCTACACACCTTGTACATTGTCAGCGTATACATCTGTATAAAATGTTAGTGTATAATATAATAAGTCATTTTTACTTTGACATAAGGAACCCAGACACACTATTTTGGCCTCACTTTTGAATGTGTTGTCTAGATGTTTATTATTTCTATGCTCATATTAGGTATATTCTTCCATTTCACTTCCAGTCAAAATAAATTGTCCTAAGCTAAAAATGTTTCCATATTATATGATTTTAATAGTTTCAGATACGAGTATTACAGGAAGGCTGCACGTTTTTTCGATAGTGAAATCGTTGCTGAAAGAAAAAAAGTTTAGTTTTGTATAACAGGTACATATAATAAATCAAAATATCAATAACTAGCGGCCGCCCACGACTTTGTCCGCGTTGCAAGGGCATTGCACCCGTGCGAAGCCGAGGCGGATCATATATAGCCTATAGCCTTTTCCGATAAATGGGCTATCTAACATTAGCGCGTTCAAACAAACAAACTGTTCAGATTTATAATATTACTACCTATGTAGAGTCAACTAACTGCATTGATGATAACTATTACAGAGGGGCTGATTCGAGGGTATATTTATACAGGGTGTTTTTTCGTTTCCACCCTTTACGAAGGGTACGTACTCTATAGATCAAATAAAGTAAGTTTATGCCAAAAAATGCTGGGAAACAAGTGGAAAACGATGTATTTTTTTTTTTTTTTCTTATACTCGATCGGACGAAATTTATAACACTGTGTTTATGCCAGTTATTTCATAGACAGATATTCATTATTTCTCGTGAAAAAATCTTGCTACGCGCGACTATGTGCATTTATGTAGAAAAATGCAGTACTCAACTTTGGACCCTAATATCTTGGGAACCAGACACTTCCCAGGTATGCTTCCATGCAGAAAAATGATCGTGATGATGAGGAGATTCCGTAGTTTTCGGGAACGTTGACGACCAAAAATCACCCTGTATATCTAACTGCACAGCCTGTAGCAATATTGGAAAGACACTAGGGCATTAGACAACGTAACATTACTTCTTCAAAACGATAGAGGTTCATCATTCATCACCGACACGTTTGCTCCAATAGGAAGCCTTCATTTTCGGGCGTTCGTCAAATCACGTAATCTATTTCAAGCGCTTTTTTTTAAAGAAAAGATATTGATCGAAGGCGCATCGTATAATCATGAAATTTGACGCTGTAATGCGTCTTCCCAACACCCTGTCAAGTTTCTTTGCCGTTCTTCTTCTTGTGCAGGAGTAACAGAATTGGCGGATTATTTTTTGGCTTTAGCATTAGTCACATTTTTTGGCGAAACATGTCCCTGATCTAATAATGTAATAACTTTTTTGACGTAACCATGTTTTGAGCAAATAAATAATCATTTCATTTCAACATTTAGTCAAATTGTAGGTTTTACAAAGCGCCGTTTGACGTTTCGAAAAATGGTTAGACTGTCGAAGTTTGAATAATATAAATGGTAATTATTACAATCCGGCTGAGTAGAGTTTGTACCACCCCATGCCTGCCCGTGGGTATCGTACGAGGCGATTGAGGGTTTCCGGGAGGCTGGCAGCACCCGTGATGACAACATAGTCCAAAAATAACACTGCGGTCCCCGCCTGCCCAGCGTGGTGACTATGGGCAAAACCCCCCTGGGGCAGTAGCCTGGTGGCGTGCCCTGGGGAATGCCTACGTCCAGCAGTGGACTGCAATAGGCTGAGGATGATTACAATCCGCCTGAATTCTGGGAAGACGCATTACAAAACAGCGTAGTTTTCTTGACGCGCTACAGTTTATACAGTTGAGTTTATAATGCGCTTTCGGTAAAGCGACAGCGAATATCGATGCCCAACTATGTTACATTGTCCAAACCCTTGTCTTTAAAAATTTGTTCATCCATTTAATAGCGTACCTACACGATCTCCTCCGCCAACTTACTATTTATCCATATCCTGATGGCCGGAGTCTGTATCCTGGTGAAGAAAGTGGGGGCAGGATCGTTGGGGCACTTGCTGGAGATCCATCCTGATGTGATGCCCCATAGGCCGTCTTCTGCTACCACTGGGGCACCTACGTCTGGCTGATGGAGAATTTTTGTGTGAGAAAGAAACAATATTGTAAAATTCAGGCATATACAGTACAAAATTTTTTAATTACTTGATCGGGCGAAATTTATAGTGTCCAGTGTTCATGCTAATTTTTTCATAGACAGATATTAATTATTTCTCGTGAAAAAATCTTGCTACACGCGTCAATGTGCATTTATGCCGAAAAACGCAGTCTATTTACTCAACCCCTTTGGACCCTAATATTTTGGAAACCAGCCTCTTCCCAGGTATGCTTCCGTGGAGAAAAATTATCGCGATGATGATGATGAGATTCCGTAGTTTTCGGGAACGTTGACGACCAAAAATCACTCGCTTGTTGTAAGTACTGTCTCTAGCAAAGATTCGTCTCATTAACAAAAACTCAAACCTGTGCGAATGCGCTAGAATACGTCAGCTGCATCTCAATCCGAACATGTCGTATAAGTCGACTCATCAACTCGGGCATTCTCTCAGGCGATAAGCTAGCAACTTGTCACTGATTTACATCTGTCCCCGCTATACTAAACGTGGCTGTGGCATCTTCTTTACGATCCTTGCAGTACTGGCTACCTTATTTCGGAAACACAGTCCACAGCCGTGTTTGTGTATGTATGTATGTATGTATGGACGCCATAGGTCCTGGGTTCGAATCCCGGTAGGTGCAAACATTGATATGATGAATATCGATGTTTGTTTCCGAGTCATGGATGTTTCTATACTTATCTATGTATTTATATACCGTTGCTTAGTACCCACGACACAAGACCTTAGGGATCTTAATGTGGGACTAGGTTAATGTGTTGTGTAGTGTGTGAATAAAAAAAAAAAAAGGTATGTACCTATGACAACAAACCAGAAGAAATATGAGACCTCGCAAAACCTTATGGCATGTTGGTTTAGACCAGTCTTTCCCAAAGTAGGTGATAACGCCCCGTCGTGGGCGTTTAAGGCCCCAGAAAAAAATATCGCAACTAATATGCTATTGACATTTTTAAGGTGAAATAAAAATGGGGGCGCTACTGATTTTCAAAGTGGGCGTTAGAAAAAATAAGTTTGGAAACCTCTAGTTTAGACCAACAAAGTATTTGTAACTTGCTGTATTAATGAGACTAATAAGGCCGATTTTTCCAAATATGAGATTGTTTATCAGAATAATAAACTTGATGCTGTCTTTCTTTAAAAGCCTATACGAGTATGTTAAGTTGGACCTGTTACAGTATGTTCCTGAAAACTGCATCGAAATCGGTTAAGCCGTTTCGGAGATTAGCGTGCACAAACGCACAGACAAACAGACAAAAATTCCAAAAATCATTCTTTTGGGTATTATTGCGTTGATAAAGGTCTATTTTTATATTTTTATAAGAACATTTTTTTTCTCATATATCTTCCATGTACAGGCAGCGATCCGTCACATTTTTATTATATGTACAGATTTAATTTCACCTGTCCCGTTGTCTGTAACCAAATTTTGCAAGTTAAATTTGACCACTTGCCGGTTTACGATTAAGCCGAAATTTTGCATGCATGTATAAATCGGATGACAATGCAATATTATCATGACATAGAGCTGATCTGAAAATGGACCTGGTTTGGCCATAGGAACTCCGTAATTAAACGACGCAACCCTATCGAGTTTAGGCTCGTTTGTTTGATCAGTTCCTTTTATTAGCAAATAAATAATAAAAGCATAAAAAAAGGTTTTCACCTGAAGCTTGTTCTTCTAACAGGCTATTTGACGTTTGCGAAAATCAGCCCTTAAGGAACTTCTGTTTTTTATGTCTATTAGAAAACAACTCATGTGTCTTACCATGCAGACACTATGGTGCGTGACAATCGGCTTCAAGCACTGCGTCGACTCGTGAATAGTCACGTTCTTCCCTTGCAGCTGGTACATGCAGTTGTTAAAGGAGATCAGCTTCTGCGTCGACACCCTCATGTTGGACTGCTTAGTTCGTTCTCCGGCCGATAGAGGCAGCACTAGATCGTTTACCTGGTTGATTTAAAATAAAACTTTGTTGTAAATAAAATTGGAGCTTTGTCACAGATCATCTAAGTATGTCCCCGATATGTTTAATGGAGTAGATCTCAGGTTGCTTTAGATAGTGTAACAGCGTTTGGAATATATGTTCATTGTCGAAATACTCCCACGTGACTTGGCGAACGAGCGAAAATAAAGGCTTACAATTGGATCCGATCCGATTCGAGCGAGAGATAAAGTTCCTTTGTCTAGGAGCCCTGACGACACCATTTTTGGGAACATTGGAAAAATTGGCTCTTAATAAATTAAAAATAAGTATTTCTAAATTACTTACAATTAGTCTTGGCCAATAAGTTGTAAGGAACTTGGCACTCAAAATCTTCGCCTGAATCCTGGACAGTTTAATAGGCTTGACCGCCGACGAGTAGTTCGCCCTATAGCCCATGTAAATAAGGGCTAAATCAAAACTCGGCTTCTTGTACTGATACGAGGGATGTATTTCAACGAATTTTAAGGGCACCAAGTATCCTCCCTTTTTGCAGTCCACGGACCCCAGTCTTGCTTTGAATAATCTTATTGATTCTCTTACACTGAAATGTGGAAAGAACATGCCTCATTTATATAGGATGTTTGTGACAGCCAGGCAAATATCGATATGGTTACTACAGACCATGATTCTGAGGCGAAAAACAGTGAAAATTCCAAAAGTTCCGTCATTTTTTATTTTTTGGGGAAAAAATTGTTTTGTTCGTTTATTAGGCCTTAGATAATGGCTTAAAAACAAAAATTTAACCAAAAGATGATTTTAAAAAAAAAATACGCTCAAAAAAGTAAAAAAAAACTGATCAATCCTAAAGGAGAGTCACAAGTGATCCAAAAAATAGCAATGTATCACAGAATAACCAATAAGCCCATTTAAATAGTCACAGGATCGCCCGATACAATTGGCGCGGAAACAAACATTACGGATAATCAAATTTAAAATGCATTTCCTGCGAGTACTGTCGTAACGTATAACTCAACACTGTAGTACTTGTTCAGCATTGCAGTCTTTGCCTGGCTGTCACCTGTATATAGAAAAAATTCGACTGCGTAAATGTTTTGATGTAGATACCTACCCAGTATCACTCTCATGACTAAAATTATACCTCTTAAGCTTTAATGTAACCAGCTGTTTAAGCTATAGAGCTTGTTAAAGATTTATAATATAGGTGCATACAAACTTACATATTCCAAAAGCATACTGGCGCAGTCGGATGAAAAGTCAAATATTGTTGACGTAGGTCTAAAGTGGACCTTCCTGAGTTCGCTATAATGTTTGGTGCTTAAAAAGGAAATGGGCCAGGCTATTCATCTTAGGTTCGAATCCCATCATATCGAGGGGTGAAAGGCTATTTGAATTAAGCGCCTTTTATATATATGGCGATATATGTTGTGCAAACATATGACTAGGTATCGATGTTTGTTTGCGAGTTATAAATGTTTCTATTATTATCTGCGTATTTATTATACCATTGTTTAGTACCCAAGACCTTGGGATTTTAATGTTTTGTTGATATTTATTATTTATATTACGGGTACAAATCCAGCTTACTTGTAAAATCCTTCAGCAGTAGTAAGGATCCACCTCTTCGATACTAGAGCTCCAGTGGCGAAGTGAGAGCCTTTCTTTTGGATTGACACTGTGTAGGGATAGTTCACAACTGTGCTAAAGCATTTTCTTTCACCGGTGTCGTTTATTGAGATGTCTTCGTCATTGCAATTATCTACTTCCATTGTATACTTTCCTGTGAAAATATGAAAGTATACACATTTTGACTTAATCATGATTGAACCAACAAACACACATAGGTAGGTACATACGGCTACGGGGTATCCATCTCGTGAATTTGATACCTCTGAATTACTTTGGTGATTCTTACAACATGTGCATTATCATGCTTTTAATATTTTTTACCTAACTGGTCTAATGAAATATTTTATTGGCTGTGTTAAGATGGATGATCCTGAGAGCAGTTATGATGTACCTTAATAATTTTGAAGTATACCAACAATCCATTCTAAATAGGGTCTAGGTCTCTACAATTTATTTATAACTTACCGTTTTCTGAATCTACTTCAGCGTCATCTAAAGTAATTGTATTGTGATATTTACGGCCATTAGATCTCCGTGATCCTCCATTATCATCAACGTAATTTGATGCCTCCTCTTCATCACCATAATCATCTGCAACGACCTTACAGTGACCAGCGAAGCTAGCAATATAACTGACAAGAACAAGAGAAATATACATTATTTGCTATTTTATACAGAGTATTGCATGTACTACCACATCTCGATTTAGGCAACAAATGACAATAATGTTGTCAAAGACAATATACTGCAGGTGCCAAATGTTAATTTGAAAATAATACAAACAAAAGCAAACAATACATCAATCATCCTGAAATAAAAGAGTGTGCGAACAATAGATTTGATAAGGCTTATTGAAAATTCATAACCGATGACATTCGTTATCGAGAGTTCCCCAAGGCTTGTCTCTCGGTCCCATTCCATCAAACAAAAACAATGAATCACAGTTTTCATCTATAAAAATATTTAGGTTTCTCCAAAGCGTTTGAGGGAAATTCGCCCGGCTAGATTGTTTTCTAAACTACTATTGTTTGAGGTTACACCATTGTTATGAGGTGTATTGTTTTTGGTTTCTAGACGTTATTGTTTCCTGTTAAACATTTGATAAAGGGTTCCTAGTTTGCAACACGGCTTGGTCGGAATTCCACGTTGTGCCTGGCTTCATTAAAATGAACAGATAGTCAACCTGAACTGCTATGGGCCCGGTGAACATTATAGTTGCCTGTATTCTTATATTAAATTGTTTCCATAGGAGCAACGTCGACAGCGGTAAATGGTTTGATTAGTTTGATTTCTTTTTCTTTGACTACCCCTTTAAATCTTTTGGCTCAGTTGTATCAGTTTTTTGATGCTTTATTATCTTAGCAAATCTATGTTTAAATTCATAAATATTGCATCACCTTACTTACATACCTAATAATATAACGTTTGTTATTTTACTACGTACAGTGTAGTTTAAATTGATAATAATGTTCTTATCAAGAATCTTTTGTCTAAGCCATGTTGTGTTTAAGTGCCTTTTCAGTTTTCACATTATGCATTGGTATTTCTATTACAAGGTTAGTCAAATGAGTTACTGAAATTAACAGCGAGAAACTACCTATCATATACGTAAAAGTAATATTGCTTAACATCAAATTTAGACAAATTAGAAATTTAGTACTAGAGCTAAAATATTGCAAACCATCACTGATGAAAAATCATCATCAGTTTACGAAAAATGTGACCGACCTATTCCACTATAAGGTGATATCTGGGTTAGCAGATTTTATACGGAGAAGATAATGCTATAAATATTGTTTTAGCGGTACTAGCTCCATCTACAGCTAAAGCCGAACTAGAATGTGAATTTCCACCAAAGAATGAAGAAGATCTAACCCGTGTGAGAAGAAAGAGGTTGACGACTGAGACAGGCCTCGTGTGTTTAGAAGACTACCCTTATACAGTGTCTGTCAGGTGAGCAAGATTGTATGTTTATGGATGTTCAGAAATTTAGAGAAAATATGATGACATTCGTTTTAACCTGTACCTACGTTAAGATGTAGGTATATAGTGGATACTAAGCAACGGTAGTCGCGTGGTACCGGCAGAGTAGAATTTGTGTAGTAGAACACCCTATGCCTGCCCGTGGGCAGGTATCGCACGAGGCGATTATGGGTTTCCGGGAGGCGGGCAGCAGCGCTTCCTGTGCTAACGACATAGTCCAAAAATCAGACTGCGGTCACCAACCCGGGCAAAAACGCCCCATGGCAGGGTCTAGGCTCTGAGGAAGGCCTACGTCCAGCAGTGGACTGCAATAGGCTGACGTCGACGACGACTACGGTAGGTATATCGATACATAAACTTAGGGCTGTATCCACATCACGGGGAAATCCTATAACCACGTTTAGCATACCGGAGCTAGGTGTAAAAGATCTATAAGCTGAACGCAAGCTGCTACCTATCTATAGGTACTTCCCCTGAGTTCCTTAGTGGACTCTTACGACCGACGGCTTTTTTTGTGCCTAGAGCGGTCTTTCCCAAAGTGAGCGATAACGCCCCTCGTGGGCGTTGGATGCCTAGAGAGTGGTAGTTAAGGCCCCAGAAAATTATAGCGCAACTAATATGCTATTGATAAGGTGAAATAAAATGGCGGGCTCTACTGATTTTAAATATCTAATTTTAAAGAGCTAAATAAAACGTAGGTACATTATAGAATGGTCGCCTATCCAAGAAACAAGCAGGATTGTTTTTTGACACTAGGCGCGAGCCAAGCCACTAGGCTCTAGGCGCTAAGAAAGCCTCCTGCTTGTACGGATGTTGCCTGTGTACCCATTTACCTATGCTACGCTAGTAACTTTATATTTAAGTATACCTATTTTATTAATATTTTTTACAGATTACACGGAAAGCACTGGTGTGGAGGTGCCATAGTTGCGAAGCAATGGGTTTTAACTGCAGCACAGTGTTTCGACTAGTAAGCTTAGATATCTTTTTAATCACATAAAAAACTGGACATACTGGTCATTACTAAATACTTAAGTAGTAAATAGTATGTTACATCGAAGTCATTAGCCATTTTTAGTGAGTAAGTAGACCGCTTTAAGTTAGCCGCGTGGTGCTGGCAGAGTAGAGTTTGTACCACCCCTGCATGCCCGTGGGTATCGTACGAGGCGATTAAGGGTTTCCGGGAGGTGGGCAGCAGCGCCTCCCGTACTGACAACATAGTCCGAAAATCACACTACGGTCACCAACCCGCCTGCCCAGCGTGGTGACTATGGGCAAAACCCTCTGTGTGGCAGTAGCCTTGTGGCGTGCTACCTGGTAACGGAGATCGGTTGACCTTACTGTAAAAGCTATGATAGTCATTTAACTTTCTCCTTCATCTACGCTTCACATAGATTTAAGTTAGTATTATAGTTATTTTACTTCAACCCTTAATAAACTTTTCCTAAAATAAGTTTACAACCGGAATCCGATAGTCCATTCAGAAACACCATATCCAGGTTAATAATAACAATTAATTTAAATTCAGCGTAACAAAAGAAGAAGTATCAGTCCGTATGGGCTCAGTGTTCCGGGACTTCGGCGGCAGGATCCTCTCGATCCTCGAGATCAGCAGACACCCGGAGTATAAGATGGACCAGTATTATCCTGAACACAACTTGGCTATGATCAAGGTATGTCATACCTACATAATGTCTTTAAACTTGCATCTATTGTATTCCCCAGTAGTTTGCAGGTTTTGGAAAACACTTTTAGAAATAACAAGGGTTAGTTGAGGATGTGCGGAAAGAGCTTCCTTAAAGATCATATTATTATCTTCTTCACTACATAATTATAAAATAAATTTCACTATGGGTGATCACCTCTAAAACCCAACACATTACTTACAGGTGTAGAAGGTTTTAGAGGTTCATAATAATTAGTGGTTTACTAATTTACTAATTTCTATAATCCTGAGGATGCCACGGTTGTTGGCGAAACATATGTAGATTATCTATCTAGTTTTTGATTTCGGAATGGTGCAATGTATCGTCTTGCATGCTAGGTGCTCGGGTCTGGTTTCTCATGGCGATTGTAGTTAGTGCAAGTGTCTGTTGTCGCAATTATGAGTTATCAGATCCGAGGGTCAGTGGAGGGTGTAGGGCCCGGTGGTGGGCGCACCCATAGTGAATGTTTGAACTTCCGAATTGTAACGCCTAATACAATTTCATTTATAAAATAAATTCGCTTCCCGCAATCTGTCTGTTCTATGCGTGCTTAGATCTTTTAAACTACGCAACGGATTTCAATGCGGGTTGTTTAAATAGATAGAGTGATTCAAGAGGAAGGGTTCAAGATATATGTATCAGAATTGCCAGCAGTATCAGAAATGAGGAGATCCGCAGACGTACAAAGATCACCGATATAGCTCAACGGTCCAGCAAACTGAAGTGGCAATGGGCAGGGCACATAGCTCGAAGAACTGATGGTCGATGGAGTCGGAAAGTTCTAGAGTGGATACCACGTATCGGCAAACGCAGCGTGGGAAGGCCACCCGCGAGGTGGACGGACGACCTGGCCAAGGTCGCAGGAGTCGGTTGGATGCAGGCTGCTTCCGACCGGTCGGAGTGGAGGTTGTTGGGAGAGGCCTATGTCCAACAGTGGTCTTCTCAGGGCTGTAAATGATGATCAGCATTGTACCCGCGCGAAATCGGGGCGAGGCGCTAGTTATTATATAAAGAGTAACATGTCCCGACTGATTCAACTACGGCAAAGCAAAACTACTGAAGTTAGAAACGTAACATTTGACCGTGGCATTCTTTTGTGACGTATTTCCCGAAATTCCCATGGGAACAGGAAATTCTAAAATTCACACGGACGAAGCTAGTAGGTATATGTAGGTATGTTGGTATATTATACAGGTGTAACAGAAAGGGTATGTTAAGCGAAAAGCTATGTAAATGGCTTACTATAGAGAACCTATTTCCGAAATTTGAGACTTTTGTATGAACATTCCTGAGTTGTTTAGGAATTCTCCATACTATCTGGAAAAATAAACATGTGATTTCGAGTCTCAAATTTTGTGGGTAGGTTCCTTTTACTGGACTATTTTCATATCTTTTCGCTTAACATACCCCTTTTGTTACACCCTGTATTGTCAACCAGCTTGCTTATGCCATAAACATACCGTAGGTAATCTTAACGTCCTATTTGTAACTTCCAAACGTAGGTCACCACAGCCTCGATCGTTTTTGAGAGTGCTGCTTGAGATGAGGTTATTGTGAGTCCAAGAAAGACTCTTATATCACTAGACAGGGTGAAGCTATTAGGATAAGGCTATAATATTTCTTCGTGGAAACCATCCAGCGAGTATAATGTTACTACATTTACAGGTGAACCTGCCTATAGTGCCGAACGTCAGGATGCAGCCAGTCAACTTGGCGGTAGCAGACTCCGATGTGCCTCTCATCTTCGGAGAGACCGTCATCACTGGATACGGATCAGTAGTAATATTTTTCTAATTATTTTGCTTTAAATTACAACTTTGCTTTATTATGTGCCTGTGCTGATGCGGGTCTTCACTTTCAAAAGTTAACTGGTTCTGGTGGATCCTCTACAGGCCTACACCACATAGGAATCAATTGTGAACCCCCATTTTTTCACGCCAACGTACGTGGTCCACCTGGACCACTTTGGGAACCACTGATTTAGCTACATCTATTGTAGTGGAGTGGCTGCTGGATCTCTCTTATTATCCAGCAGTTCTGGCTTCCTCATTTCGGGAACTGCTACCGTATTGCGGGAATAGATGTAAATGATCACTGACAACTTGCTAGCTTATCGTCTGAGAGAAGAGAAAGTCTTACGACATGCACAGAAAGAGATGCAGCTGATGTATTCAAGTGAAGCCCCGCATCAGCACATGATCTTATTTCAAGGAATGAAATATATCTTTGGCATGTCTGTTTACCTCAAACTTTCTTCTAGGTCTCTGGTCAAATTCGTGAAGGGGAGAACCAGGAGCTAAGACGGATGATAGTCCGAGAGGTGTCACGAGCAGAATGCCGGCTAATCTACGGGAATGATTACCATTTACAGCACGACCACATGTGTCTTCAGAGTATAGTGAAAGGAATTGCTTTGTGCGCTGTAAGTAACTCTTTTGTCATGGGTTATGAATTTCTTTAAGATTGTTTGGTCAACTGCTCATATACAAGCGGCCATCGTGTTAGCTTTTGGCTTAATGTTCATGCTCAATGAAGTCTATTAATATCTGAATAACCAAAAAAAATCCACCCACACTTTTGTATTTTAGTGCATCTTCAATAAAAATAATATTAAGCCGCATGACATGATAAAGCACTTTCAAAATAACGAGTCTATTTCTTTCCCTACCAGGGTGACATAGGTGACCCAGCTGTACACTTCAGTGGTCTAAACCGCGCCGGCACGTTATATGGCATCGCGCTCTTTTCTGGCACTGAGGAATGCGCCTATAAGTCCAAACCAGGCGTCTTTGCGAAGGTAAGATACCTATGTGTTTCAATCTAGTAGTTAATAGGAAATAGGTCACCAACCCGCCTGCCCAGCGTGGTGACTATGGGCAAAAACCCCCACTATGGCAGTAGCCTTGTGGCGTGCTCTGGAGGAGTCCTACGTCCAGCAGTGGACTGCAATAGGCTGAAGAGAGGAAGTTAATAGGAACCAAGAATGCGCCCTAATGGATTAAAAAGGATAAAAAAGATGTTAGATATTGCAGAACTCCGATTAGATAGATTGATTTGATTGGACTCGGATTATCAGAAATCTGAAAAGATCTACCCCCAGGAACCCAACAAATAAATTCGAAAAAGGTAATTCATCCCTAGATAAATATGGTCTTCTTCTAGATTCTAAAGGTTTCTGATTATAAAATGGATAGCAATGAAATTTTTAATTTATTTTTATGTAAAGAAATAGTTATATAGGCAGATCGAAATGTAAAGAATCTTTTATTATTGTTATACATGTGTTTATTAATTAATTTTTCTTAAGATATGAGGTTTTGCAAACCTAAAGCACAGGCCCAGCCTAGTTTAGGTAACCTGTATATCCTACCTATTTAAATAGTAAGATTTTTAATGTACCTGTGTATAGCAAATGTTTGATATTGAATAAAATTTTATTTTATTTATTTATTTTCACCGTTTTGCAGGTTTCCTACAGTAGAGTATGGATCGACAAAGTGATACAGGAGAAAACGGAGCGTGCAGAAAGCGCGGAGAGCTTAGAGAATACGATACCCGTAGACGTTATAGAGTCGGGTCATAAAGAGAACTGAGGATGACGTCACTTGTAGACCTGGCGGGTAAAGAAGACCTATTTACAACCAGAAAGTATGGAAATCATTATGCCATTGAGATGGAAATAATGTCGTAATTTTCGATGCTTTTGTAAAACGGAGCCATAGCTAAAGTAAACTGTTTTGTGACGATCGCAATTGACTTTTCGTCCGTATAGCGGATAGACCTGATGCTTAGATAATGTAGCGTCGTTTCGCATCGATATTCGTTGTCGTAACATTTCCACGTCATTCGTTGGTAATAAATGAAGGCTTCCGATTTGGGGAAATGTTTCAGTAGCGAACCTCTATCGATTCGATGTTATTTTTTCTAAGCCATGCATACGTTCGTTATATGCGTTCAAAAACGTGATTAAATCTGACCACTGTTAAAGGAAAATACATGACGATATATGCAGATCGCCATAGGCATAGGATGGGTAGCATATCTGGCGACTGCAAGTGCAAATACCAGAATTCTTAATTGACCATACCAAATTTTTATTTGAGGCCCCCTTGTGAAATTTCTTCCTACACCAATGCATACCACCTGTTGTTAAGGTTTTCTTGGCTAAGGCTGTTGGCCATGCACCCTTTTTGCCAATAAGCGGCGAAGCTGCTGACTTTTTCCATCATCTTGTTAATAAAGTTCGGCTATGGTGCTTCCTATAAAAAAACTTCTAAATACTTGTTAAGTGGCTCTTCTTTATGAGCTCTAAGTTGTGAAGTGGGGCGATGAGCGGCGGGATCTGGTCACGTCAAGAATTAAATTTATACATTGTGAGACAGGTTTACTTATATTTTATCTAGCCAAGAGTTTTCTTACTCTCACACGATGTATAATAATATCCCAAGAGTCACCGAAGTTCGCAAAGTAGGTGATCGAAACATTTATAAGCGTCTTTAACTGTAAGTACATTTTAACAGTACCTACATTCTTTAAAAGTTTTTATTTTCTTCAAAAGCCTATAAGCCACCGGTTTTACAAACTAAAATACATAAAATTGCTTTATTTGTGAATCGTACGCAATTTTCCAAGCGTAAGAAGATAATAGTTCTTTTGTGTTTAGAATAACATGTATGTAATATGTATACGAAATAAAAAATATATTTTTTTTTATTTTTTTTTATTTAGTTTATCCCGAAGGAAAGGCAAGGGGAACTAAGCCCATACAGCCTAATCATTGTCTAGTAAAATGATTTCTGAAATAAAAAATATAAGATTTAAATAGAGTATGTAAATACCTACTTTTTTTTGTTTAGTTTATCCCGAAGGAAAGGCAAGGGGAACTAAGCCCATACAGCCATTGTCTTTAGTAAATGATTTCTGAATTTATGGGATGATAATGATGATGGTGATGAATGGAAACGTCGGGAAAATCCTCAAGAACAAGTGTAAAGTTAGTCAAAATGAAAAATTATTGCAGAAACAACTTACATGACGAGGCTAAAACCAGAGTGATCTAGGCCACAAAAGTATGTTTCTGAGAAAATTAAGGAAACGCGTTAAGTGTTGTCGTAGGAAATATATGAGCTTTATATTATAATTATTTTGTTTAATTTACTTCTAATAAGTTTTAAATAAAAGTGGAACAAGTTCTCGAATTTTTTTTTATTTAATAACGCAGATATTTTTAGTTTTACAAAAAAAAAATCACTTAGATCAGTATGGCATTTCACAAATTTTTATAATGTGTTAAAAACGAAGTGTTAACTTTCATATCTTAAGAAAAACCATGTCTTAATCATCACCAAACAAAGAAGGCAATACATCATCATCATCTTGTGCTTGCTGATTGCCTCTTCTTCTTGTAACATGTGGTAATGTCAAGTAAAACTGATGATGGATGGGAGGAACGAATTTTAGAATTTTCCTTATGTCTTGCATTTTTTGATATGATATTAGCCGAGTTTCGGGGGCTTTTTCCGGTATATAATTCTTGAGATTTACAAAAAATAGTTCGGAATCCATATCACTAGGTTTCAAATCAACCGTTTCAAATGTTTCGGTGTAATCATCATTGTAACTGATTAAACTTGAACCTTTGGTAAATATTATCATTCGCATCTTAGAAATTTTCGCACCTTCTCTTAGTACAGTCTGATAATCTTTAAATAGTCCTGTAAGGCTTTCAAAATCCAGAAACTTATTTTTCATATCTCGCACTGCAAAAGGATTGTGCTTTCTGCAGTCACGGACGAGTTTCATATAATCTTCTGGTGTGTAGACATCAGTCTTCTTTTTTAGTTCTCGACTTATAAAAGAGAAGTCAGTGTCATTAGGCAGGTAAGTATGGCCACTGACGAGATAGTGCATGGTAATCGTTTCTAGATGTGTCGATTTATTAAGCAGAAACATCATAAAGTGCAAAACATTCCAGTTTCTGTTTTGACCGGAGCAACAGTCACTAAAAAAACACAGGGATTTTATGTTATCCCAACCGGAATCTTCTAGAAAGTAGTTCAGTGAGGACATAATTTCTTGAGAGCCTCTGGCTCCACAATGTTCTGGCCACATACTCATTACGACTTTTTCTCCTTCCTTTGCATAAGCGTGAATCCCAAAGTTCAGCATTTGCAGTTGTCTTAAATAATAAACCTCACCGGTGTTCAAATTGGAAGAGGCAGGGTTCGTTCCAGGTCAAAAGTAGCGACTAATAATGATTCGTCAGTTTTAACTTTACCTTTATATTCATTTAACATGTTTCGTACTTTACCTGCAAGTGTAATATGATCATCTTTTTGCACTCTTAGAGCTAGGCATTTTTCTAGGTCTCGTTCCGCTTTTATTGAGATTTCGACCATATCACAGGTTTTACAAGTATCTGCTTTTGGGATATAGAAGTATAAGTTGAACTCTGTTGTAAATAGTTTGACGTAGGAACACTTTTTCAATATTTCTTTACCTTCTGCCTCACATTTTTCTTTAAAAAGTTCATACATTTTGTTCATTGAAAGGTCCGGTCGTAAATATTGACGTGTTGATCGTCTTTCTCCATAGTGAGATACATATTTTGGAAAACTATTAATGTGGTCCCTAATCCATGTCAACTTTTCATAAGATAGCTTGTTAGCAGGTACATGTCGTCCCCTTTTGTCCCTTTCTGCTATGCCAGAAACAGATTTTTTATTACGTAATGCATAATCTAATCTCTTGTTAGATATTTGTAGGACTTTTAAAAAGAAATCTTTGCATACTCTTTTGTCCAACAGCATGAATTGGCGTACATATTTGATGCGGCTAGGATTTTGAGTAGGTCGTCTTTTGTTACGACGGTTAGGTTCTAAAGTCTTAATGACGCTGCACAGCCACGTTGTTTGGGCGTCCCATGAAGTGAGCTGGTAATACATTTTGTATACTGCTTCTTGATTTTCAGATGAAACCTGCTCACTACATTTGAACCTGCAGTTGCAAACAACTGGTGTAAATATTTTAGCCGGGACAACATTGCCTCGAACGTTGCGATATTCTTGGCCTGCAGTTCTTTTTCGCTTCCTTACATTCTTCACCCAACTGTCAAAATTTCGAACCCTTTTTCTTCCTCTTACAGGTTCATCGGAATCTATATGGTTTACTTCCCCTAAATTACCAACTGCATTTTCTAGATTTGTTCTGTTTTCTTCATTATCTGTGACAAACAACCATAAGCAAAGCTTTAACTCAAGCCCAAGTTAGCTATTCTTTAGTATAGACGCCTTTTTCTTATCTTAGTAAACGTTTAAGTGTTAATTTTTTAAAACCTTAGTAGTGAAAATAATGCAATAATTTATAAAAATATATATTGTAACCAAACTGCAAATTACTCAATAAAAGTAAAATCTTTCCAGTCCTTAATATTCAACAACAATACATACCTTTATTGTCTTCAAAATCTGTAGAACATTCTTGATTTTGCTCTGGATGATAAGAAGAATGATCACTTGACAAATCTTGTATTGAAGCTGATGAAGATGGCTCCGGTGATGCTTGTAATGCCATATTCAGTAATCTTCTAGCTCTGCTTCTATTATTCATTATTTAAGTTTAAGTAAAACCCTTTCAGTTAAAAGGTTTATTAATAAAAACAAAAAACAAACGACAACTGCAAGCGCATGCGATCAATAACATCAGCTGATTTTGATTTTTTTAACGTAGTGTGTTTGTGTTGCCAGTTAGAAAATTATTTAGTGTTTTAGGAAAAAAAAAGTAAAAAAATAGTTAACTATATTTCCATGATATTATATAAACTGATATATTAAATAAAATAACGCAATAATGACATACACGATTAATTTATTATTTTTTATTGCACTTAGATTACTTTGGTTTTTCATAAAACAATAACAACTCCACTAGTAAACTTGCGACCACAGTGATCTACGTGCGTCTCATTACTTAGATCAGTCTGGCATCTTTCCAATTCGCAAACTGCACCAATTCTATAGTGAGATGTTGTGATCTCTCAAGGAAAAAAGTACTGGCAAGCACATAGATCAGTGTGGCATGAAAGAATTTTGATTTTTCTATGCGATAGTGTACCTAACTCAATATTGGTAAAAATGTCACTTAGATCACTCTGGTTTTAGCCTCGTCACATAGGCCCATGAAGAGATCGTATTCCGGCTAAAGTTTTACTCAGCTTACCTGCGTATAAAACCATGCACACGCATTAAATTCACATCACAAGTAATCAAAATACCTATAACTAATCTACCAGAATACATCACTTTACGGACACATGCAAGCCATTTACAAACAATTTTTTATTTTCACAAGAAAATTACACCTGCACCCTTCCAGTTTTTCCGCCGAATCCTTACTGGACCCTCTTTTTTCTGTTTTTGTTTTTTTTTTTATTACGGTCATTGGTATACAATACCTACCTTCAGCCGAATCAGATAAATTTTCTGTTTTTGTTTTTATTTTGCATAGAGGAATAAGATGTCATAGAGTGCTAATGTCATACTAATTGTTTCGATGCACCATTACACATACATTTATTGAGATTTAGGATTGAGCGAGGTCGGTAAGTGTAGGTACCTAAGTAGGTATAGGAATGTACCTAAATGCATTAAGGAATAAGATGGTCATAGAGTGCTAATGTCATACTAACTGCCTCGATGCACCATTACACTTTTCGGTGCCTCACAATTCCAGTCCTTGAAACTTAGATTGCATTACTGAACGTTACAGTACTTTAGTAATGTGGTACGTTACGACTGGAATTGTGAGGCACCGAAAAGTCTAATGGTGCATCGAGGCAGTTAGTATGACATTAGCACTCTATGACCATCTTATTCCTCTATGCATTTAGGTACATTCCTATACCTACTTAGGTACCTACACTTACCGACCTCGCTCTATCCTAAATCTCAATAAATGTAAGTACTTACCTAATAGGAACTCGGCAATTCTCTCAGCCGATAACCTAGCAACTTGTCACGGATCTCTTACCTACATCTATCCTCGTTATGGTAAACGTAGCTGTGGTATCTCTTTTATCATGCTCTAACTCCAATTCTGGCTACCTACTTACACATATAGGTAACACAGCCGTCTCTATGTGGGTATACAAATGAGATATGCAAGTTAATTATGTAGGAGGCAAAAGATACTTAATATGAGAATATAAATGCCAATATAGCTTATAGGTATAGTGACTAAGTATCACAGTATGACTGGGTAGGGTACACGCAAAGAGTAGGTATTAATTAAAGGGAGATACACGTGTACCTACTTAATAACGTGACAGTGTTAAATGGACATAAATGCTATATTACACGTTATTACTAACTAGGTAACCTAACTGCTGACCGAGGGTCACCTGCCTGATGCCAATCCTCTATTCATTCATATGAAGAAAAAACAACGCGCATGAAACATTCGTGGAATGAAGCGTATCTCAGCTGTGTCCCGTCAATGTTATCAATGTCAAATAACCACAAACGTCATGCCGAGTTTTGTAGGTTATGTTTGGATAACAAATTTCCTATTTTTTATGTAATAGCAACTAGCTATTTAATTAAAAAATTCCCACAAGTAATGTGAACGAATCGACAACATATTCCTTAGTTATAAATTTAGTGTTAGTGGCCATAAAATATGTTTTAAGTGTGAATGAAATCTATTTTGGGAGTGTTGATATTTAGGCCGAATTCTGTCCAAAGGTGAAGGTTTAGGCATGCTTTAGTTAGTTTTGGCTAATAGCCGGACCATCCCTGCTAATAAGGTGACTTAGAAATGGATGACCTCAAGTACAAAGCAGGACTAGCGGGAGAAAGATTGGGAGCAATACACGTAAGTACATCTCCTTGAATTGTATGCAGTGCTAGTACTTTTGCGCGTACGAGGTTCGTTTACCTGTTTATTTACGTTTTTTATATGTCAAAAAGGTTAACTTGGCATCACAGATTTGCGATTTATTCTCAGTTGCTACAATAATAAATGACAAACAAACGTTTAATTATTGACCTACTTTTAGCTACTCGACCTTGATCTTATATAAGTGCATTCTTACAAACGAAACTAGTGAGAGTGTCCTACATCTTTCTTTACAAAAGTATGTCTTTATTAATAATTGTATAATATCATGACTAAGATAAATTAATAAAAACACTTCTCTATTAATATAATCCGTTAGGATATGGTTGATCGTTTCATCTTTAAACATTGTGCTGAGGGATTCAGCGTTGTTTGCCGAGATTTGGCTAGTGTATAGCTATCGGGATGAAAAATAATGTTGCCAATATGTAATTTAGAAAAGAGATGGTAAAATTCGTCATCTGAGTAATTGACCCGGTAGCCAAGTGGTTAGAGTGGCTGGCACGGTTTGCAGTGGTCGTGGGTTCGATTCCCACTCGGGTGAAGAATTTTTCGTTTTTCTTTATTAATAATTTTATAAAAGTATAGGTATAAAGGTGCATTTATCTGTAGTTGGATAGCTTGACTGAAGGGTAAAGTTGATGCTGTTATTCTCTAAATAAACATCAAGACAGAGACAGCATCAACTTTATATTAATTATTATTATTTATATATTATTAATTAATTATTTAATATTCACACATATCATTTAGATGGGTGTTTTCACAAAAATAGGGCAACTCTATTTCCGCAGCACATTTCACTTGAAATAATTAATAATTATTTACTACCAAAATTGTTAAATAACAGTTCAGAATGTGTTTTATTTATCTCTCAAATTATGTTACAAGTGATATTATATTATATTTCTAAAATCGGTTTTATGGACCCCAAATGTCAGTCCCTAGGCATGTCCGACCTACGAAATTTTCTGCTTAGGTATCCATATTTAACAAGATTATTAAGTTTATACTTATTTTAATTAATAATTTTTAAAATGTTTAAGTACTCGAAGCTAATTATGTCAATATTTTGTAATTCAAATAAACAATAATTATTTTTCCTCAAATGAGTTTAGTGTCCTCAACTTTATTCGTCAGGCCCTAGCCACTTACGAATTTTAAAATTTCGCGGCATAATTTTAATGAACGTTGAATAATACTAGTGAATTTTAAAGTATTACATGAAGTTATCCGCAGACAACACTCGCTTTGCGGCGGACATTTTTTAAATCAGTGCAAACCCGGCAGTTCGTGGGTCATCACGTGTTGGATCCAGTCACTTGGTCAGTCCCTAGATAAGTAATTTTATTGTTAATTAATATGAAATTATTACAAATTAATCAATATTTACAAATAACATATCGGTTTCGTTCGGTAAATCATATTAGACTTCATAGTATTGTTTGCAACAGAATTTTATGTTTAATTTTAGTCCGAATCGTCAGTCCCTAGCCCATCAGGCCCTAGCTTTTGAAGGTGCTAGGGACTGATGCGAGTGGTTAGGGACTGACGTTTATTATTATAATAACAGTACTACAACGAAATATATTGTTTAATCCTTATATAATATTCACAATTATTGGTGAAATTTAATAAATTGTTGTTATCTATTTTATAGCAATATGCCGCCTAAAAAGAAACCAAAATTATCCAAAGAAGAAATAGCCATTAAAAAATCAGCTGCTGCAAAAGCTCGTTTAGAGAAAATTAAAAGTGATCCAGTTTTATTAGCACAGCACAAAGAGAAAGAAAGACTAAAGTATTTAAAAAAGAAGGAGAAGGGTCAACGAAAGTTTGTCCAGGATATGACCTCACGTGAACATAGGAAAATAAAAAAGAAGTGGAAGAAGTACTCATCTGATTATAGAAAGAACCTAAAACGTCAAAAAGTTTGTGATAATTTTGTTGTTGAAAATACCCCACCTTCATCTGACGATGAATCTATCAGAGAACCTGTAGCTCCAGAACTGCTGATCTACAATGAAAATGTAAATGACGACCTTAGACAAGTTGAAGCTAAAAGAAGAAAGCCTAATTCAACGGAAGAAAAGAAATAAACTTTTGCAGAAAAAATGTCAATAATTGCCAATTTAAAAAAGAAGCTTAACACTCAACTGAAGAAATATAGTAGACTGAAGAAAAAAATAAGAAATCGAAGAATTTGCTCACACCTAAAAGTAAAATTGAACAACTAGCAGAAGATCCTAATCAAAGAAGAGAAATTGTGAAAAAGGCGTTGTTTGGCGAAGTGTTGGAAGCTCAAATTACGGAAAATATTTCAAAAGCTAAACTCATCAAGAGAAGTCAAATTTCAAACAGCTTTTGTCGGGCCCAAATGTTGAAAAATATAAACTTTGGCGATACAGTTCCAGCTCTTTAACACATAAAAAGTTTCGACCCCGTATTCCTAAAAAGAACTTGAAAGATAAGAGAAACAGAGTTGTCCAGATGGTTCAGAGATTTTATGAAGACGATAGTAATAGCCGCGCTGCAGCTGGAAAAAGGAGTGTATTACTCGCAATAGAACTAAAAAACAGAAAAGGTATTTATTAGACTCCTTAAAAAATTTACATAAAAGTTTCTTGATACAAATGCCCTTAAAATCGGATACACATTCTTTTGTCAGTTACGTCCATTTTGGGTTGTACCTCCTAAACTAACAGATCGTGATACTTGTGCCTGTATTTTACATGAAAATATCAACCTAAAATT
Organism: Carposina sasakii; assembly: GCA_014607495.2. Lineage (NCBI taxonomy): Eukaryota > Metazoa > Arthropoda > Insecta > Lepidoptera > Carposinidae > Carposina > Carposina sasakii. The sequence goes on from CP053170.1 coordinate 9,574,762, forward strand.
ATCAGCTTTAAAAAGGCAAAGATTCTTGGATTCGACAACCATCAATCAGGTTTACAGATACTATGTTGTAATCGCTACTTAGAAAAATGTTTATTGAGACAGTGCAATGAATGCTCTACTAAAGTTTTACCATATGCTGAATTCGATAACAGTCAAGACATCTTAGTTCAACAGTGGATACACGGAAAGGAAACGATTACAGATTCTAAAACAAAAAAAGAACGTATTATTTCAAAGTACAAAAAGAAACGACGAGTATGAGGCCGCGAGATTTGATAATACAACTGCAAAATGATCTGCAAAAATTGTTTCAACACGAAGTTAATATTGTTCACCAGTATAATACTATCAAATCTCTCAAGCAATCATTAACAGAAAAAGACGTAGTCATACATATGGATTTTTCAGAAATTTCAGTACTAAATGTAACCAGGAAATTCAAGCATATCATTTTGGAGGTTCCCGTACGCAAATCTCTATGCATACCGTGGTTGTCTACACAAAAGATTCAACTACTTCTCATTGCACTATTTCTTTAAATTTAGCTCACAATGTCGCGCCATTTGGGCTCATCTACAACCAGTGCTCTTATCTTTGCCGCTAACCATAGAAAATATTCACTTTTTGAGCGATGGACCTGTAACTCAATATAGAAATAAAGCGATGTTTTTCATTCTGGCCTGCAAAATTCAAGAGTTTTTTCCAAATATAATGGCGTTTTCTTGGAACTACCATGAAGCAGGTCATGGTAAAGGAGCTCCAGATGGAGTGGGAGCAACTTGCAAGAGAATTGCAGACAAAAGTATTGCACAGAATGCTGATATAACTGATTTAAACATGTTTGCTAATACTTTGCGTGAAAGTTGTTCTGGAATAAAGATTTCAGTTATTGAAGATACCGATATTGAGAATGTACAAAGCCTGATCAGGGAGAATGAAAGTAACTTTAAATCTTTCAAAGGCACACTACAAGTGCATCAAGTTACTGGCAATGTATATTTTCCAAATAAACTGATTATGAAATCACTAAGTTGTTTCTGTAACTCAACTTGTGATCACTACAAATTAGGAACACTTCAATTTACAAACCAATCAAAACCTTTGAATGTTGTTGAAGTTTACAACACAGATTCTGAAGAGGATATTCCTTTAGCAAATCTACGTAAAAACACAAATATTGTAGAAGCAGGTATAAGTGAGGATTTGGAAGATAAATGAAAGTGACCTATGGCAGCGGTGATTACGTTTTAGTAAAATTTATGTAAAAAAAAAAGGCTACCGCTATGCTGCAATTTGTTCGTCTTTTGATGATGAAGAAGGAGAATTGTCTGTTACATTTCTAAAGTATGTGACATAGAAGGAAAACTATTCAAATTGATGAACATGATGTTGCTGATGTACCCTACACAGATGTGATTGAAAAATGCAGTGCCCTGTTTGAAAGTCAAAGGTAATAGAGTATTTTATAACTTTAAAACTACTGTTAATGTTTTCGAAAAGTGAGACTTATTTTATTTAGTTATTGTTAAGTCTAGTTTATGTTACCAATAGGAATACAGTAAAACTGTAAAGTACAAATTCCAGATTAATATTTTGTAACATAAATACTTATTTGATTTATATAATACCTAAATACTTTATGTTTGATGTTTATTTTAATGGCTAGGATTGTTTTTTAAGTTTCTTTACTAACTATTTAAAATGATTATTTTATCCTCAATAACTACTTAACAAAGTGATTAAGTGAGTATCATTCAGTCAAAAGGCTGCATAAGAATTTGTTTTAAAGAATCTTCACCTTACCCATAATATAAGTGGCGAATTACTATAGGAAAGAAGTATTAAATATTCATTATTTTTGTTACTTATAAGTTATAAGATTGTCTTAATACTCATAGAACTAAAATAATTAAATGATTAACGTATAAGCCTAACGTGTTGAGTGTAAGAATTTGATTTGAAGAAATTCATAATTATATGACTGATAATTATAAAAAACAAGCAAAGCAATATTGTGATTTTACAAATATTCGTAAGAAATAAATATAATACTACATACACAACTTAATTAATTACAATATCACTATTGTTCATCAGTCCCTAAGTATACCTATCAGTCCCTAGATCAACAAATATCAGTCCCTAATCCAAGCTGTCAGTCCCTAGATGCCTAAATTTGCAAAACTCTAAAAATCTCCTAAAATAAGACATAAAGTGGCTGGCCCTTTTAGATAAGACACAATTAATTGATCGCCTATCATGTACACTAACAGGGAATCCAATAACAAATAAAATATAATGAAGACAAATTACTTCCAAAAATGGCCTGTTTTTTGTGAAAGCACCCAGATAAGTTATCTCATAGGATAGGTTGGCAATTAAAAACATTATTACCTTATTATAGCATGCTGACATCATTTACCTGTACTATGAAGTCATTATACTTTGTTAAGTTTTAGTAAGTGTAACGGTATTATCTTACACCTTATTGTCTTTATGTACTTTGTGGTCTTTAGACAGTGACACGTTTCAGTCGTTTCTATAATAAACATACTTCAGTGATTACGTGCTGTTTCATTTGTAACCACTCACATAGGTATAATAAATAATGGATTTGACTTGGTCTTTAATCTTCCTGAGTGTATTAACTTTGGTACAATAAAGTAATTAAATTACAATTATTTTATCAGAAACATGCAAGTATTTTATTATTCGACAACCTTAGAAAATTTATTATCATGAAACATCCATAGTTCTCTCCCGTTCTGTCTTAGCCTAACTTGTATTTCACTTCTTGTTCTATCTGTAGTGACATCATTTACAGGGTATCTGTAAGAATACAGGTTGTAACAGAAAGGGTATGTTAAGCGAAAAGCTGTATAAATAGCCCACTATAGAGAACCTATTCCCAAAATTTAAGACTCGAAATCACATTTTTAATTTTCAAGATTGTATGAAAAATCCTGAGATATTTAAAAATTCTCCATACAATCGGGAAAAATAAACATGTGATTTCAGATCTCAAATTTTGTGGATAGGTTCTCTATAGTAGGCTATTTACATACATAGCTTTTCGCTTAACATACCCTTTTGTAGGATTTACTAACCTTGAGGACCTTATAGAAGCCCTAGGAGCTCAATCCGAGGAGTTTAAGGGACTTTTTAGTTTATCACAACATATTTCATTTTCACTTTATCTCATCACCTGATCATTCCTCGAGGATGCGCTTTTCAGATACATAATATTATACAGTTTCCCTTTTGATTTTATATTTAAATCACAAATTATCCAACTAATTCAAGCCAAAACACAGAAATTGGTCTATTTTGAAACGAAAAGTCATCCTTTTGGCAAGCTCTTGTCATGTCACTTTTTCATTATATTACTCTTTTCGTACACTCAAAGCTTTACAAAACTTCATGAAGAAAAAGAATTCATTTCGAATTCAAGAATTTGAAAATGGAGACAAAAATTCGTATATAAGCCATACAAACGGGAAAAAGTCAAGCATTCCGTCGGCTACTCAGCCAGAGTGAAGAACGGAATTATAAGGCCTTGTCCCGGGGCCGCCTGCCCCGGGACCCTTGCTGCACTTCGCCGGACTTCTACAGCGCGAACAAACCGCGCCCGCGTCGCGTTCAGTAACCGCGCTCTGTGACCACGGACCTATACAGCGCGAATAATCCGCGCCCGCGTCGCGTTCAAGTAATCCGCGACCGAGAAGATTCATCTGTTCGATCCAGTACCTACAACGTCTGCACCTGCATCTACAACTGTGACCCGTCCGTCGGGTCTGGTACCTGCAACTCCTACCTGCAACTTCTACACCCGCATCTACAACAGTGACCCGGCTGTCTGGTCCGGTACCTACTACTTCTGCACCTGCATCTACAACTGACCCGTCCGTCAGATCCAGTACCTTCAACTCCTGGCCGCAACTACTATACCCGGGGGCGTGACTCCTGGAACGCCGTCGACCCAGGACCCTCAAGAGGACTCTGCTCACCGACTTCCTACACTTTTACACTCCACAATCCTTCATCCACGCTCTACTCACCCTCACTCACCTTCACGCATTGTTCATAGTGATCTCTCTTATATATTGTGTTAATTTGTGTTGTAAATAAATTCGTGTAACTCATATTTTCTTTTTATTTCGTTAGGTAGGTATTATATATATTTATTAGGTAGGCTACAATCTCTTACACAACTGTGCTACACGACACTTTTTTTACAAGCTTTTATTTAACTTGCATTGTATGTTTGTTCGGGTGAAATCTTACAACTCAATTTTAAGGCACTTGCCCTCAACCGATTGGGCTGAAATTTGGTGAGCACGTTCAGTTCGGATGACAATGCAAGATTAACAGTGTGACGTCATTCTAAATCCAACATGGCGGCATACCCACAATGGCGGACCAATTATTTTTAATGCATTCCTATAATATGGGTATCAAATTAAAGGGAGCTGAGAGTAACTCGAAAAAAATGTGACGTCACTCTTAATCCAATATGGCGGACTTCTAAAACTTGAAAATCTATTTTGAAACAGATATTTTTAAGCAATTGAGTTGAAATTTTGTATGCACGTTCATGCATGACAATGCGTGGTTAACTGTATGACGTTATTCCAAATCCACCATGGCGGAACACCCAAAATGGCGGATAATTTTCTTAGGAACTTACCAGGTGAAAACTAAAAAGTATAAAATAAAATTTAAGTAAAAAACCCAAACAAGCTTTTAACAAGCTTTTTTAAAATGCGCAAAAAACTTTTCACAAATTTACACATTTATACTTTACAAATTTATAACATTTAAATTTACAATTGACAATTTATTGTTTCGCGTTCCGCGACGTCCGCGTCAACAACAGAATAATATATTTTAAAGATTGCGTAAATTATATTTTTGTGTTTTATTTTCTCTGTGAGAAGAAACACCTGTTCTCCGCAACCCGATCTTGACACACGCGCATGATTTGTTGGTTTCGTGTGAGTAAATTTTCTTGACGTAGTCTGACTTCAACTTTTTACGTTTTCCCTGGTAACGAACAGTTCCGAAACAAGTCACAGAAAATAATTCAAATATTGAATCATTTTCATAATTTATGGGTGTTAGATATCCTCTCACAAGGAGGGCTGCCACGCTAGACATGGTGCACCGACTATGACAAGGGGTGTCATATGCATCAATAAGTATATTCAACTCAATTGCTTAAAAATATCTGTTTCAAAATAGATTTTCAAGTTTTAGACCGTAGTTCAGCCATATTGGATTAAGAGTGACGTCACATTTTTTTCGATTACTCTCAGC